>VWZN01007502.1:401850-513056 GCA_013396955.1 Regulus satrapa
ACAACCCCAAAACCCCCAAAAACTGTGTTGGATAATTCAGCCTTTCATTTAGGGCTGTCCAGCTTTGGACTAGGCAGGTTCTGTGACCACTGTCAGTGCAGCATTGACAAGGTGCTGTGAAAAGGAGGCTGACTGCACATACATATATACATACACACACATATATATATAATGAAATGTTGGTTTGGTTTCCAGGTTTTTGGTTTCCCAACAACTGAGATCCACAGTTTCTTGGAAAGAGGAACTGCCTGGAGCATAGGTGTATTAGGCAGGATTTCGAGGAGCAGTAGGACATGTAGCAGTGTTTTGAGTCTGCTTATGTATCCTGCACTTTAAAAAATTACCCTTTTAGGACTAAGTTTAATAACTCCTTTTTTACTTCTTTCTTCTATCCAGGGTTTTGTATTTTGAGTGTAGCAACTGCAACCCTTTGTAAGCTATCTGCTGGCATAAGTCTCTGGGCAGGGTATAATTCACAGGTTCATTTGTCCCCATGTACCAGCATGGTGGGGGTTTAAATGGGAGATTCTTTGGGAAGCTTCAGAGAAGAGGCAGCTGTTGTTTGATCGGCTGTGGTTTATTCTGGTGCCAGCCACCCCCGCTGCACCTGTTGGCACTTGAATTATGGTCATTTCACGCATAGCAACTCAGTAAGGCAAAGTAGGATTTTAATCGAGCAGGCTGACACCCAGATAGGGATTAAAGCAGTTTCATGAACACTTAAGGAGGAGAGAGGGATGGCATTTAAGGGCAGGGATGTAGCAATAATTCCCTGAGCAATGGCTATTTCTACTGTTGCTGCAGAAGGAGTAGTTCGCCTCTTCTTGCGGTGCTGGGCCTGTTCCCAGTTACAGAGCATTTCAGGGTGGCTGTAACTTCTGATTGCTCTTTCTAGCTGTCCATAAAGCTGTAAATACAGGCAGCAGGTAGGATTCTTTCCTAAGAGTGCTGTTTACCTGCTGTTGCAGCAGTACAGAGGAGATTTTGCTGGGAAAAGTGGCTCTGAATGGTCCCCTGCAGCAGGGCCACCTTGTCTGGTTTTGGATCTTGCCACCACCTTTGGAGCTGTTCTGACAACAGATATCAGTTCTTCTCCTCCCAAAAAATGTTGTAAATGCTGATATTGGTGGTAGTGCCCTAATTAAATACTCCTCCTCCCAGACCCCAAACAAATAATTTTTCATTAAGATCAAGTGAAGTGACCTACTGTACATGTCCATATTTATATTTTTTATAAAACTTTATTTTGTGATATGCAATATGCAGGAAAATTAATTAATTGCTGAATGTTGCTTTGAGTAGATTTGAACAGATGGGAAGAAAAAAACTTCATAGCCACAAAGTGACCACAAGGATTTGTGGATGCTTTATTTTCCAAGAAATTACATCATTTCAGTGCAAATAACATGGAAAGAGATGATTGGGATGGATGGACCCTGGATGGTAGTGTTTATTCCATGTAGTTTGCTTTGGTAAAATCTCGGGGTTTTTAAAATTAAAGTGTAATGACCCAAAGGTGATACCCATGGATGTGCTGGTAAAAAATAGTGGGGGTAAGAGTCATGTCATCCAGTTCTATGCAGTTTCCATGTTGATGGTGAAAGACTGAGCAGGAATTTCAGGCAAATCTTGAGTGCCATCTGGTCTTTCTAATTTTGGCTTGTTCTGGGAAGGAATGGGAAAGTTTTATTTGAAGTTAATGTTGGATGAAGAAACACTTGCAAAATGGCAAACTGAGCCCTTGATTTCTGTTTTGAGGTGTTTGTTTCATGCAGTTGGGAATGTGTATTTCCTTGGATAGAATAACTGACAGTTCACATAAGCCCACAATAGTTTGTTTGCATTTTAAAGACAGCTGCTGTTTGGGGGTTTGTTTTTTGTGGGAAAGAAAAATTATTTTTTTTTCTTCCTCTGGACAAAATAGTAGCATAGAAAGGCTAGGGGGTGGACTGGGGTTGTTGCTGTTTTTATTTTCCTCTACTTGTAGGAGAAGGGCTAAATAATTGGATACTTTTGAAGCCCTCTTTTGGCTATTGATCATGACTGTAACAATATTCTTCTTCAGATGATAATTTTGTTTGAAGTCCTACCTGCTCTTAGTAGCTTACATGAGTATTCAGGCCACTCTGTCTTAAGAGAAATCTATGGATTATTGGAAGGCATTGCTTTGATTTCTGTTTTTAAAATAAATCTCAATTGTGCTTGTAGGATAAATATCTCAGGCTGTCAATTTGCATTGTGTTTGAAAAGTCTACCAAACACCAGTGAGTTACAGGCCATAAATAAGAGCCAGGAACCTGCACTCCTGCTCTTTTTGCTTTTGGACAACACTCTCATTTTATTATTTTCATATTGTTGTGGAAATGTTGGTGTCATGGTTTTGTAGCCTCTGTTTGCCATGGGTATATAGAAGCCTTTATGGATAGCAAGCAGATGGAAATGAGTAAGTATGCAAATGAGAAGAACATACCATTTGGTATCTGGGGAATTCCTCTTAGACAGACAGGATGTGCTTTACAAATGCTGTGGAAAAACACAGATATGCTAGTTAGAAGGAGCAGCAAACATTGTCTTGGGAAATTACTCTAAAATTAACAGCTGTTCATGAGCTGATAGCATTAAAAATATGTACCTGGTCAGATTTGATCTGGTATGGTAATAGAAAGTTTGAGGTGTTTAATGTTGTACAAATTAAGTACTCTTCTTACTTAAGTGTGATAAGACAGTAGCTATTGGTTGGATACAATCACTGCAACTGCTCTACAGAAAGTCAGAGTCTGAAGATTTGGTGTTGACCAAAACAGCCTCCCCTGCTGTGGCTGAATCGAGTCTTTTGCATGGTGTGATTGCAGGATAAGCATATTGTCACAGTGGTTTTCACACATAAGCCTTTTGACCTAATTCAGCTGGAGATATGTCTGATTTGCCTGAGAAGCTAAAAGCCCACTGTAATGAAACTGTAAGAGAGAGGAGAAATTTAGGATGGATGTTGAACTCTTGCACCTACCCTCATAGTTGATGCAGCCATTTGAGTCTTCCTGACCTTTCATGAGTTCGTCTACTTCTTCTTCTGTCATCTTCTCACCTGAGAGTGGAGAAAATTTATTTTATTCTTCCACACAGAACTGAGGCTGAAACCTACAGCTTTTCCAAAGGCTTTCCTTATTTTCTGAGTTAGTGAAAAAATACCTATATTTAACATGAGCCTAATTAATTTTAACCTTCTTTGGAAGAAAGTTAAAATAGTATAAAGTTAAAAGGTAGATATGCATAGGGATTCTAGTTATTTCCACAGAGTAAAGAAATTTCTCTGCAGCAAATCCTCTACTTTTGTCCATTTATGGTATGTTACTGAGATGTACAGACTTTTCTCTATATTCATTAAATGACAGTCACTCTTAATATGTTGCCTGAGTGTAGATATCATAAGCCTAGCCTTTTTCTTTGGTCTTTAGTAGGAACCCCAAATCTCTGTTTGCTTTCTTTGTGGATTCACACTTAGGAAACTCAGAATATTTTCTGACTTTATAGCTTCCTACCTCTTCAAACTCTTTGGTCTACCTTTCCTTCCTCTCTCATGCCTTCAAACAGCAGCAGCTTTTGAAGTGCTTGCAGAGAGGGTGATCCCTTACCCAGAGTAGCCAGCACATGACGGAGCTCAGCACCCATGACTGTGCCATTGCCTTCCTTGTCAAAGACACGCAGACCTTCAACAAAGTCTTCAAAGGTGCCCTGTTCCTTGTTGTTGGCAGCTGCTTGCAGCATGGGCAGGAACTCTTCAAAAGTAATCTTCTTGGCATTCATCTCTGTGAAAAAACCACTACTTGTTACGTACTAGATATTTATATGTGCATTCCTTAGGCATATTTGCCCTCAAATGTGGCAGAGCCTCCCCGTCTCCTTTCCACAGCTCTTTCTGGCCTTTAGTCTTTGCCTCAGAAGTTGACAGTTCATTTGCAAAATCTGGATTCTCTTATCCTATGAGTTAGTTTTCACATACATTGGGTTTTTCACATCCAGGATCCTTCTCACATAGCTTTGTATGCTTGTGTGCATGCTATATTTTTTTTTCAGAAATGAAATTTGCTGTAGAAGTTAATCTTTGAAAATATTCGGGTAGTGAGGGAGTTGCAGAACACAAAGATCCTGAGCCCCAGCAATGGGAAAAGGTAACCAAAGTGGGATGTAGTGATTTAGACAAGCCACTGAGGTTGCTCACATGTTACTGACCTCTTCAGGGTCTCTTTGATGTGGTGGCAGAGACTATTAGCAAAAGAATAAGCAAATTAAAACTAGGAAAGTACAATGTGGTGGGCTGCCAATAGTAAATTTGGGAATGTTCACAATGGAGATTTAAGACCTCCTGAGCTTAGTCCAGCTAACCCTTTTCATGTCATGAACCAGAAGTTGTAGTCCTTAGCGAGAACTTCCCCAAGTGTTGCTCATTTTGGTTTGTTTTGGGGGTATTTTTGCTTTTGTTTTGTTTTGGTTTTTGTTTTGTTTTGTTTTTTGTTTTGTTTTGGTTTTTTTGTTTGGTTTTGTTTTTGAGCAAGGCTGCCAAATAAAAGGATCCTTTTTATTATTTCTTCTTCCATCCTGGATCTTTCCATTGCCAGTCTTCATCCAGGCAGCAACAAAATGTAATAGATGGAAATAGATGGACTTATTTTTTCATTTATACAGGTGTTACAAAACCTATTTTACTATGTAGCTATATCCAAGTCATTATCAGTTATTGCTGGAATCAATGAAAGTCCTGCTATGATCTCACCTCTGTGTTAGTCCTCAACATTTCCTGCTGATGCCAAAGCTTTTTGAGTTGTCCCTCAGAGTTGTCCTTACCAGGCCAGAGGATTTGAATATAATTTGGCCCATCTTGATATGATTCTGCATGACTGAAATCAGGGATCACCTGCTTCTAGGTCCTTGCTAAAATGAAGGGACTATAGTATTTATCCTTTATTTTTATCTCTAAAAGGGAATAAAAGGAAATAGAGAATGGCTGCAGTAATAAATGGCCAACATATGCTTCAGTGTGCCCGGGTTTGTAAGGAGCTTTGGGAAGACCGTTCTAGTCAGCTGAAATATACAGGTGAGTTTTCAGTCCCAGGGCATGTCTTGGCTTATGCAGAAGTTCTTGCTCTGGAAAGACCTGAAGAGCTGAGTATCAGTTGTTAGAAATGGACTCACAGCTCTCCAAAATGAGGCTGGGGCACTAATGGACTGTGAGCAATGAGTGCAGGTTATACCTACAAAGCTGACACAAAAATGGTCCCCATAGAGAACTCTCTGTGTCTTAAGCAGACACTTTGCTTTATTTCCCATCAGCATAATTCTCTTCCAAAGGAATGAGTGAAATACCATGTATTGTTACATAGTCCCCCTTGCTCCCCATCAGAACAAAAGCTCCCCTCTCTCCTGCTTTGACTATAGGTGCTGCCTAATTGCTGTTCCCCAATCTCAGGAACAGTCTGAAAGACTGTAGGGCACTTACCCTCTTTGCTGGGGTTTCCCAGAATTTTGTTGACCTCTGCATTTGTAGGGTTCTGCCCCAGTGCCCGGATGATATCGCCAACCTGGCTGAGGGTGATCTTGGCATCACCAGTTCTGTCAAAGAGGAGGAAGGCCTCCTTGAAGTCTGCAAGAGAAGAGCAACATTGAGCCAGGCAGCTCCCTATTGACAAAGATGTGATCCAGTTATCTTCTGGCACTGTTCCACTGACTCCCGGGGAGTTAGCCAGGGGAATCCTTGGGCCATAGTTCCAAGAAAAACTCCTCCCCTCTGACATTTTGGTTTCACTATTTTTAAACTTTTATATCTACCTTTTATATTTTTCCTGGCTCTAATAGCCATCAATAGCTTTGTGATTGACCCTGAAGTTATTTCAAGGACAGGTAAGGTAAGTTTTCTACCAACACTGTCATTCAAGAACAAGTTTCTTCACGTGATGTTGCGGCAGACGGTAAAAATGTCGTTATCCACTCCACCTTATCTCTCAAGAGAACTAGAACTGCCAAGTGCCTAGCAGTGCAAAACCTTTGCCTGCTTCAGCGGATTCTGCCTGCAATCCCAGCATCTCAACTACACGGTGCTAATAAGAAACTTGAAGGTGGATTTCTAATACTTTTACTGTTGTTTTCCCTTTAAATTGCCTTGCAATGGAATTTCCAAACATGTTTCTTCCATCTTTTTTCTATTCTTTGTAGTTTGTCCCTGCTTCTTACAGGTGCATGGATATTCCACATTTCCAGTGGAAGTACTCATGTCATGCTTTTTCCTGGGTATTTCCAGTGTGTTCATTTTAAGACTTCTTTCAGTGCTGCCAAGTGATCAGTGTTCATGTATTTCCCCTTGTTGGACAAGGCCTTTGTGTACAGGCATTTCTCCTACAAAAATCGGCATAGATAGTTGCCTTCATTGCATTGCCAGCCTTCATCTTCTGTTGTGGAGTTCCATGTCAATCATATTACTATATTTTTTTGGCTTTTTAGAGTATTTTAATGAAAAAATGTGGCTTTTAAAAAAGAGGAGGGGTGCAAAGGTCAACTGTGTGGCTAAAAAGCTATCTTTGAACTGCATATGCCACAAGCACCTTGGTCTGTGCTCTTGATCTCTACTGCACTACAGTGTCTGATGATGCTGTTTAGCTCCAAGTAAACTGAGTAAAATGTCTTTTCCTTGGCCATTATTCTCTCCAGCAGCCACACAGGCTTTGTATTTCACAGCCTGTGTGATGTTCACTCTGCTTTGGGGCAGGTTTAGGAGTAAGAAGCCACAATTTGGATGGTGTCTTCATTCATCTTGTGCTAGGGACATGTAGAGGTATTCATGTTTTTGCTTTAGTCTTCCTTGTACCACCTTGGTGAAGTTGTTGCTGGCTCCCAGTAGAAGTGCTGATAGAAAGTGTCAGCCTGCTAGGCTGTAATCTAATACATCTGAAACGAATCCTCTTACTGTCTCATGTGAGACACCTATAAGCCTTTGCTGCTGCCTCCCTTTCCTTCCAGCTTTTATTGCAGGGTATGAAATTATGGCCTTCGGGACATATGTAGAGCTTCCTGATATCAACTTCAGCAGCTGAGATGGGTGGAGCTGTAGTGATTTATATTGTATTATCTGATCTTCCATTTGCTAAATCAATGACATTTAGCTGCGGCAAGGTATAAAACAATGCCAGTGCGCTAATAGCAAAGCAGTCAGGAGAGTTTCTCCATTTGTAAATCCCATGAAATTTTATGTTCACTGGGTTCTGAACACAGCTCCCCAGCTTGGAGAAAAGGACTCTCAGGCATGCATTTAATTTCAATATATCTTTGCTCTGGTGGTTGGGAGTTTTTTTGTTGTTTTGTTTTGTTGTTTTGTTTGGTTTGTGTTTTTTGTTTGTTTGGGGTTTTTGCTTGTTTGTTTGTTTTTTAATGGCCAGTCATATCTTACACATCTGCTGGTGCAAGCATGTTGAGAGTCTGTCTGAGGATGGTTCTACCTAACTTCTGGAGCATCAGCCTGTGCAGATGGAAAGAGTTACTGAGGGTGGGCATATCTGCTCCTGGGAAATCCTCCCTCTCTCAAGTAGTTTCTATGTGCCCCACTGCTTGGTTCAGCCATTGTAATGTTACAGCAGCTGGATGATCTGAAATATGTAGGGAAGCTGAAAGAAATATTTTGCTTCATTATACATGCCAGCAGCTTTCAATTGAAGACAATTTTTCCTAAATCCACTCAATCATTTTATAAAATTTTCAGAATTAAGAAGAAGGAAGAGTTCAAATGGCTTCTTTTGTGACCAAGAGAGTTTGGACTGCAAGAAGAGAATTGTTACCAGTCTCACTTGCTGCACTATACCTCTCTTTACTGCTTTGATGGCATTACCAAGAGCAGGCTCATCTTCATAAAGTTTAGGGCTCTCTCAAGACCTGTTTCTAGCTATTCCGCTCCCCCTGAATTTCTAGGAAGTCCTTGTATCTTCCTTTCTAAACAGTTTATTTGGTCTACTATATGTGTTACTGATTCTTTTGCATTTTAAAATATTACTTAAAATAGCCTGAATGCATATCTTAGGCTATTTAAAGCCTTAGAATTAGATTTCCAGAGCTTCAGTGAGAATTATTCTTTCTAGAAGATTGAAACAAAAAATTCAGAAGCTGCAAGTTGCTTGTGAATTAAAGAATACAGCAAGGTGCTCAAAAATTGCAGCATATCCAGACCATTGTGTAAGCAGCAGTTTATACAAGTCACTTATTTGCTGACTTATTTCCATGCTTATAGAATATTTTTACAGTAAAACAGCCTTTGTTCCTCCCCTTCCACAACACCTCCTGGAAAAAGTGACATGTAGAACTCTTACATCTTCTGTTCATGTGAGATTGTAGTCACAGCAGCTACATTACATTTTCAGCCCTCTTCCTCCTTCTGTTGTCCTCCTTCTGCCTATTTCCCCAGGGACTGTCAAGTTCAAGACTTATTTTCAGCATCCTTGTGAAGAGCCAGAACACGAGCACAGCTGAAGAACGTTCAGTAGGTAGAGACAGTGTATTTCCTCTTTGTACCATGGTATAAATGTCTGAGTTCAGATAGCATGTAAACAAACATCCAGATAAATAACATGTAGATCAACGGTCACCATCTTGTTCAGCATAAGTCATCACCACTCTGAAGTCAAGAGTGTGGTGATTTACACCAGATGAAGTCTTAGCTCATTGTTTCTAAAAGTTAATTTCTGAGCCTGTAGCTCTTTTTTGAACTCATATACAGATAAAATGCATCAGCTCCCTTGTAACTTACCATCCTGTTGCTCCTTGGAGAACTCGATCTGTTGGAAGGAAATCAATCACAAAAAATAGCTTAGGAAGGGGGGCTGGGGGAGAACCTGTGTGTTTTCTAAAGCATCCAGCTCAATCCATGAGCTATCTTCCAGAAGAGCAAAAAAGTTGCCTGTCAAGAGTGCAGAGGTAATGCAGATAGCAAAAGAGCTGTTAAGGCTAGTGAATATTTAGCATTGGATAGACATTTTGTTCCCCCTCCTCCCCCTGTTAAACTTTAACTTTGATTTCACTTACCATTGATTTCATCAGCAGAGAAGGACTGCAGATAGGGAGAAAAAGAGAGAAAAGAGAACTAGTACTGCTGAAAATGCACTGAGAGAAAGTAAATAGCATGAAGTACCTGAGTGCTTTCACTTCTGTCTTGCCTAATGTAGTTAGGCTATAGCAACCTAATCTAGCAACTTCCTGTGTAAAAATGCATTTACAGATTTATTCTACATTTTAAATTAACATCTACATCCCAGGGAAAGTCACAGCTGTGGCAAGAAGCAACAAAAATCAAAAGCCTCATAACTAAAAAGAAGTAATTAATTACTGTCAGATCCATTTACTGTTTTATCATAGATTCATTTTAGTTATACAGTTTGAAGTAATCTTTCTAAACAAGTAGCTTTTTTTCATTAACATAGAAATTAAATTAATCCCTTAAAGTTTATATATCAAATTAGTTTTTGATGTTACATTGTTTCATAAAGTACTAATCTGTGATATTTGCTTATATAAAAATAAAATTTGTCCCCATCACTTTAGCTGGTTGCATTTGATTAAAAAAAGCTTAGGAAAATATAACGCTTCCGTTCAAAGCTATGGGAGTTGCACCGCTGCTGTTGCCTGGTTCAGAACTGGAGTCTAACTGGTCTAACCTTGCATAGTCCTTTAGATTTAAACAGGAAAACCAAGCTAACCTAAACTGTCTTCTGGACTGTCCTTCCTCCACCCCCCAAGACCTAACATGGGCAAGAAGCCCGATTTACTTATGTAAAATACACTGGCTGGCTGCTAACTACTAGCTTTCCAGTGCACCCACCATGGTTGAGTTGGAAACGCAGAGCAGCAGAGAGGCAGGAAGGATTAGCTGAGAGGTCTTGAGAGTGGTCCTGCTTTCCTTGCCTTTCTTCCCCTTATTTATCCAGCAGTGCTGACGGCATTGCCTGGATTAGGTGTCAGAAGGAAGATGTCCCTCCCCTTGGCGAGTTCTTTAGCTTTCTTAGGGCAAAGTGACAGGAGACTCCATGTCTTGATAGACATCTTATGATGGCTATTTTTAGGAGGCTGAAGAGTGGCAGGGAGTGACAAGCAATAAGTTTGAGTCATGTCAGCACTTTCTGGGTCCATACCATCAGGAGGAGGTATTCCTTGTCCAGACCTGTCAGGACTTCCTTATAGGGAAGGATTCTATTTCTCTGATAAGATATAGAGTCAGTGAGCAAGGAGCATTGAGGGTGAGGAGCGCCACATGTTTGCCCCACTGGCTGATTTCACATGTGGCTTGCAGGATGTTTGTTTGAGATGCAGCTGAATTGTCCTCATATCTTTGCTGGCTTTCTTCAACTCTTTACATGGATAATACAGGGCCCAACATTAGATGAGTAGTACTGATGCCTATCTGCTCAGGGGGATCCAGTTGTTGACCCTGAGCAGAAATTTATCTGTCAACAGAGGTGGTATCCTGCTGTGAAGCTCTTCCTCTACACTCATCATGTTTTTCAAATTTTTAACATTTTAAAGAGAAAAAATATCTGTGGTTTTTTTGAACCAATTGTATTAAGTTAGTGGCTGATGTGTAGATGTACCCTGCAGGGCAGTGGAAAATCTGTATTCATAGTAGCCTGTGATCTCTAGGATCCTCTTCCTCTGGGGCTTGGGTTAGGTAGGGCACTAGGGTGCTGGGTTTAGAGCTCATGGCTGTGCACAGAAGTGGTGCTGCTCAGGTGTTTGTGAGGTTGAGGCAAAGGAGAAGCTGTGATATAAGCTAAGGAGTCCCAAAACCTTTATGAACTGGGAGGATGACTGTTCACGGTGGGGAAGGGGGTACTTGCTTTTTGGGTTGCAGGATGGTCATGGTGTGCCAGCAGATAGGGAGCGGGAGGTGGAGGCTGCAGCTTCCTTAGTAGCAAAGACCAAGGCCCACCATGTAGCATCCACTAGAACCAGGTCAAATATCAGAATAGATGTTATGATATGTAAAAGGGTTGGCAAAATTTGCTCCAAGCTTCTTCCTTTTCCTCTTGCCTCAACCAGATCAAGAGTGTCATGAAGCCAGAGTGGGAATAGCTGTGTGACAACAACTGACTCCCAGTTCTGAGCTGAAATCCCCTCTTTGAAATTCTATTGGTTGCCTCTGCTAAGCAGTCACTGCTCCTGGTGTTCTAATTAGTGAGATGTGATTAGTGAGGAAAAAACCTTCTTCTGTGGCTTGCTTAGTTACCCTGAAGACAAGCATAACCTTTATGATTGTGTCTTTTCAGTATGTTGAATACTCTGAAGGAAAAAATCAAATTCAATCAGACTTAATTTTACTGTTTTCTAAACTGAACAATCAAATTAAGTGGATTTGAGATATTAACCTCCTACCTCCTATTAAAAAAAAAAAAAAAAAAAAAAAAAAAAAAAAAAAAAAAAAAACAAAAAAAAAAAAAAAAAACAAAAAAAAAAAAAAAAAAACCAAAAAAAAAANAAAAGATGCAACAGCAAAAAATTTTTGAGCTTGCCATTTTAGCTGGAAAATGCTCTGTTCAAACAAATTATATGCCTTCTTTAATTTTTTTTTTTATTTTTAAAGAAATATCTGGAAATATACTGAGTATGAGAAAAGCTCCACTGACAATTCTTTGCTTTTGGTTTGTTTGTTGTTGGGTTGTGGTGTTTTTTTGCTGTTTGTAATGTATTAGCCTGTGGGAACAGGGATGTGTTCACCATGGTGTAGCCATAATCAGGTGTGGCTGCACAGAAAGGGGGGTGATGGTTTTGCTCTGGGTTTGCTGGCATAGGTTTAGCACAGTGCAGAGCTCCTGATTTACACTGTCTGGGGTTGGAATTCAGGCGAGTAGAAAGCTCATTGAGATCTTGGCCATCAGTTCCCATGCATTAGTAGAGGAACTTTCAAGAGACTGGCAGAGCTAAAATGGTGTCTGGGTCAATGCAGTATGTTGTTTTTTGGTGGAATTTCCTTTCTGCCCTCAGTGTCTTGTTCTCCAGCACTGGCAATTGGGACATATTCCCCTGAAAACACATTTTGAATATTTTTTAAAAATTTGTTTTAGGGAAAACCTAGATTCCTTTTCTAGAATGGTAGGTTCTATGTTTGGCTACAACAAAACTCATTCCAAAAAATGCCAAGAAAAAAATAATTGGAGTGCATTTGTCTTGGGCATAGAAAACAGGCACCTGGATTAGTCACCTGGCTTAAATTGGCTGTCAAATATTATGAACTGAGAGGGGTCTACATATAAGCTTATTGTCTTTTGACCATTATGACCATCCATTCGGCTCAGAGTTCAGATGAGGAAAAAAATACTGTCCATTTTAGTGCTCATCCTTGAATAAAATCTCACTAGACAGAGTTTTACTGGGGAGGTATATTCTAGCATGGGCACGTTGCATTCACTTCAATGAAAAATCACCCTGCTCTAAAACAGTAGGTCTGTTGGGGGGTTAAAGTGTACTTGCTTTCAGTAAGGCCTGCAGCAAAATGGCCTTGATGAAAAAATATTTCAAAGACTCCTTTAAAGGAATTAAAGGTGAGGTTTCCAATTCTAAAAGGAGCTTCCAGAAAATTCAAAAGGAACAAAGAAGTATTTTGCAGTGATCTGGCCTTTGTTCTGATCCTGGCAGTGTTCTCTGCATCGTCAGAATGTGAGCCTTGAGACTTTAGGGACCATTTTGATATTTCAGGGAGTTCAGTTAACAAAAATGGAATGCCCCACTCCAGCAAAAACAATTAAAGGCTGAAGCAACTGCAACACATGGGAAAGAACCAGAATTACTTGGATTTCTCTAACTTCATATAGCCCTTATTTATGGGCAGAGTTATTATCCAGAAGGCTATCTGTGCCAAAGAAAAAGGGGGTGTGTTTTGATTTTTTTTTAAATGAAGTCAAGATAGGATTGTACCTACAATAGTGTTTATATTATACATGCTCACTATTTATCTCTGTTCCTTGATTAATACAGCTGCACATCTTTTCTAGGCATCAGTAGACATCACTGAGCGGTGGACTACACAGCTTCCAAACCCCTCTGAAAAGCAGGCTGTTCTTTTACCATACCTCACCCCAGTTCCCTAACTTGTGCAATCAACGGCACAGGTTTTAGAGAGGCTACTTCTCATTTCACTAGGAATTAGCAGCCTGATGGATTTAGCTTCCTGCTGTATGAGGCAGAGAAACATTAGAAGAAGAGCTCTTGAGAAACTGAGGTCTGTTTTGAGTACAGAGCTGCCTAGAAACACAATTGAAGAAAGAATAGAAACAAATCCCATTAATACAGGAGAGAAAATTGCATGTGTGAGATACTATGAGATTTGAAAGAATAGTTCAGAAATCTCTCTGAGTTTAAATAACTTGAGTGCATATTAATTTGACTTTTTTTCCGAAGCATTTTGTGTAACTTTCCAGTTTACAGACTTACAAAACTTGAAACCTCACAGTTACTTTGCAGCTGCGCAAAAACCTTTGGATGAGCCTTGACGTTTACTTAATGTTCCGTTCTGAAATGTCTGGGTGTGATATGTGGTCTAGTTGCACCCTTGATCACATACTTTTGAACACATTTCATTAGCTTTGGGGGGAAAGTGCCTTCAGCTGTGGTCATTTGTAAACATGTCCCATTTCCAAGTGCTTTTGTGCTTGGATGTGTCTAAAATCAAGGGGATACACAAGATGTGAGCTCTGGAGCTCTGCTTTTGGAAGGATTTCTTGTTTTAACATGCCTCCCAGTGGCACTGTTAGAGTATTAACGTAATTTAAACCCTTGCTACTTGACATTTAAGTGCCTTAAAACCTTAAGTGAAACAAGGGCAAATTTCCAGGTTGCTTGTTTCATATCTTCTTACAGACAGCTTCTTTCTCTGCTTGTCATTGGCTAAATTTGTCACCTTCTTCTTGCCTTATGTAAGATTAACTCATGTATCTTGTTACTATCTTTTACAATGTCTCTGTGCTATNCTTAAAAAAGTATTTTAGAAATATTGTGGTCTTGTTTTGATGGGACTAAGGCTCTGTCATGTAACTCCTGTTAACACTTGGAGTTACTCTGTGAGCTCTTAAAATGTTACATTTTGTGTAATTTGCCTTCCACTGTTTCTATGAAAGTTTGCCATTCACCAGAGCCTCCAAAGGTATTCTTTTTAAAGCGCTGCTAAAGCGGTGAATTAGTAAGAATGGATCCTGTTTAAAGAAAAAAAATGCATTACTTTTCAAACAATTTTTCTAGTCGTTAACATTAAGGAGAAGTTTCTACTAATATATTTGGTAGTCTCTACTTTTAATGGGCTCCTTGCTTAGCAGCAGTTTAGGAAGAAAAGGAGACAAAGTTCTTCTGAAATCTTTGTAAACAAAACTAAGCTGTGGGTTTTTGTGTGTTGTTTCCAACAGTGTCCCAGGGGGATGTCTTGGTGTGCTGCAGTCTTTGTCCACGTTGCCTGTCCTGGGACTCCTCCACACCGTGCCTTGCCCGTCCTGTGTTGGTCAGCAGTGTGGGTTGTGACGTGGCACTGGTGAGGTTCACAGAAGCAAGGGCTGGGGCTGGGGCTGATTCCAGGCTGTGCTGTGGCTCAAAGCAGTAGCAGGAAGCTAGTCTGGATGGTGTCAGAGACTAGCAGAGACTTGCATCTTTACATCTCTTAAGACCAAATTCATATTGACATCTGTTCCCTTCCTACCTGTAAGGACACTTGGGACTGGTGACCTTGTCCAACAGATCACCCATCCTAGAGAATCCTTCTGGAGTCATAGCTGGAGATAGATCAGACATGATTTGAAGACTTGAGCCAAAAGTTTCAAGTAAAAACCTGCTGTTTCCTAATAAAGACCTTAGCACTTCTGAGCAAAGCTACTGTTGACATTTCTGCTTTGCCTCCATGGTTTCATGTGGAGTTTGTCGGCAGCACAACTGCTCTCTGAGTGCCTCAGCTGACATTTGCAGTGCTGCTTGCCCTCTAGCCTAGGAGAGCTTTCTGTCAGTGCATTTTAGCGAGTTTCTCTCTCTCTGGTTATGTCGAAAGCAATGTCTGTTCCGAGATGACCTACTCAAGTAGTAAATGTAACAAGAAATAAGGATTCTTGGAGAAACATTTTTTACTGCCTTAAGAACTCTGCATTAAGAACAATCACAGGCTTGCTTCCATGCAACAGGCATCATCATCATGCATCACACAGTTACACAAGATTTTAGCAAGTCTTTACTGGTTGGTAGCTTTTAATTGTTTTTATTCTCAGCATTTGGGTGGCTTATCCACAGTTGGGCATGGCATAATTGATGTCCTGGGATTTCAGTCTTGAAAATACCAGCATAGGAAGCCTTGTGTTCCCCTGAACCTCACTTCCACTGTGGACACTTGCTCAATCTCTGTTTCTACTCAAGAGAAGATACTCAGCTGTACTGTTGAAGTAAAGGACCCAGTGTGACACCGGATCAGGGTGCTAGACATTCAGATCACATCTGCAGAGCAGAAGCCAGTAAAGCCCTGCCCTTAGCATCTTCAGCATTGGCATCTCAAACCATCCTAGTTGATTTTATGAGCCTGGGCTCTGTCCAAGGGCTGATTACATGTGCTGGAAAGAACACTTATATTTCCACTAGAAAACTAGCATACTTTTTTTTTTTTTTGTTGGTAATAGGGACTAAGTTACACAGATTTGTGCAATTTGTGCACAGATTTGTTTATCCATTCCTCTCTGCCTCAGTTGCAAAACCAAGAATGAGACATCTGCATCATTTATGTGTCATCCAGTTGTTGCAGACGTAGACCCAAAGTAGTGCTTTTCAGGAAAGGGTTAAACATTTCTTCTTCTCACTTGTGTGGGAGAAGAAGATTGATAAAACAGATAAGCTATGTTTTTAGTAGTGTACTGGGCCACAGTTTTAATTGCAGAAGTATTAGGGATCTGTTAAGAAAATTATCTATATGGTCATTTTGATTTTAATCATGGTTGGTTCCTAATGGTGGCTCTTGGCTGAATCCATGGCCCTGTTCTCTTCTCAGTTATTATTTAATCTTTAAGCTTTGTACCTATGAAAATCCAAAACATGTTAGTAGTATGGAAAATTGGAAATATACATTTGGTCTGGAAAGGCTTGTGCAAAGCAGACTGAGTTTTCATGCTGTTCCCTGACTAGCGGGAAATAGGTCTTTACATTTGCATTTAAAAGCAAGTTCTTTGTCCCTGCCTTCACTCTCTTCCTATGGTTGTTATACTGTAACCCAAGGTGAGCAGTAAAAGGGCTGAGTTTAGAGATTTGAGACTACCAGTTGGGTATTCCTGTTACTCAGTTTTACCGTCAATAAATGTTACTCAAAAATAGAATATCTTATATTGGCTGTAGTTGGCACTAGCAAATCACCAAACATTTGCTCTATTTTGGTTAATTTCAATATATTGATAAAGAACAGAAAAGAGTGAATGGCCTGTCATAACTTTATCACTACTTCTGATGGTGATAAACCCAGCCTGAGTCCTCTTAAGGAAAGAGGAAAAAAAGTGCCAAAGTCCCAAAATGTGTACTCTAAAAAGCCCAGAAAACCGGATTCCCTGAACATGGGCCAAGAAGAGCACCTGAGTGGTGAAGTACCACCAAGAGAATCACTACTCATGTTTGTAAACCACCACGTTTGTTTTGGAGACTACTGTGTTTTCTGATGCCAACTGAGAATGAAGTGCATGGCCAAATTTGGCTTATTTGGCTGCTGTAAGCTATAGTTAGGCAACTCTACCCCTACCCACTCCAGCTTTAACAAGAGGATTGGACTGTGTCTTTATAAAAGATAATAAAGCTTTCTGTCTGTTTATCTGCTGTGTGGCTCCCCAAATCATCATGGCACTGTAGCCTGACATTCCCAGTCACCTCTCTTGAGCAGCAAGCTCTGGCATGACTGCTAATTCTCTGAGGAGTGAAGCACATCCCAGTTGATTCCTTTGTTTAAAGCATTGTAGGTTTTGTCTCCATGTCTGGTAAATCAGTTTTTCCGCTGCAAAGACCCCCAGCTCAGGATTGTTCACTGAGTCCCAATCAAAAGCTTTGCTTTAAGTACTTCATGCCTCCAAATTTTTGCTGGAAATGGTGCTGTACCTTTTATCATACTGAGACTTTGGTGATTGAATGGAAGGACTGAGAAATAATTGAGGGACTGGGCAAAGACTCAGAAAACTTTGATATCTGATTCTGCCACATATCCTAGGTGAATTACTAATAACCTGAAATTGTTTCCCTTCACTGCCTGAACTCTCAAAATGTGAAAAGGGATAACAACCCATGATGGCTGGTTGGGACCCTGGAAGAAAATATTTTGTCTGGTATCTTTCAAAAGAAAGATAAATTCTATCTTCTTCTGGCAGTCTGAATATAACAAGCCTTGCTGAGTTCTCTCTGTTCTACCAGGGTGTATTTCTTGAAACTAATTCCTTTGGGTAAAGAAGTGAACTGCAAAGATGCCTCAGAGTGCAATCTAATATTTTTTAGCTGGTAATATATTATTATTTATGTAAAGATAGGTCAGCTAGTTTCAATGGAGTTCAAAATTCTATTTTCTCCTGGTTAACTGGACATAGAAAGTTATAAAATCATATTAAATTATTTAGCAGGAATTCTAGCTTGCTTCCCCATCACCTAGTGCAATGTTAGGCCTAATCTAATTCTCAGACAGTATGCTCAAAACTAGTGAGCTCAAAACTCTTCAAAATTCTAAGTATTTCAAAATGTCTTTTTGTTTTTCCTTCTCAATGGCTTCAGCTTCAATCTTATGTGAAGACACATACTCTTTTATAAAAATACTGACTACAGATTGGGACAAACTTGGAGAAGTTTCACTAAATGGCTTAAAATCTCAAGGTACTCAGGTATTAAGGTATCTGAAATAAAACTCATTATGTTTAGGTTCTATTAGTAGTCTTTGTCCTTCTTTTACCAATAATAGTCATGATTCTTTATGTAGAATTTAGCAAATTGGTCCTGGGACCAATCAGTTTGCCTGATAGCTGCAGAATAACTATTTATAGTCCTACTCAGAAACTAGTTTGTCTCTTCATCTCTTAACCACTTACCCTCCCTCTCCTCTTCCCTTAATAAAGAATCTCCCAAAATAGAGGAATTTTCTTCAAAGGGTCAGAGTAACAGTTAGTGATGTTGGTTGACATGCAAAATCTAAAGACATTATGAGAAAAAATAACAATGCAGTCAGAAGGAAACCTCCAAAAGACTCCTTTTTTTGTTGTTGTTGCTTTCAATTTGCAGCAAATCACAAATTCTGAGCAAACATATAAGGATGAGAGGAAATCACTTGAAATGCTTCCATCCATGGCTTTCATGCTCATGGTCTCACCAGTGTTTGTTGTACAGTGCAAGAGAAAATAAGCAAAACCGCCAAATCTCTCTATTTTAAATGGGTTTGTTTTGTTTCTTTTAAAGATAAGGCATATTGATCTCAAAGCACATGACCAAAGAGTCCTCAGGTGGTTAAAAAATTTGGAAATTTAAGCTATAAAAGATTGCTTTTTGTACAGTGCCATGGGAAATCATCTTTAATGTATTAATGTTTCAGTAACCCTATTCCTGTCCTCATGTACCTACTTTAGGTTTTTTGGTTTGGTTTGGTTTTTTGGTTCTTTTGTTGTTGTGTATTTATTTTAAATTTATCTTTACCAAACAGGTGAGACACCAACTAGGTAAAAAGTTCTGAGATTCACACTCTGACATACTTTTGACATCCCCAGGCTTCACTTCTTTGTTAAATTATGTGCCATGCCTTGCAGCCTACAGCTACTAAAACGGTCAAAAGCTCAGACAGGTCAGTGAGCCCATCGGCTGAGGTTACTCATTCATTTCCTTGCAGTCCTCAAACCGGAACCAAACACACGCAACCCTTCAGTGCAGCCCTTAGCCAGGACTCTGCTACCTTTCCCCCGAGGGCCCCTGGTCAGCACACGCTCACCCGTTTACCTTGATGCTCTTGAGGTCGATGGCGGGTTCTTTGGGCTTGGCTGGTGCAGGTGCTGGTGCTGGTGCAGGCGCTGGTGCTGCAGCTGCCGCTGGTTTCTTTACATCCTTCTTTGGTGCCATTTTGTGTTGCTTAAATTGGAAAGTAAAAGTGCCCTTAAAAAAAAAAGTTTTAAAAAAACCCCAAACAAAAATCACTTAACAGTGATTCCTGGGAGAGGAGCAGTGGTCAGAAAGACCTACAGCCTGTACCCTGGAGGTGGACCCAATGTGCTAAACCCTGTAAGGGCATATATATATTTCACTTAGTGCCTCATAGAGTCCTGACACATGCAGCTGGATTGGACAGCCTGATAATCAAGGGGGATGTCATTCTAGCTAGAGCTATAAATGGAATATAAGAGTTCAGGGCTTCATGAGATCAAGGGACTTTTTTCCCATTTAAAACACTATCCATCTCCCCTGTCTTTTTTACATGTGCAAAGGAGAGGGATCTGAGTTTGGCTATGATCTGAAATTTGGATATGGGTTGAACAGGTTTTTTTCTCATCAGAATTTTATTTTTGCTTAAGTAATAAATCTTTCTTTCCTTCCTTCCCTTCCCCTTTTCCCTCATGCCTGTGTAGTACTCCAGGAGGATTCCGTTTCAAACAGTAATTTTGACTTTCATGGCTGAGGAGATCATATTTTTCCAACCCCATTTGCCTCTCTCTCTACAGCCCTTCTCTCCTCCTCTGCTTCCTTTTTGTTCAAGGAAGTGTTGCTCAAGCAAAGGCTCTGGGTGTTTAAAAATAAAACAGACTAATACGGAAAACACCGCAGTTCCTTCAGCCAAGGCGTCTCTCCCTGACCTGACCCTGGGTGTCTTTCAGCTGTTCTTACTTTTCCTTTCCATCACATTAAGATTGTATTTAAAACTGAAAATTGCTTCCTTTAATATTTTTCTTTGATCTTATTCTTCTTCTCCTAGGGTTAACCTGTGCCCTAAAAGAATGGAGATCAGCTGGTTGTTGTCCTCCCACACTGAAAGGCTTCCCTTTGTAATGTATTTATTATTGTAAACTAGTCATCAGGCAATGGTTCTGTTTTCACCTTCTTTCCCTGCCATCCTGTGTCCCTTGTTTATCTTTCTGCCCCTCAGTCTCCCAAAGGATGTTCCTGCTCTCCATGGTCTCCAAGAGACACAGCTTTCAGGAGAAGATGGCTTTTGTGTTTTCACTAGACTTTTCCAATGACAGCAAAGCAGCTTCTAACTCTTTAAACTTGATGATTTCCCTGAGGCCATATGATGGAAAAATCCCAGAGAGCTGATTGTTCCTCCCTTGTCTAGCAATCCCTTTCCTATTTACTCTCTAGATTTCTAAAGTTTTGTGCTAGTATGTGCAAGGCTTTTGATGATCTCCGTGTTTCTGTCTCATGAACTATACTGTAGAGTGTTTTGTACTTAGAAATTAAAAGCTTGAAGGCCTGGACATCCAAAACCTGGCAGGATATCCAAGCATTTGCATTTGCAATTAAGGTGTTTTAAGGAAGGTAAACACACAAAAAACATGCATACCAAGAAGAGGTATGGAGAGTGGCTAAACATGTACTTTCATGTAGAATCATGCTTAGATCTCTTCTTCGCTACAGCCCATGGTGTTGAGCAAGGGATTTGTTGGAAGTTGAGTCCCTTTTGAATCAGTAGACCTATACTGATGGATATAATTTGAAACCTTGGCTCAGTCTCTGCTTTAGGGAACACAGACTAGGAAGGACTTTATTTCCTACTTCTCTGCCTTTAGTCTAAAGTCTGTGATGTCTGAGCCCTGATGGCTGCCTCCAAGGTGATTTCTGCTCTGCTAGACTGTCTGCAAAGGTGGTGGCATGGACTCTCTGCAATGCTGCTGATCAGCAGGAACTTGTGGACTGTCATCCCCAACGGGCCTGATAGGGACATCTCTGGTGATTCTGGTGTTTTACATTGCACAAGCCAAACTTCAGTGAATCCATGAGTAGAATTAATCCTGGAGGTGTGACTTGGATGGAATTAGTCTAAACAAATTTTTATGCATCACTACACCTGTGAGAACTTTCATTGCAAGAAACAATTGCATGATCTAATGATTTAATTAGTTGGTGATGATCTAATAATTTCTATGATCACCTGTAATTTGCAATAAAATAAGCCTGAAACCCACCATCAAATGTACTTTTCAAAGGAAGAAAGGACTTCAGGAATGAAGAAGAAACTTAGTGGTTTTGTTTTTTTTGGTTTTTTTTCACAACTGTAGCCTGTGTATTAATGCAGATGTGTCTGGATATGCTTCATTCTGACAGTAAAGGTGATTTTGTCATCTGCTGACTCAAAACAATAGTATATTGATTGGATGAGAAGATAAAAGAGGTATGGAGGAGGAGAATAGGTCCTTATTTCAACTGCTGAGTTAAGGATTTTGATCCAGTCAGTTCTCTAGTGCCAGGACAGGACACCACAGGTTTATCTGCCTGACGAATTTGGATGTGTCCCAAGACATCTCTGGGAATAAGTCAGGTATGCTAGGGAGCAAAGTCATGCCAGGTGATGCAGAGACATGTCCCTGTGGCATGCAGCTGTATCAGGAGAGGATTAGGTTGGGTATTAGGCAAGGATTTTTATTCAGGTCGTGGTCAAGTACTGGGGTAGTGGTCACAGTACCAAGCCTGGCAGAGCTCAAGAAATGTTTGGTCAATGCTATGGGAGCTGAGGTTTGCAGTTCTCTGCCAGTGCTGTGCCATCTCACCCTGGGCTGTGGGTTCCAGGGGCTGCAGCAGGAAAGCTCCTCTTTCACTTTTAGCAGACACTTTTTGGAAGCAGGATTGCCAGAGCAAAATCCAGGGTCTCCCTTGTGCTTGCTTGGGCTTGCCAAGATCCACTTCCAAGGGAAAGCAGCAGCAGCTGGGAATGGAATTTATGAGCATCTGCCTTCTTGGGTGTACAGCTACTGGGCAGTGCATGTATGCTTCTCTCCTGCAGAAGAATTCATGTTGAGGGTAATGAACAGAGACGAAGCTTCAGCTTTCCCAAGGGCCCAGAAAATTCAGTAGTGAGAAAGGTGTTGGTTAGAGGATATGTCCTGTTAGCCCTGGTACTCACTGACACAGGGGCAGCTTGCTTGGGGCTTGCCTGGTTTTTATTGGTTTAATTGATGAAGATACAGTTCTGGCCAATACAAAATTTCTATGCATTTGGGCTGGATTTAATTGAACTAACATAATGGAAGTGTATTTTATATCCAGACCATTGAACTGATGCATTCTGACACTTCTGAAGTGGAATATGTTCCTTTTGTCAGAGTAAAGTCACAGAGAGGTGGTATCAATTGCAGCGCCAAAATGGAAACTGTAATACCTGTATTGGGCTGCACTCCCTGTGTGTTTACTCTGAGATCTCTGTCTTTTTGGTCCACTTTTAAAAAGAGAGCTCTGTTTTGGGCTTCCTATAGCCCAGGGAGTCAGGCCCTTCTTCAGGAGGAGGGAGCTGATGGCTTAAATCCATACTGTGAAGTACAAGACAAGATGTTCTATATTTAAGAGAACTGTGAAAGCCCGGGAACTGTTGGAAGGAAAGGTGAGTGCTGTTGTTTCTGCTCTGTTTCATAATGTATTCCCTTTGAGACTTTTTCCTTTGGCTGTCTAAAATACCTGAAAATGAAATTAACTTCCTATTTGTTTGGTGGAATTGTTAGTGAGTTCATGGCAGTATACCAGATCAAGTAGCAGAGGAAACGTTGGTTGCTCTGATGTGAGTTTGCTTTCAGGAAGGTGTGAGAATACAGACTATTTACAAACACCTAAGTACAATCAACATATTCCACTCTTTTCCTGGAGACTTTATCTTATCCCATGTGCACTTAGTTGCTATAATTTCAGCTAATATATTTTTTCTTTCCTGTGATCAACTCCTATCTGACACCTGTTGCTGTAAAATATTTGCTGTGTTCCTCTTCTGAAGGCTGGTTGGCTGCAATGTCAGCAGGAACAATTACAACTGTACATGTACCATTTGGCAAGCAGCAATGCCAGAAAGATTGCGGTGGTCTGGAGCTATCCCATGGTACAAACACATATTTTATTCAGCCCCATAAGTGAGAAGTGGTCTCATTTTCCAATGTAAATACAGGGACATTCATGAAGGAGCCTACTGAGCACAAACAAAGGAGGTTCAGTGAAATTTAAAATTAATACATGCAAATTATGGGTTTTTTCCAACACCAGTTTAATTATACACCTTGGAAAACCATTTGAAGCCAAGAGCCTAATAAGATCCAGGAAGGAACTGGGTATTCAGGCAGTTATCAGGAATATATGACTTACCATAATTCACAATAGCTTTGGAAATAATATATAATCCATTTTACTGTGCTTGAGAACTTGTGCTTCTTGAACTGTTAGAGACTGGGTGCATTTTTCCACACCAAGATGCTGCAGAGTTCCTTGTTCTCTTTTCAAGATGTTCTTGCCACGAGAGAGAGGTACTGCTCATCTGGTTTGATTCTTGCATGTTTCATCAGTGGCTTTAAATGCTAAGCCAGGGATCCACTTCCAGCAAACTTTAAGGTCTCAGCTTTAGCTGTAATACTGTCTGTGTGCCACAGAGTGCCTAATTAATCTGCTAAGATTTGGCTTTTCAGTCTTCACAGTGTGGAAGCCACTTTCAACAAAATAGCTAATCCTTTTGCTATCCAGGTTGCTCTGAGCTGCAGAGCACCCTGATAAGTTGTAGAAACTTGTGTAGAAGATAGTCAAACTTGAACAATTGTCTGGTCAGCATGTTTTACAAATCTTGGTCTTAGGACCCTGTCAGGAAAGTGGTCTGGGAGCAGGGTGTAGCATGGGAGGAGATCTGGAGCTGACTGCAGGGGTGTAGCCAGCAGACCGTCAGGAATGGCACACGTGATTTACAGGTGGTAGAAAATTGGGCAGTGATGGGTAAACACTGGACACAGGTTTATATAATGGCACAAAGATTGGATTGCATGGACAAATGAAGGGCTCTGTTGGCTTGAGGGAAGATTTGTCTCTTGGCTCCTTTAGGTGCTGCGTAAGGTGTTGCTAGCCTGAATGCAGCCAGGGGCACGTAGCAGTCACAGGGCAGTGTAGGCTGAAGTCAAACCTTGCTGAAGGAGCAGGCAAAGGAATGAGCATCTAAAGAAGGGGAAAGAAGGCACCAACTGGTGTGCCACATATAGCACATGGCTGACTTAGCACTTGTGCCATGTTGTCCTTCTGCTCAAGGTTTTCTAATTCTGTCCCAGACGATGTCAGCATCCCCCAGCAACTGGCAGCAGCACATACAAGGAATTCCCTGGAGAGCTGATGAATGTCTCAGCCAGCCCCTGCCTTGCCCCAGGAGGGCTGCCTTCAGGGGGAGCAACTTCCTGAAGGTGTGTCTACTTCTCAGCCTGGCCCCCTGCATGACTTGGGGGCTCCCTTCAACCTCACCTTCCTCAAGCCATCATTCCCTGTGGAAGAAAGTGCCACCCAAGAGCTCTTTGCAGTTTGCTTTCCACTGTCCTGTTAAACTTCCAATCATTTTCTTGGCACCTCGGTTTCCTCGGCATGAGCACCAGTTTATAGATCACTGAGCAACCAGGCTCTGAAATGCGAGTGCCTGGCTAAATGTAACAACAGGAGGCATGAACAGAGGGCGATGGAGGCAGAGCGTGCGCATTGAATCCCACCAGGCAGGACTCTCTACCAAGGAGAGCACGAGCTGGCAGGCCTGCAGGGCTGCCATGTAGTTTGAAACACAACCCATCAGGCACTGGATAAGATGTTAAATTCTGCATGCTCTCTGACACTGCACAGGATAAAATTCCTTTGATGCTGCTTTGGGCAACTGGGATTCCTGTGTCTTCAGGGCTCCTACATGTGAGCTGTGGAGATTCCCTTGCCTTTTCCTTCCTCTCTTTTCCCTGAAACAGAGAATTTAAAGTACTGCTATTTAGAATGATCCGGCTTTCCTGGATCCCATTTTAATCTACTAGGAGATGGAGTGACTTCAGGCTTGGAAAGGGCATTGAAAGATAGCTCAGTATCTGGCCCAGACTCCCCACATACCTGCATTGCCTGGAAGGTTTAATTATGGCTTATGGGACATCAGCCTTTTTTCTTTCACTTTTTTCTTCTCCTTCTTGCTTTTGACATGAAGTGCTCCAGGTCTCGAGTCAGACCAGGAATTAAAGGATTAACTGACTTAAGGTGATGTGGTTTAAGTTTTGCTGATTTTTGTTAGGGTTCAACTGGGCTTGAAATCTAACAAAACTCAAAGGTGATATCTGTTTTTATGAAATCTGGTGCTTTCACAATCTTGACCTCATTTCCCCTTCAATCATTAGTAAGACTTCTCAATGAGGTATGGATAGCTTTCAAGACATGGGGCTTGGAGATATGAGCATCATTCTCTGAGATCATATGTTCTCTGTCCTTGTCATTGGAATCCTGTCTTCACCAAGCACACAGTCTGCATTTGCTTAAATACTGCTAAAAGCCCAGACACTCTGAAATATGTTTAATACACTGGAATGCCCTGTTTTCTAATTACCTGCATGATTCTTGCTGTTGTGTTAGAATTTTAGTGGTATGTACCTAAGTCTTACACAAACCTTGAGATGGCCCAGCAAGAATGAAGCTGTTGAAACAAATTTTTTTCACCTATTTCCTTCTTTTAGCAGTAAATACTTTAGATTTATGAAATCTGTGTAGGTTTCAGATAATATTTGTGCATTTATAATTATATTCATGAGGATGATCATCTTGGGAAGAGGTGGTCATAATTACATCATATAATCATTCACATTATACATATGTCAGAAAGCTGTTTTAAGAAAGTAAATAGCATTTTCAAGACTTATTAAGCCCTGGTAGAGGTCCCAACAAATATTGAGAATACATCTGTACCACAGTTTTCTGAGAGGACACAAATGAACACAAAGCATTTGATGAGCTCCCCTTTTCTCAGAAATAACTAAGATAATGTTTCTAAGCATCCTGTGTAAAAAGTGTCTGGCTTTAGAGAACTAACATGGAAAGATGGAGCTGACAGTTTGGGAGTTTGAGGTTATTGTGTCTGGTGCCAGTGTTCCCTGTGGCACTCCTAGCTGTGTCATCCCTCTATAATTGATGCTGTGCCTTTGGTCCAGCCTCCCAGCTATCTCACCTCAATGCTCTCTCTGAATTTTTATTCTTCTGTACCATTAACAGGTGCTTTCTGGTGGCACTGTATCCTCTTGTCCCAGCAGAATGTTCATGCCCTGCGCTAAGCCTGTGGCTGGAGAGGTGTCTTCCACCCAGCAGGCAAAGGAGGCTGCAGGCAGGGCCTGGCAGGCTTTTCTTGCCCTTCTCCAACCAGTCAGAAGCAAAGAGCCTCCTTTTAAAAATGTCAGAAGATGACAATGCGAGTCCCTTAATGCCTTTAGTAGGAGACGGCAGACTCAGAAACCAGTCATGCTGCAGTCCAAGGTGAGAGAGCACACAGTGAAGTTCCTTTTTTCAAGGAGGCAGCAAGGTCTCACTGCAGCCAGGAAGCAATACAATGGATGAACCTGGCCAAGCTGTTTAAAACTAGCTGTGGTGGAGCTTGGCCACTTGTACTGTGCTCTCAAGGTTTTTGCATTCACTCTGGGTGTGAAAACAGACTTGGTGAAATGCTGCAAAATCTTCCCAATGAAACTGCTCCTCAGTGCAAGCCTGTTTTTTGGAGAGCAGTAGTGTAGATGTATGAAATGTCTCTCCTTCGGGGTCTGTCAAGAAGCTATGCTGGCTCTAAATAGACTGCTGCCACTGCACTCCTTATTTAGCTGTAGACAGGGGAGCGACATGGTAAAGCTCAAGAATGTCACTTTGCTACTTGTGTGACCTATGAGATCAGAGGTTTTTAGGAGATACACAGTGACTCTTGCAGAAAGTGCTGCTGGACACAGGAGGTGGAAATCCTGTGGGATTGGGCAAGATGTCAGAACATAAGGGATAAAGAACTCCTGGGAGAGTCTCTGCTTGTAGGGAGTTGACTGAACACCTTGAAAACCCTACAAAAGTTTTGTTTCTGCCTGGAGTTTGGCAGCCAGTGTGAGCTGCCTATGCCTCTGTCTGCATCCCTCTCAATTATTCTCTCTAAAGTTGCAATTTCATATAAGACACATGTAATCAGGTGTTTGGTGGTCTCTTAGAGTGCAATATAAGCAAGGCTTTTATATCAGCTCCTTCTGTTTAAATAGCTAGCCCTGAGAGCTTTTCCCCTTGTTAAACTTCTGTCAGAGTCAGGTATTTGCAATATGAGATGCTTCAGAGCTGCCACCAAGAGGTTGATGACATATTTTAGAAGACTGTTACTCCCAAAGGTAGTTCAAAAATGCCTGGTATTGTTATTGAATACTTTTCCCCCAACCCATCATCCCAAGCAACTCCATTAAGTGGATAGAATTGCAACAGTTGGCTGTGGGTTGCTGTGTGTGTATGTGCAGGATTTTAACACTTTGTTTGGAAGGTTACACGTAGCTTTCTGCTTGGAAATATTAGATCCTAGAAGTGGGAACAGTAAGTGCAGCTGCACCGTAGTGTCAAAGCTGATTTGGATGATTGTTTATAGTAAAGAAAGTTTAAGTCACAGTGGTAGTACATTGGAAGGCAGCTTCACTTCTGTAGTTTCGGGAGCTTTAAAATAGGTTGGACATTGGGTCCTGAAAGGTTATGCTGCCATGCAAGAGTTGTCTAACACAAAACTCAATGCCATGACTTCTTTAAATTAGCTATGCTGCCATGAATGCAAGCCAGTGCATCTACTTCAGAATAATTTGAGAAATCATTTAATGTGTGTTCATTTTTGATTTGTACTTGTGAATGTTACATGCAGGTAATGACTGATTAAGTTCTTAAATACTTGTGTTTAAGTGAGTTGGCAGGGACAAAGAAGATTGGCTAGATTTAAATTCCAAGCTTTTGGGGACTTAGTATTTGTATAACAGTTTTAAAAATATACCATTCAATGTTGTTCTCTGCAATGAATGTGCAGGTTTCTTACCACAGTAAAATAATGAGATAATTTGGGGATGTGACAATCAAGGCATCTGGGAATGTGGCTGTGACTATCTAACCCTTCCCTTGTTGGATGTGCCTTCCAAAGGATGGGAAGTATTGTAATGTTAGCAGCCTTCTCCCAGTGCCTCTCTTCCCTCTCTTCCTGACTTGAATGCCAGTTTAGCAGAGCCTTTATAGGGTACCTTGCTGGGGAAGGCTGTTCTACATTAATAATATCATAATAACCAGCCTAACAGGTGTGAGGCTGGAATATCACATTTTTGCCTGCTGTTGTTGGGGGTTTTTATCTTCCATTTGTGCTTTTTTATGATCTGAAAGGAATTGAAACTCAGTCTCTAGTAAAATTAGATGGAGCTTATGTTTCTTCAGAGCATCACTATAGTCTCTTCCATTTTCTCTTTGTATCACCTTTTTCTTTTTATTTTCTAGGGTTTTTTCCCTTTTCTGTTTTTTAACCTTCTTGCAGTTCCCTTCTGTTGCCATTATGGAGGCAGAATTTTTGTCTATCCCTTTGAAAGGATATTTGCAATTTTTAAAAACTTTTTGTCTAGCGTTTTTATAATTTTAGCAATAATTCAAAAACCATAATCTACTCTGTCTGCTGTGGGTCTTAACACTTAATCAAAGTATGTTGATAATCCTGGGTAGCATGTTTGCTTTTCTGTTTGAGGGTGGTGAATGCTGAAAAGCACCTTGTCCCCCTGAAAAGCACCACTCCCAGCACATGTAATTTAGCAGATCTGCTTGCCTCACAGTAGAGCTTAAAACTAACTTCCCTCAGTTCCTAATTAACTTGACAAGTCTGTCTCATCCCACAGTCCTGTCCTTTCAAAAGGAAGGAGAAGCCTGAACATCACAGCTGTGAACCCTCGCTCTCGAGGTCTGTCTGCTGCTAGGAGGAGAGGACCAGTGTTTGCTACCAAGGGATTAAAGGGCTGAAGAAAACAGCCCAGCAGAAAGTGGCAGGGGAGCTTCTGGGAGAAGATATCTGTCAGGAGGAATGTGTTGTTGGCAGCTTAAGCCACTGAGGGTTTCTCTTCCCTCTGATGAAGACCTGCTTTCCCTGTCAGCTTTTGCTCAGTAATGAGGATGGTAATTGTTATTTATTGGGAAAGGATTTCAGCAGTCACAAGTGATTTGGAGAGACTTTGGTTTTCAGAAAGTGATGCACACTCTCCTCTCCTCTTAAAAAACAAAACAAACCACCTTGCTGCCTCCTGTCATGGATTTTTAAGGTGAACATCCTCCAAATCAAGGTGTCTCTCATTAACTCACTTCATTTTGAAAATCGGTTAATACAGATGGATTTCTAAAGAGCAAGTGATGGCTATGTCTGTTTCTAATGATGTCTCTGGAACCTCAAGAACATGTATTATGCTGTACATTGTGTGCTGCATGATTAAGATTTAAACTAAGGAGGGAAAGATCCTGATGAGAAACAGTGATAAGAGGAGGTTACAAGCAGACACAAATACAGGCAGGCACTCTGGTAAGTGGCTTCAAGGAAGTGCTAGGAAAATGTGTAAATGCAGAATTTTGGTACCCAATACCTTGAAATGGTACCATCCACAAATACTGGGATGCTGAATTGATGGGAACAGTTAAACAAGGGTCTTTTTCTGTTCTGAGTTTTGGGGGCAATTCAGTTCTGCACAGTGGCCAGATCATGGGGCCTGAATCCCCATCCCATGAGACAAAAGAAGGTGCTCAACCCCTGTGGAAAGCAAAGATATGGGGAATTTCATTACTTCCAGTTCACTTTAAGATCACAGTTCAGTTTGACTGCCAGTCTGTTCCAGGGTTTGAAAATTCTTCTCGTGTGCCTTTTTTTTCCTTAATGCATTTAGTGCCAGCTAATGGCCACTGCAAACTGCCAGTTGGATTTTTGTGTATTGTCTTTTCTTCCAGCCCTAAATTTTTGCCCATGCAAGGTTTCCAGCCCTGTGTCATACCAAAGGGTTATATCTAGTGATTTAGCTGCAGCTGAAGAAAATGTGCCCAACAGCTATGGGGCTCTTGGGGTCCCTGGTCTGCTGTAGAACAGAAGGCCAAGAGATATTTAACAGCTCTCTGAGAGTCTTGGCCAGTCTTTGTGGTACCCTTAATTATAACTCAGTTTCCACAAAGGTGAATGACCTTGCAGCAGTTAAGTAAAGCCTCTCAAACGTTCATGGTCCTTTTAAGGAGCTAGTGACAGTTTCTGTGCTGGTGGGCTGTGCATTCCTTGGGGTTCATACGGCGTGGCCTTGCATGAGTGCAAAGGACATCCAAACAAACACTCAGCCTAGTTCCCTGTGACACCTACCTTCATACAGCACTTCCCCTGCAAGCTTCCAGGGCTGGCTAATGCTGGCTGGGAGCAGTGAGGTTTTCTGTTCAGCTTTCCTCCTCTCGCTTAACTGGCAGGCCTGGCCAGAGGCAAGGTGAGAAGAGCTCTAAAGGGCTGGCAGCTACCTGAGATATGGGATGATACCTTCTTCCTGATAATTGTGAATCCAGCCAGAGCTCATCTTCTTGCCATGGTAGCACTTTCCTGACTCTGAAGTACAGGCAGTAATCAACGGCAGAGCATGATGATAATGGATTCATGAGATGAGAAATGATTCACACATTTCTTCATTTGAGAAATGAAGCACTTCTGTAAAGATTGTTTCCCAGACTTTCTTTCACAAGACTCAGAAAGGCATAGTATTGGAGTCATAGTATTATTTTGCATTGCTTTGTTTTATATTTCTATATGTGGAGTTTTAGGTACTGATTTCTTCCTCAGCAGCTTTTAAGCATTTTCTAAGTGTAGTAAAAATGGTACTCTTTGCAGTGTGACAAATGCAAAAGAAGCACCTTCAGATTTCAAGCTCTAATTGTGGTCTGTCTGTGATGAGACATGTCCAGGAATAATGAGAAACTTTGTATCAGAGATGCTGGAAAATGGGCCAAAGAATAAGACCAAAGCAGAGAAAAGACTCATTAGAGGAGCCCCAGCTTGGCTCTTCTGCTCATTTGCAGACAGAGGAAGGAGATTTGTCAGCTGAGTCCAAGGCACGACTGTCTCATCTGGGCACCTTTCAAACTGCCTCCAGACCTCTTCTCTAAGTTTCTTTCCTCTTGAAAAAGTGATAATATTTAGAGAATTGTCAGAGTGTTATGTAGAGATGTCATAAACTTGAGTCCAACCTTTAGTGGGTTAGACCTCCCGCCATGCTAAGTGGATGGAGCCTTTCTCCTAATTTCTACTGGAGTTCTCAAAGCTGCTTTCAAAAGTGGTGTTGGAGTACTGTCTTGAGCTGATTGGACAGAGGAGACAGTGGGACTCCATCTGGAAATGATGCGTCTGCATGGGGCTTTTGAGCAACTTGGTCTAGTGGAAAGTGTCCCTGCCCACAGCAGGGGGTTGGAACAAGACAAACTTTAAGGTCCCTTCCAGCCAAAACCACCCTGGGATTCTATGACCTTCTTCTCAGACCAGAATTGGTGGCAGGATGGCACATGAGACTTTGATCAACTGAAATTACTAAAATACTCAGCTCATGGGCACGGCATGAACCATTTACAGTTGAAAATGTGTTGTGGCTAGTAATGTAATAGGCCTTTCTTTTTTCCAAATGGTGTAGTTTGGTGGGGAATTTATCCATCATTTTATCTAAGGAAGATCCAAGCTGCGTGTGGATCATGAAAGAATTTTGTTCAGGTATATTTAATCTATTTTCTAACTGAATACCTGGACTGCTACCTCCATACTCTGAGTAGTGCGATTCACTCTTCTTGGCCTGGTTTCCTTAGGAGGTGAGGTTCTAGTATTTTCTTGCTTGCCTGTACTTCTGTATTCTGTCAGGGATTTATTTTTTTAATTTTTTTTTTAAACTCTTATTCCAGCAAGAAATAGAAAGAAGGAGGGAAATTTGTAGGAAGGTGATTGTCTTCATTATAGGTTTTTGTGAAAAGTGTACCTGGGAAGAGTGCCATATCAGGCTCTCTTGCAGTAGATATTTAAACTGTGAAAAGCAAGGAAAGAATATCAGACCATATTTCTGTTATTACAGAGAAAGTCTATTACCCCCTTGCTGGTACCTTTCCTAAATCTGGGGTATAGGGAGTAAGTGCTAATATCATTCGCCTGGGGTTTAGAAGGTAGTAATTCCACACTTGAATGCATAGATTGTTCACTGGAAGGCTAAGTGATTATTGGAATAAGTCTGAGATTACTGCTGCTGAAAACCAGGGAACTGGCATTGTGAATCAAAGAGAAGGAAGGATGATGAAAGATGATTGTTCTGTGTGGTCCCAAACCCCAGATTCATATGTACTCATTTGGGATCCCTACACTGGACTGTCTTCTCCATACCCTTGTAAAACACGGGGTCACCCCTGCTGGAATGGGATATTTCCTGGCCTTGGTGGGGTATAAACACCTTGGAGTTTATCCCGTGTGATGATGAGCCACCGGGAGTTCTCAAAAGCTTCCACTGTCACCTTCCTGCTTCTGGTCTGGAGCCCAGCTTCTTGCAGATGTGTTTGTCATTGTTAAGCACTGCAGTCTAATGGGGTGGTGAGCCCAATTCTGGGAACTGCTGCTCTGTATCTGGGTGTGGCTGTCACCTAATTGCCACCTGCTGTAGCTGTCACCCAGATAGGGTTTGTCCTCTTTCCCATGGTGATAAATGAGTTATTAATTCCCAGCAAGGGTATCTGTGGATGCAGGATATACTTCCATCCAAGGTTTGTATTTTATGGTGATTTTCTTGTAGTGTCTTAAAGTTTATTTCTGGAGGTGTGTCTCTATTTTTTCAGCCTCTGATAAAAACCTGATTGATCCCTTCCTGTCCACTACTGGGAGTGTTAGGATGGAAGCAGAACACCTCATTTACAGAGAAAACTGTCCCAAAACTCTTCTGGGAATAGGGGAAACCTCTGCAACGAAGGGGTGCTTTGTGTGTCCCCTGTGAAGAAGCCGTTTGGTACCACTGTGGTCTCCCCCTCACCACTTAGGGGTATCCTTAAAGAGGGAGATCTATAATAAAAGTTGACAAAATGATGGAAATATGATTGACTCTCCAGTGTGATTAAGGCCAGCAGTCATTATGGGGAACATTTGTTCTTGCCTTGTATGCAGCTGTACACTACAGTGTAACTATTTATGGGCCTGGCTCCAATGGGATTTATGGATACTACCAGTGGATTCGATTACTGCCTGCGAACGCTGCAAATGTTGCAGCAAATTGCAACTGCTGCAAAATGAGCTTTCCACAAGGGCTACCTGACACCTGTCCTGCTAGCAAGAAATTCCCCAGCCATGAGGAGATGAAGTTAAATGGCTCCTGACAGTCCTCCCCTTTTTTCCCTTCTTAAGGCTTACGAGTTGGTTTTAGAGCTGCCTCTGTGCCTTCTCCATTTCTGTCTTCCTTGACACAGAGTAAGCACAGCAGTGTACTGTCATACCCAGACTTCAAGGGTGGCCAGTCATTAGAGGATCTATTGTGCTTTTTTGGCAAAATTTGTCATTTTTCACCCTCTGGGGAAAGTGAAAGCATTGCAGGGAATCTGAGGGTGAAGGGTGGCTGCAAGTTGTCCTGTCCAGAAAAGAGAGTGGCGAGAACAAATAGCTTTTGTGCTTCTGAAGTTGAAGGATACATGAAAAAGAATTTAATTCTTTCCTTTCTGCTGGCACTCAGCATCCAGAATGTCCAAATACTGGGAATGGGATTGTTGGGAGGTCCTGGACTTCCTCCTTGTGAGCTGAAGGAGGGTTCAGGTTTCCTTGTGTGAAGCTGATTTTCACGTCATACACCATTCTGCCTTCCCCTTGCTGTGCTGCTGTAAACTGGATTTGTGAAATGATCCAAAGTAAAAGCTACCACCCTTGTTCCCCAAAAGTGGCAGCCTGGACACAGAAACTAGTGGGTGACTGAGGTAGGGAGAGAGGTTAAAGCAGAAGTGTCTGCTGCAGAGGGAAGTGGCAGGGACCACCATGCTAAGTGTGAAAGCTGGCTTGGGGAACACTTAGGAATAAAAAGCTTTGTGGGTGAGGCAATAGCAGACTGTCTTGAATCAGCAGCTATATTGAGAATTGTTTTGTTCTCCTTTTTCCCAAAAGGTTTTTGAGGGTGTGGGATTGATACTGACATAGAAAAAAATCCTGCAGGATTCAAAGGTATCTATACCATTCTCAGTTCTCTCTGGGTCTCAGAGCAGTCGTGCACTGCATCTGCCCAGGAGAGAGAGATCTTTGTGCTCATCCCCTGCTTTGAAAGGTCAATTGTGCCAGTGGGGTGGCACGAGGGTGAAGGGCAATGCTCATGTCCAGACTCCAGTTGCCATGTTTGCAGTAGTGCCAGCAGCTCTTATGGGCTTGCCGAGCATTACCCAAGCCAAGCAGTGTCACTTCTGCAGTAGCAACATCCCTGATCCTTCCTCAGAGCTAGGAAGGAGCTCTCTGAAGCCCAGCTGCTATGTTGTGGTATTTTGTAATCTTTGGCAATGACAGGGAGTGTAAGAGGAATGTAAATACATTTGTCCTAAAAGGAGAGTGATGGTGTATCTGTTTCCAGTTCATGGTAAGAGGATGTTTTTTGAGTGACATCCTCAGTCTTGGAGGAGTTTGCTTGTTCTTTCAAAAAAACACAAACAAAAAACCTTCCCGCCCCCCTACCCAAACAAATTTAAAAAAAAAAAAAAAAGAGGTAACAAAAATGTACCTGTCAGATATTGCTGGGATCCAACTAAGACTTGCTTTTAAGATCAGTCACAAACAAGCTTATCAGCTACATCTGAAATTTGACCAACTGTTCAAAATTAAATAATTTCCCCTGATTCCTGTGTCCAGCTGTTGCAGAAGGGCTGGATCCTAAACTACCCTCAATCAGTTTAACTCCAGAACGGGTCCACATAAAAGTAAAAATACTTTTTGCCAAGGTTACTGAACTGTGCTTGTTAAGTTGAGAGGCACAGCTATGGAGATGCAGTCTCCATTCACACCAGCTGTGACACTGAGTTTGGGAGTCTCAGTTTATGTTGGCCTGGGCCTATCTGCTTCTTGCTGCATGAAGAGTGAGTTTGCATGGTAACACTGCATCCACACTGTGCCCAGAGGTCCCCCTGAAAACCTGAAACAACGCACAGCCCGAGAGCCCCCCGACTCCTTCAGGCCCAGTTCCTTGCCTTGTGCTCCTCTGTGCTCATGCACTGCCAAAGCAGGGGCTTGCCTGGAAATTCCCAAGGCAATTGATTGGCAGGTGAGGGAGACCAAAGTTGTTGGGCAGAGAGCTAGCATTGCAAGCCCATCTACAGGAGCTGTTTCAGCTCTACTTAGGCTGGGTTTTTCCCTTGATAAATACCTCAGTGGTGAACCTTGGTACCCTTACACAAGTGCCCAGTTAGCTTTTCTTGATGCTCTTGCCCTTTTGGGATGTCCTCGATTCCTATGGCATTCTAGGGGGAGGTATATTTGGTGCAGGAGACTTCAAAGAGCCAAGGGCAACCTGTGGAAAAGGGAGTATTTGACTCTTTCTTTCCTGCAGGTTGGGAGTGGTTGGTGGCTGGGCTCGTGTAATGTCTGTAAAGCTGACATGGGGAGATAAAGTACTTTCACCCATCCTTGATAACCCGAGCATGACTTGCCCTCACCTATGGGGAGCTTGGGTGGCTTCAGGCAGGACTGGGAAAGATTTCATCTTTTTTTTTTTTTTTTCTTCCAGGGAATATGTTGGGTTTTTTTCCCAGTGTATATGACTCAGAGGCCATACATTTCAGAAGGGCTTCCCTTATCCTCACATCTGTCATCCCACACAGCCTACAAATACAACCTCTCTCGTGAGGGCTTTTTTGGTTTGAGTGCCTTTTCCAGGAGCCAAACCTGAGCTCTCCCGAATTAGGACTGAGCAGCTGAAGAGCGTGGGCGGGTCTGTGCTTGAAACGACAGGGTCCCCTCAGGCTGCATTGCCACCTGCTGGGGACACCAACACCCTTCGGCAAGGGCTCCCCAAGCCAGTGAGCCTTTTCCCTCAGCGCTTGCTTTGAGCCGATCTGCTGCCTCTTGCTTTGTGGGAGTTTGTCTTCAGGCACTAATAACGTGCAAGTTGTAACTCTGGGGGTTTGAATTTCCTGGTTTGGATACTGGCCTTCAGATTTTTTTCATGGGTGCAGCCAAAGGAATGCAGGGGACACCTTGGCCAAAGAACTTGGACATTCTGGACAGGAATGTGTGAGCTGCAAAAACATGGATAAAATAAAATAGGGGAGGTTGGAAAGACGAGCCAGTGGTGCAGGGAGGTCTGGCTGGATAACTCCTGTAAGCCAGCAGCTTTGGGCCCCACTGGCTGCTTCTCCCAGAGCTGCTTTTGTGGTACTGCACACGGGATGTGCCACCATTATTCTTCACCTGGCTCAGCACCAAGCCTGCCAGATAGAAAAGTCTCTTCTGGGGCAGGGGGATGAGCTGGGGTTTGTGGAGGCTGAGATCTCTTCTGCTGTGCTTTTTCCCTATTAACTCTAGGAGAGCATCTGCCATGCCTCAAGCCAGCAGCCTACTCCAAAGTGGTTTCAATGGGAAACCAGTGCATGTCAAATCCCTACAGTGATCGTTCATAAATGGATTTATCAGCTCAGTGTGTCTAACTGCGAAGGCTACAGAGGCTGAGGACAGCATATGGCAGGATGTTTTGGCAAAACCTTTTAATGTTAGCCACCAATTTAGTGTCTGTGCTAATTGCTGTTAGTGGGCATTTGAAAAGTTAATATGTAGGAATGAGAAATGAAGTAATTTAGGCAGGGACGGCATTATCTGTTGTTCTCTTGCACTGTCTCTATGTCGTATCTTTGAGAGCTGAGGCTACTGTCAGCTCTTTGGAGCTGAAACCATGTTGGGCTCTTGGGGGACATGAGCACATAGATGGCAGTGGGTTAACAGTATTTGGGATGTTTTTCATCTTGCTGATCACACTATTATACATAGGAGGTGAACACAAACTGAGCTATATGATAAAGCACTCAAAATATGTTTTTTCCTTATTTCTTGGAAATATAGGTTATTGAATATATTTTTTGATTTTGTTTTTTAAACACACCACCACCATGGACAAACACAACCATCAACAAGTGTCAAAATATCTACACTTCTGATAAAGTCCCTCTCAGGTGGCTTCTTGAAACAGGACCTGTTGAGTTTTCAAACCCTGTCTTGGTCGTGCTCCCTCCCCTTGGCAAAAAGGTGGGTGAAAGTGGGCAGCACCACACCAAATCCCTGTATGAGAAAGGAAGGGTAACCAGAGAAACTGCACTATGCTGTTTTCTCATCCTGACTGCTGGACCCCCTTCTTCAAGACCATTACCACAAACCTTAACAGAAACTATAGAAAACCAGGTTGTGTAGGACCTCCTGCTTGTGCAGGAGAGCAGGATCACCTTTATCCGTACCACTCCTAACAGCTTGGTCTTAAAGCCTCTGCTGCTGGCCAGTCACAGCCTCCCCAAAGTGCCCTGTCACTCCTTTCATTGAGCAGGAGGGTGCTTTTCTAGGAGGATCCACCTCTTCCTTTTGGTGGCCAGCACTGTACACAGGTGTATTTTGGTGCAATTAACAGTAACCAGCAAGACTCTGATCTCCAGCAGAAGCCGCAGAGGGAGTATGTGGCCTTGGATGGAGACACCAGTGCAAAAGGATGTCCTTGGATGAAAGCACCGCCTGCAAGGGAAAGCCCAGGACGGGCCTTGATGGATTGGAGATGAGGGAAAAATGTGAAACACTCTCAACACTCAGGGTAGGTGGAAGGCCAGGAGCTGACAGCACAGCACAGCTGTTGTTGCTTATATTGATCTCTTTAGACATGAATCCTGGTCACAAAGCAGGGGGTAGAAATAACCCAAAGTCTGGTTGTTTCAGTATTTTTATTGGACAGTGCTCCACTCAGCAGTAGTACACATGGCCCTGATGCTCCCCTGATCAGTTTACAAACCCTGGGACATTATGCTCTCATGCCACCATGACCCAGGCCGCAAAAACCATCTCCTTTTACAGAAGTGGTGCCTAGGAGAAACCCAGGCTCAGAGCAGTGTCCCTGCATTGCCATCACACCAGCCAAGCTGAGAGGTAACTCCAAGTCCTCTCTGCTTCCCAGTCACCTCCCTGTGCTGCTTAGGTCCTGTGAATGATAGGGGACGCCTGCTGCTGTGTCCACGTGAGCCTGAGGCTTCTGACAGGGAAGCCCACCCTCAAGGAGATGAGCTTTTCTGCAATTCAGGCTGTCTTTTGATGGACTTTCAGAAACCAATGAGGGCAGCAGGAGTGTGGGCTTTGAGGAAACAAGTCAGCCGTTCAGGGCTGGTTTCTATTCCTTGCTTATCCAGGCAGTTTTCAAGGGGCTCCCTGTGCCATTGGGGCTCAGCTGCCCTGCCCTCAGGCATGTGTGAGTGTAACTGTGCCAGGTTTGGTGGTCCTGCAGAGTGACTGTGCTGCCCTGCTGTTTCTCCCCTGCCATTAAGGACTTGAAGCACTGAGCAGCTCAGCCCTTGAAAGATCAAAACCCATGGACACATTGGTGCAGGCTATGTGCACCATATGTCTGAGCTACTCTCAAATAGCACAAAGCTGTGTGGCTATATCTGTAAACTTCCCTAAGCTTAGTGTTTAGCTCATGCTCAATGCTAAGAAAGTGGTTTACAGAGTCAGGTCCCACATTTCTGTGAATTACTGCAGCATCAACTAAAGATGGAAAAGCAGATTTACTCCCTGCAAGTACCTGATCTGCCTGACACATCAAAGCCAGTTAACCTAGTGCAGATTTTCCAGTTGGGTAGATGAGTGGTTGCAAATCAAACTACAACAAGCAGTAGCAAGGCAAACACGTGACTCAAATTAACCAGGTTTGGGAAAGCTTACAAAAGAAAACATGTAAATAACATCTATACACCTATTAGGAAATTGTCAGCACTTGGCGGAGTACATTTCTTTTCCCTTGTTGCTGATGGAGCACCTGGCACCCACCACCTAATACACAAATTTAAATAAAGACTGCAAAATAAACTCTCAAAGCTAACAAGAAGAGACCACAAAAGCAAGCATACTTAGCTCACTTTTGGACTGGAGTTTGCCACTGCATGACCAATGGACTAGCAAGGTTTAATAAAAGATGGCATGGATTACCTGTCTGTCACTGGAACAAATAAACAGAAGAGCTATACATAGCCTTTGTCTTTAGAGCAGATAGGTGCAAACTCAGGACAAGCCTTTGGCATGTCAGTTCCAGCTTTGCCAGTTGCAATATTAAAAAATATATATAAGACTCCATAGTCCACTACATTTGCTTCATGGGGTACAGCCCAGATACTGAACCATCTGCTCTCATCATTTCTCTTTCTGGGTGCTCAGAAAGAAAACACTTGAAAACAACTTCATGGCAATAGTCTCAGTTTTCCATCTGCTATTCTCCAAAGGCAGCAAAATTCCTGCAACTATTTGTTAGCACAAAAAGAAGTTAAATAGCCCAGGTTACATTCAATAGAAAACATCTTCCCAGAAAATGGGATACAGGAAATAGCAAAGCTCTGTAGCCCACAAAATACTGTACAGTTCTCCCTGCTCCCACCTGCAGCCCCGAGATATTAAAGGAACACCAGCAAAATTTGCATTCTGTCTTTTAAACTAAACAACGTAATGAGACAAATAGAAATGTTAAGAGAACTCAGCATACCCTCAGGAGATGGATTTACGTTCAGTTAGGTGAACAATGATGAGTCTGGAAAAAGGAGAAAGCAGCCTTGAACTGTGTTTCCAAGTGCAGAAGGATACAGGGCAGCAAACTGCCAAGCAGGATTCAGTTTTAAAGTTCAAATGCAGGGAACTTGGCCTTGGTAGGCACCAGCAGGTCAGCAAGAAAGTAAATAGTTCCAGCCATTCCTGAGGATAATAAAACACACCATGCTTCAAAGAAATTCCCTTTGGGAACCTTTTTTCTCAGTTATCTGGGGAGTGAATTAGTTATGAACACAGAAGAAAAGGTCCTAAATAATTTTTAAGGTCTGAGCCCAGGTTTCCCAAGCAACTTTGGTATTTCAGTGGGGAAAAGCATTTTGAAGTTAATCAAATGTTGAAAAGCACCAGGCAAAATGTGATGGGTCTTTTCCCCATCTCCCTCCAGCTCCCTCCCTTTTTACCAATCCACAAATTCAACACTTGGCAGCTTTGTCAAACTCTGGTCCTTGTGACATTGCTGCCCACGGTCCTCATTGATGGAACTTCTGTTGTCCCTTGGCCTACAGCAGCTTGGGGAGATTTAGGTTAGCTGGGGGGCTGGCTCCTTCAGTAAATATCACTGATGGCAGAAGTGCCATAGGAGCGAAGAAGGCCCATGAAAGCAGCCCTATTTGTTCCTCAGCTTTAGAATAAACTGGAACATGAAGGATTTCAATCCTTAAAAATGTACAGAAAAGAGACTGTCTGAGAAGCCAGGCTACAAATAACCAAAAGGAGGCCTATAGTCATGAAAGAATTCCCCTTGAGATCTGTCTGCAAAATCTGTGTGGGAGGCCTAAGACGACAAGGTGCTCCAGCTAAGACAACAGCCTGTGCTACAGGGACACTGCTTCTGGGAAAGGGTAGAAAAACCCAGTGAGTACAACTTCCTTTCCATCCTCTACATTGAGTTTTGCAAAGACTCCAGTGGAGTGTGTATTTGGTTTTCCTTGGTGCTGGACCAGATTAGATCCAGAACAAAACACAAGGCTAGAGAATGAGATTACCTTCAAAAAGAGAGAATGGTGTGTCTGGAGTCCGGCACCCATGCTGCCCATAGCTTAAACACCACTCTGCAAACTGAGAAAAGAGGTACAAAAAGTGTTTAAACTTAGTTAAAGGCAACTCTCGAAAAGAAAATACTATCCCTTGTTCTCACATGACCCCTTGCAGAGCAAGGCTTCTGAGGGAAATCCCTTCTGTACAGGCTGTCAGACAGTGACTGCACTGCTGAAGGACTACTCTGGTGCAGCTGGTCAGACCTAGCTGCATGTCTGCCCCACCAAAACTTGGGTTTAAAAGGCAAAGGCACTGCTGTAGAAGGCAGAAGTGAACAAGCCCCTCTACACTGCCTCACACACACTCTTACCTTGCATGCCCTGTAGAGGTATTTCATGTTCTGAGTGAGGTTGTACAGTGCCAGGAAGGCATAAGCATTGCCAGCTGTGCCATGGCACAGCCCGTAGCCTTTCTTCAATAACCCATGCTGCCAGATCACTTCTGCACACTGCAGGGCATCATTCAAGTACTGCTGCTCCCCAAAGACCTGTAGAGACGAGAAGCAGTTTTCTTTCTGAGGCAAAGTCCTCCAAGCAAAGAGCATCCCTGTGGGATGCAGAGGCTTGGGTGTCCTGCTGAAGTGACTTTGCTGTTTATATTTTAAGGAGGATATTTTTGCTATCATGGGGATGAGACTATTACTCCACACATAACTAGTTGTCACCATCCATCACCTGCAACAGGGCAACTCACACAAGTGATGGATATTTTCAGAAATACTTTAAAAAATAGAAATTTCTGTATCAGTCAGTGGTTCCTGTGGGGTGATTTCACTGTAACAAGCCATCCTACTTCCAGCATCTTCTCCAGAGCAAGTTTCCCATTTAGGGGTCTCTAAAAGGTCTTTGGAAGGTTTCTGGTACCTTGTATGCCTGGAGAAGCATGTAGATTACACCTGGTGCTCCATGGCACCAGTGGACGAGTAGGTCTCTGGTGTCACCGACACATGGAGGGTAATTCCCAGATGGGAACTTGAGCTGACAGACATAGTCCACGCTGGGCTTGACTGTGTTGTGCAGCTTTACTTGGCTCACTCCAAAGCCAGGCTAAGAGAGAGAAAACATTTGAATCATTACCATTACCATTCTGTCTGTACCTAAGAGACCCAAGGTCTGCCCAAAAGGTGGAAACAAAGTCAATGATGGCTATATTTCCTCTTGCTCCCTGTAAATTAAATAATTTCTTTGGTTTGGTCTTTCACACTTCACAATTAGCCACTCAGTCCCCAGCTGCTCTGCCTTTTGGCAGGGATTTATTTCCAGTCCTACCCTTGCATCCCAGAAACAAAGACTGCTCCTAGCATGTCACCTGGTCCTCTAAACAAGAGAGCTTGCTGCTGCTGTTCCTAGAGATTAGCAGGAACAGCTTCAGGTACCCAGAGCTGAAGTAAGGAGATAACAGCCCAAATCAGTATTAAGGATGATTCCTAGTGCTGAGAGCATCTCGGCCTTTAGCTGCTGGGCCAGACCAGCTGACAGGATGAAATTCTGTATCTTCACAGATGTTTCAAGAGGCTGACCTCACTGATGACCTCAGATGGAAGCAAGGGAGTGGCTTCAGTGTCTTCTTCCAGTGACACTGCCCTACATGAAATCTGTGCAGTTCTAATTTCCCATGGCAGACTGCAATGAGCACTCTCATCTAAGGATCACAGGTTGGTAAATGGAAAATTAAAAAACAATATTTGTGCTGTAAAACCATTACAGATAAAAGATATTCTCTTCTTCATATTTCACATGCTTGCTTTTCCCAAGGCTTTTTGTGCATCATGCTTGGCTGACCTAGGCTCCTCTTACTTCATATGGCAGAGAAGCATAAAGCCCATGCAGTATTTTATGGGAGACTTAAAATTATTTAAACAGTCACTTGGGAACAAGCTCAGGGACTTGGTACAAATTTAGGCTCACAGCACGTTGCTGGTCTCCCCTGCTCCTATTCTGTGCTCCTGGGCAATAACCACCTTGCATCCCCCTCTTGCCACGTCTTCTACTTAAAAACTATCAACTATCTCCTCTTATCTGAGCCACAGAAGAGTTATATTCACAGGACTTCTACTGATCCTATATATGAACTTTAACTTTGACAGTCCTGAAGGAAAGTACAAATGTTTGAAACCTGACGGCTTCCTTTTCCTCCTGCTCTGATAGTTTTGTCTAACAAAAGATTATAAACTATTTCTAGAACAAATTAATTTGCATTGCTCATGGGCACTCTTAATGCTTTAAAAATTCAGTGTTATTTACTGCTGTTATTTTTCCAAGTGCTTAAGGATTGTAAATATACACATGAAGGGACCCACATAGGGGAAATTATCACCCTCATTTTTTTCAGAGCCAGAATAGGGAATATTGACAGAGTTCCAGTGAGTTGGGCAAAACAGTGAGAAAGCATCAAAGCAAAGGGGTACTGCCTCTCCCAGCCTCTTGTCTTGCTCTGCCTGCTTCAGGCACTACAGAACTCAGTTCCTTTATCCAAGCTCCACCTCTTTCACATTTAGAAGCAGGTTCTGCTTTGGATACAATGGCATTTCCCACTTTCCTACTATGAGCACAATTTCTTTCAACACGCTTTTCTCTCAGATATTCTAACTCTAATGAACTGACACTGCTTCAAGTAACCACCTGAGAAAATGCAGAGAGCCAGCAGATACAAACAAATGTGAATATTTTAGAAGCAATTAACATGAGGAGAAACTCAGACCCAGCTGAGCTACACTCCTCCATTATGTGACACTGCTGGTTAATGCAGGTCACATTTCTCCACAGATCCCCAAGGCTGGAGATTCAGTCTTAGATTTGAAGAAAACCTTCACAATTGGAAATGCATGATAAACACATGGGTAAGCCATCAGACAAGGTATCTTTTCCAGTTTGACATTACCAAGAGCCAATTCAAATGCTGTTCCTTGTTCAAAGAAATGTGGAACAGCTGCTAAGGGCCCCTCCCCTCATGTCTCTTACCTGCATGAGATAGTAGTAAATCCCAGCCAAACCATGGGCTGCTCCTACATAGTACTCCTGGTACCACTCAAACATCAGTGGGCTCTTTGCTGTGAAGTTCCTCTTTTTGGCTAAGCTCTCTCCTGAGGCTACAACTGCCTCGCAGACCTGTGAAGGGACGGGAACAAACGTGGGTGAGGGAAATGTCTTGGACACAGCGCAGTGACTATTTGACACTGAATGAGATTTTTCTGCCCAAGCATTAGGTGGAATGAAATGTATGCCAGTCCACTACTGCCTATGGATCTACATGGACAGTGAGGGACATGTGGTGCTTTTTCCCTCTGGAAGAAACACAGGTATACCTTAATGTGGTTTCTCCCTTATTGCCAGAGTTCTTTATATCTAGCTTGATTTTGACCTGCCCCAGGTCAAAGATGAGTTGCATGGGAAGAGACAGATAACAAACCAGCAAAAAGCACAGTACCTGCTGAATGTGACTTTGAGGGATCTTCTCCTCTCCAAAGTGCTTATTCACAAATATCAGTGCAGAGAGATAGCCCATGCGCCCATAGAGGAGTTCATCTGGCACTCGTGGGTCAGCCTTGTGTAGATGGAGCAAACTATGATGAAAAGTTCACATGGTGGAGATGAGAGGACACTCAAAGCCATGTTAACAAGCACTAAGAGTGGAGGTCAAAGCCACAGTCCTTAATGCTGCCTGTGCCCTTGAGTTGTCAGGCCAGGCTCTAGTGCTCAATCTTCCAGCTGCACAAGGTGTGGCATCACCCCTTCCCTTCTGCACTTTGTTTGGCTGATTGCTTCAGTCTGCTCTACTCTTCACAATGTACTCACACTAGGTGCTCGAGTTTTAGAGCACCAGCTTGGAAAGCTACTTGAGGGGGAAACCTGGGCTAAAAGAAATGGTCAGCATAAAGCTGCTGACTGCTCAGGAAAGGCTGCCCACCATTGCCTCCTTGTGGTATTACTGGCAAGGCAGACACTGCCAAAAGTCACTACTTTCAAATTAAATGGCTATCCTTTTCATTTGGCTGCTTAAAGAACACTAGAAAGTCAAACTAGTGCTAATGGTATGTGGGAAAAGTCTCACCCCTAACGCTCATTGAAAAGCCCCTTCCTCTCCATGCCTGGGCTGGAGTGACAATAGCCTGGGCTATGCTGTCAGGTGAGAAAAAGGTGTCTCCATGTGCTAAAAATCTAAGTAAGAGGTGGAGCTCCACATGTTGTTTAACATCAAGCTGCTGTGGCACATGGAAGAAATATCCTCTAGGGAGAACTGAGTAGCAGTGAGGACAGCTTAACAAAGTGGGAATGCTGTGGCTGTCTGAGGACAGCTTGTCTGACACCAGGCTTTAACCCACAAGTGCAGAGTGAAGTCTGCTGCAGTCAAGTATTTTCTTTGCCACTCTTCTATTATGATATTGTGAAGCTGGTGATACTCTTGTAGTGCTAACAGAGACTAACAGCATCTTTATGGTGGCTTTGTAGCTCAACTCACTCTTGATGCATTTTTTTCTTTTGTTTTACCTCTCATCACACTTCCAGAGAGACTGGATGTCCCTCCCTGTCAGGGCAGCAGGTGTGTGATTGGATTTGGCTTTGTTTTTCTCTTCACCTGTAAGACAGCAACCTGAAAAGTGCCATCAGTTTAAAAATACCAGCCTAAGTGGCTTAAGGCTGTTTCTTGACTGTTTCCTGCTGTGAAACCAACCAGGAAAAGCTTTGTGTGCGTTCAGCTTCCCTGTCCCAGCAGTGTGAAGAACAGAAAAGGTGCCTTGGCAGCATTTGCTCCCTGGGCTCCAGGGACTTTGCAACAATGTGTTGCAAAGAAGCAACCAAATGCCTCAAGTAGAGAGGATGCTGGGCTGTGACTTCTCATCGCAGGAAACTTTCCTTCGGCACTGGACTCAGAGCGAGCAGGGACTCTGAAGGAGAAAGGAGAGAGCGGTGTCTCAAGGTGGATTGCTCTTGTACCACTTGACAGGTGGACTGCTCCACAGGAGAGGTTTCTTCCTCACAGATTAAACCCAAGAGACAAACGTGACACCCAAGGCACGGGGTCTTCTCTCAGCTGAGGGAGTTGAAAGGCAAGGCTTGTTGCCTCCCCATGGCGACTGTCTCAAAGCCCAAGGAAGGCACATGAAGAGGGTTTTCCAAGGAGGTGTTTGGACAGATAGACTGCCTAGCAGCAGGCTAGCCAGAAGTGAAGCTGGTTGGTGATGTTGTTCAGGTCTGAGATGTCAGGAAATGTCAAGTGAAATAGAAGGAAGGGATGGACGAACGAACTTTAATACCAGCAGTAGGGATTTTCTCATTTCTGGATGCGATTTCTTCCTTTCATGGGGAAATCTGGAGCCATTTGGCCTACTGTTCTTGTTCTTAGTGGACTACTGCTTTACCTCTAACTGCTTTTCAAGCAGGATCATTAGGGGAGGAAGCCTGCCAAGAGTTTCTGCTGTTTTTGAAATGTCATGCATTCAAAAAGAGACACCTGGGATGCTGCTGGACCGATTGCATGAAGAATGCATTTCTCAGGTGTGTGGGGTAAATTTTGGTCTCTAAAAAAAGAGCCACTCCTATACACATTATCAGCCTATTACATCAACTGTCAACAATCAGCAGTTTTTGGACAGAGGGAAATCAAACCAGATGTAGAGCCAAACGGAATTTTTGTACACCACTGGCTCTGCAAGCAAAGCTTTGACCTTCCAGACTGGTGGGAAGTGAAAGGAAAAAGAGGGCTCCTAGAACATCACTCAGATTTTCACAGGCTCTTGGAAAATAGGCTGCCCCAAAACATTATTCTTTCTAGAGCATAAAAAGCACATTTTTTGGTCATGAACTCATTTAGGAAAAAGCAAGCTCCTGTCTCTTCCACTGCAGGTAAAACCTGGCTGATGGATTCTCTCTACTGGGTCTGCAAAGATGAGGTACTTTAAAAGACAATATGTAGACAGGCTCTCCTTCTCCACAGCTCTGATAAAACTGCTCTTTCTATGCATTTGCACTGCACAGCTTAGCACTTGTTCTGTAACTAAACAGCATACTCAAAAATAATTTAAGAGTTTTGATTAAGGGAACTACTTCTCAAAGAAATACTCTATTTTAAAGGAGCACAGTCAGACTAACTGCTCTGGGAATTGGTGGTAGTGTAAGGACAGTGTAAGTGTTCATTTCAGAAAGCCACATCTGTTTTCCTCCTTGAAATGTTTTCCTCCACCTTCATGCAGATGGATGAAGAAACCAATTTCCAGTGTTCTGACTATATGACACCATTAGATGTCAGTGCAAAATTAACCATGAGATTCCATTCTGCCAGCAAACCATAGGCAGAACAAGAGGGATATGGGGAGGGGAGACCTTGGCAAGAAAACACAAATTAGAGATTCTTTTTACAGCCTGGGACTTATTGCACTGACCACAACTGACCAGTACTGTTTGACCAGTACTGTTTAATTCCCTTTTCTTTAGTAAATATGTTAATCCCCGTGAGATTTGCCTGTGTGTCAAAGCAAAATCTAACCCACAGATTATTATCAGAATAAAGAAGGAGTTCTGTCCTCAGACTGATTGTATCTATATAAACCAAAAGCTATTCTTAGTTAAGGGAGTGGGAACCTGATGTCCAAACCATATAGATACCTCTGATTTCCACCTCTGGCTTTTTAAAATTGCTATTTTATGCATCACTTGCTCATGGCTGCTTAAGGGCAGTCAGTGTTCTGAAGCTCAGGGGTTTCGTCTTTGTGCTGATCTGGAATGAAAACTCTACAGGGCTGTTTCTCACCTTTTAAAAACTCATTTCCTTCAACTGAGAAATGCTTGCAACTACATTTCCTTAACTATTTTCCCTCCTCTGCCACATGCTGATCTGTGACTGCTTGTCTTTTTCTTAAGTACCCAACAAAAATACATGTGAAAAAGTCAAAGAAAGGCAGGAAGTAAAAATAAATTAATCATAACCAGCTGCATTCTGCAATTGAAAGGGATGCTGTCAATCTTAGGTTTAAGTCAAAGACAAGTAACAAAGAGCAAGTGGAATCAAGTACCAAAATTAAATCTAATAATCTTACTACATTTTTCCTTTTTATCAAAAGGACTGTAAAGCTAAATTAAAATGTTCACAAAAAACACCCAAACCCCACATTCTGGGGTGTTTTTTTGTTTTTTTATTTTGAATTTGGGCACTTTTTCTTCCTGAGTTTATCAAAATTATTTTTTAAGATGGCAATATCAGCTGAACAATATCCTTGCTCCCCAGCCTGCAGGCTACCATGCAAATGTGTTTGTCCTTAAACCACCTCTCTTACCAGGGCAGGAAAAGTTTGTGCTGCCTTGCTCAGTTACCGGATTATTTCTCACACAAGACTGCAAAAAAATGTATTCCCATTAGTCAGAGAGTGCCTCATACAAGCCCAGACCAGCTCCACAAGCAAGAGGAAGGTCAGGTCAAACACATAACCAAGTGTTTTACCGGATGATGCAGTCCTCTGCCTGCTTGTGGTTCTGCAGCTTGTGGTAGACGACAGCAGCCACTGCCAGGGGCCCGGCATCACCACACAGGAAAGTGATGGATCGCCTGGTCATGCACCTCAGGCTCTTCTTCATGTACTCATGGGCTGCCTGCAGGTAGGCTGGGTCTCCATACACATCGTTCAGGTGCAAATACAGCAAAGCAATGCCTGCAGAAGGAACATAAAGGTTGCATGTACTAGAAATGTTTGGTTTGTTACATCATCAATGGATCTAAAAGTCTGGCCTGGCCCTCATCTAGGGCATAAGCCTTACAGACAGGCTTCTCAGGGACATGACCTACAGCTTCCTTTTCTGCTTTGTCATCTCCCTGTAAGTTGATGCTGCTTGCGAGTAGACGGCAGGTCAAGACAACAGCAGGGTCTGACTCAGGAAGGCCTGGAGAAGAGCAAAGAACTGCATAAAATTTGATACACAATTACATAGAATTTTAGTAGTGAGGAGCAGAAGATGAGGCTCGGACAAACCCACCTAAGTCTGTACACTGTACCCGTGACTTTAGCTCAACAGTGAAGGGGGGGGAAAAAAATCTTCTTCAAGCATATGGTACTTGTGACAGAGCAGAACTGAGTTGTCACCCTCTCTATTTTTCTCCCACGCTTAGGGGGTAAGGGGTTGGGTCACCTAGCTTGGATTAGATTTTTAAAAAGGTGACACACCATCAGCACTGAGAAACAGCACCCTTAAGACATCCAGACATCCTCCTTGACTATTTAAAAAAGATTCCTTCTATTATTCTTTTTTAATTCCTTTCCATTGGGAAGCAGCAAGGTCGTTAACAGTTTCCTGGATATCCTCTTCCTGCTGTTGAGCAAGTCCCAAGCCCTACAGCAAAGTGCATCTTAGAAATAAGGGACTGCCCAATTCTCCTCTGCAGCACATCACTCATGAGATCAGCCCTTGTCTGAAACACAAACAGCTGCGTGGAATACTAGAAAAGGCTGCATGGTCCTCACTAGAGGAGACTCTTCAATGGACTGGCCAGCTACAAAAACAATTCTGCTACTGAGCATTCACATCAATTGCTGTCCTTTGCCTCTGCTCGTCTTCACCCAGCTCTCGAATCTTTAGTAAGTAAATGAGGAGCTCTCAGTACTGAGAGGTCTGTTACACTTGAACCAGCCTCCTGATCTGGGAGCCATCCTCAAACCTGCACTTAGGAGAGCTACTGGCCTACATCACTTTGAGAAGAGCCTATTTCTTCCCTTAACAATAACAATTTCTAAAAAGATTGAGATCCTGCATTGAGCCTAAATTAACAGAGCCCGTGTCCGCAGATTTTGATGTGTTGAGGTCAAGGGGGCAAACATGCTGCAAAATTACAGTCCAAGGTAGTGAGGACAATTTCAAACTTGGATAATTTTCTCATTTCACATGGGTAATCTCCAAAGCTTCATGTTACGGAGAATTCAATTCCACATGTACATTATGTATAAAATTTCCATTTCCTGCTGAAGCTAATAACCTTGTCCTCTCTCTAATCAATTCAGTGCCAGCAGTTCTAGAGAGAGCTCAGCTGTACAGTGCTATCACTCAAGTCTATAAGGATGTGGATACAAAGCCCTTCTTTAAAGGAGAATCCTCCTTTTCTGGCAATAAAATGTCAAGTGACTCTCCTTGATTTATTTAGTACCTAGCACACCTTCTAGACTCTTATTAGCCTGATAGCTGTCTGAGCACAACTTGCACTCTTATCTGCTTTAATATACAACTTTCAGCTTTCTAAGTTGTTTCTATTCACACTGCCATTGTACCACCCTAATTATGCATGTAAGTACCCTGCCAAGACCACTGCAAGGATTGTATTTTCAGAAAATAAATCCCAGTATTGTTCTCCTCTGATTTGTCTCTCCTCTTTTAAAACATTTCTCACCCTCATTCCTCCCAGGCCTAAGCATCTTTGGAAAGACTCCAAAAAACCACTGACCTGTACTAAAGGATGAAGTTGCTTTCCCAAAACATCCACTTTTCCTTTTTATTTAAAACTGAAAGTTCTCATAAGCTGCATCTAAAGCCATTTTTCTTAATTCATTGTTTGATACTGGCAATGTCCCAGGTACCCACAAAAGTTGTTTGCTCACCCTCTTTTGTTATAGTTGGGCAGAGGAGAGGGGAAAAAAATTAACAAATGGCTCATGTGTTGAGAAAAGGATTGGGAGACAAAAAAGACTCTAAGGGCAAAAAAGGTTCAAATTTTCAAATTTAAAGCTATTAGGTAAATTTATTATTAACAGAGTCAGAGCAAGACAAAATAAGCCTTTAAAACACTTTTTTCCCCCCATCCCCTCCCTCCTTCCCACTGACAGCTCAGGGAGACAGGGCATGGGGGTTCTGGTCAGTTTGTCACTCAAGATCTTTTTCTGTTTGCTCAGGGATAGTCTTTCCTCTGCCGTGGGGTCCCTCCAATGGGCAAACAGTCTTGCCAAAACTGCTGTGGCAGGGGTCACTCGTCCACAGGGTGCAGTCCTTCAGGAATAGGCTGCTCTAGTCTGGAAGCAAGGGCCCTCTCTCTGTCTATCTCTGGAAGCAGGAGCCCTCTCTCTCCATCTGGTCTTCCACTGGATCACAGCCTGCTCTGGTATTCACCTGCTCCAGCATAATCACTTCTCCTACAGGCTGTGAGTGGATGTCTTCATCCCCCGTGGACTTCATGAGCTGCAGGGGCACAGCTGCTTCACCATAGTCCTCACCATGGCCCGCAGAGGAATCTTGGCAGATCTCCAATCTAGCTCTTGGAACATCTCCTTCCCTTCATTTTCTGCTGACCTTGGTGCTGCCATGTTTTCACCCACACATCCTCAGTTCCTCCTCTTCTCTGACTGGAAGAAAAACTGCTGCTCATGGGTATCATTGCCAACAACTTCCACCAACTCAAGAGATTCCTGCAGGATCCTCCAGCACCGAGAGGTTGATCTCATCTAGGTTCTGTGTCAGGGAATTGCTCATTGTGCTTCTGCTGCTGGTCAGGCACTGGCGGTGGCACTGGCACTATTTAACACCTCTCCTCATGCAGGGTGCCAGGAAGGAGAAGCTGCTGCCCCTAGAAAAAAATTGCCTGTTGTCCTGTTTTGATTTTCTTCTTAAATATGTCATCACAGAGGTGTTACCATCCTCTGTAACTGGGCCAGCAGCACGTCCATCTTCAGAGCCATCAGAGATTGCTCTGTCAAACTTGGTAAAAGCTTCTAGCAGCTTCTCACAGAAGCTACCTGTGTGGCTCTCCCCTGCTACCAGAAAAAAATCAGGCCATGCCAAATTAGCACAATTCCTCAAGGAATTCCTTACTCCCAAACTGATCAGAAGAGTGCAAGCAGCAGAGGAGGGCAGGCACAAGCATGAAGAGGCAGTGATGACAGGTATATGTAGAAGGATATAAAACACGGTTTCACCTGGGTGGAGATACCCTGTATTAACCTGTGTGCTGAGATGTAGGCAGAGTATTTCAGAGGCAGTGCAGGTTAGAGACAAGAGTATCCATGCGGTGACCTTGGTTCAGTTAAGGCAGTGTTGCTCTGCAGAAGCTCCTCCACAGCTCTGCCTCACTCCCTCTCCAATACACTCCTCACCTCAATTCACTGGGTAGGTTTTTGACTGACTACGTTTCCCTGGCATGCTTTAAGTGGTATACAAATGTGGCATCACNGTCCTTCAGGAATAGGCTGCTCTAGTCTGGAAGCAAGGGCCCTCTCTCTGTCTATCTCTGGAAGCAGGAGCCCTCTCTCTCCATCTGGTCTTCCACTGGATCACAGCCTGCTCTGGTATTCACCTGCTCCAGCATAATCACTTCTCCTACAGGCTGTGAGTGGATGTCTTCATCCCCCGTGGACTTCATGAGCTGCAGGGGCACAGCTGCTTCACCATAGTCCTCACCATGGCCCGCAGAGGAATCTTGGCAGATCTCCAATCTAGCTCTTGGAACATCTCCTTCCCTTCATTTTCTGCTGACCTTGGTGCTGCCATGTTTTCACCCACACATCCTCAGTTCCTCCTCTTCTCTGACTGGAAGAAAAACTGCTGCTCATGGGTATCATTGCCAACAACTTCCACCAACTCAAGAGATTCCTGCAGGATCCTCCAGCACCGAGAGGTTGATCTCATCTAGGTTCTGTGTCAGGGAATTGCTCATTGTGCTTCTGCTGCTGGTCAGGCACTGGCGGTGGCACTGGCACTATTTAACACCTCTCCTCATGCAGGGTGCCAGGAAGGAGAAGCTGCTGCCCCTAGAAAAAAATTGCCTGTTGTCCTGTTTTGATTTTCTTCTTAAATATGTCATCACAGAGGTGTTACCATCCTCTGTAACTGGGCCAGCAGCACGTCCATCTTCAGAGCCATCAGAGATTGCTCTGTCAAACTTGGTAAAAGCTTCTAGCAGCTTCTCACAGAAGCTACCTGTGTGGCTCTCCCCTGCTACCAGAAAAAAATCAGGCCATGCCAAATTAGCACAATTCCTCAAGGAATTCCTTACTCCCAAACTGATCAGAAGAGTGCAAGCAGCAGAGGAGGGCAGGCACAAGCATGAAGAGGCAGTGATGACAGGTATATGTAGAAGGATATAAAACACGGTTTCACCTGGGTGGAGATACCCTGTATTAACCTGTGTGCTGAGATGTAGGCAGAGTATTTCAGAGGCAGTGCAGGTTAGAGACAAGAGTATCCATGCGGTGACCTTGGTTCAGTTAAGGCAGTGTTGCTCTGCAGAAGCTCCTCCACAGCTCTGCCTCACTCCCTCTCCAATACACTCCTCACCTCAATTCACTGGGTAGGTTTTTGACTGACTACGTTTCCCTGGCATGCTTTAAGTGGTATACAAATGTGGCATCACTAGACACATGGAAATAGGTAGGTTGTGGATCTGCTCCATTTCTGTGTGCCCTGGAGGTCTGGTGTTCAGTGTCCTCGTTGGAAATGTGATCTAAGTTTGTGACCTCTGATTGTTTCCAAGCAGAACTGCCATACAGTGGGCTGCCTGTGGCCTGCTACTGCCAAAGATGTCTTTGGCATCGATGATGTTTCTATTCTGTTGATTGCTTTGTTCTGTTGATTGCTTACTACTGGACCTTCTTCTCTGTAGTTTCTCAGACACCCAAGTTTTTTGCTTCTTGCCCCTGCTGCAGAGCCAAATGAGATGGGGAATGCATCAGAGTCCTTGATGGTACAGGGCTGCACTGAACACATGCTGAACACAGACCACCAGGGCTCTGGTGACTGAAACAGCCGCCTCCAGCATGCAAAAACCGATACACGGGACTTGAGTGTCAATGCCCAAGATGCCTGGTCACTGCAGGGAATCAGGGGGCTAAAGTCAATTGTGCATGTCTCACAAAGCCTGCTTAGCCAACATATTCAGAAGGACAGTAAACAGCACCTCTCTCTTCTCACCCTCCTGTTCGGTAGGTGCAGAAGGCTACTTTGCATTGAGTGGGGCAGTGGAGTACATACTGTGCTGCATAGGAAAAATGGAATTGTCTGCACCAGCCAGCTTGTGTTGATGCCCTGACTTGAGCAACCAGTGCTTTCAACAGAGCAACACCATTGCTGGAACACCAGGAAAGGTCTTGCTTGTGAGCTAAAGCTCTGCAGTAGGCAGAAAGAGTATCATCCACAGGACCATTCTGTTGATTGAAGAAAGACTGTGGCTCAACTTCTCTGCAAGTTTAGACTTGCTCTTTTGTTGGACTGCAAGCAGTTTGCTCTGCAAGCGATGCCATCCATTAGTCAGTTCTGAACCTGCTTCCTTGCCCAGCAGGAGCTGAGCTGTGCTGCTTCTACCAAGGAAAGGAGGCTGCTGCAAGAGGGTATTCTGTTCCAAACCAACCATCTAGAGTCATAAAGATCTCTGAGATTTTGCATTGATCAAGGGCATTAAGTCAGCCAGCAGCCTCAAAGCAGGATGTCAAACACAGAGGGAAGAAGTAGAAGCCTATCTGTGCACAGTGATGAAGCCTGATGGTTTCTAGTGAGACAGCTGATGCCATTTTATTAGGTCAGGTATGGAATAAAAGAGCACGGACAGCCCAGTTTTACTGCCCAGCTCAAAGGATAATCAGCATCTTTCCTGGTGCAGACTCATGTGATGCTACCTTGCACTTCTAAAAGCATGCCAAAGCCATACTGCATACAACAGTGAGACAGCTCTGGAAGTTCAGTTCAGAACTGGTTGGGGAGACAGTTTGCAGCTTATATTCCTAGTGCACTATGGGATACTGGATCCAGGATGCCTAAGCATCTATCCTGCCTTAAGACCTGGGTAACAAAGGTGCTTCTGTAAAAATTTTTACCCCATCACAAAATCCTGCAATAGATTAGGTTAGCAGGGATCAGTGGTGATCTGCTACAACCCTCTGAAAGGAAGAACAACCTCAAATGTGCATGCCATTGCTCTGGGCCTTGTCCAGTCAAACACTATCTCAAAGAACAGAAATTCCACAAAAACTACCTGCCAAGCATTTGGCAGGAATGTGGTTTATGTGACCCAAGGCACTCACATTATATCTCTTAGCAAATGCAGCTTCGTTTTCTCTTGTTCTGTAGGGATTATCTGAGGATTTCCATTTTTTCTGAACACAACTAAAAGGGAGGTAAATTCTCTGGGCTCTGAGGTTGAAACAAACATATTGCACTAAAGTGAATGGAAAGTGTTTTTCCAGAAGTTTTCCTGAAATGGTTCAGTGTTAATTTCATTCTTACATGGCTTTCCTTTCAAAAGACAACTGAGCCCTGCTCCTTGACCCTACTTGCCAATGGGCCAACCAAAAGCTGTGGATGGGGCAGGCCAGCTGCATTCACTGGGCAGTTTCAGAGGCCCTCCAGTGCTGAAAGCCATTATTAAGACATTGCCAGAGAAGGGAATGCTTGCATGGGAAACACATTCCAAATGCACTACCATAGTGTGGAGGAAGGTGAATCTCTTCCTTATATACCTTATCCCCTTGGAAGGATGCAACAGTTCAGTAGGCACTGGACTCAGCATCCTGGCTTCTGCAGTCAGCTGGTGACAGGAGTGAATTTCCTTCTGTTCCCTTTCTATCATCTATGCTTTCAGTCCAGATAGTCTTCAGAGCAAGGCCTTTTGAATTATCACAAACACCAACAGACATGTACGTACCCCTCAGCATCCTCATGCTAATCTGCTTGAAAATGGATGAGGTCGGGGTGCTTCTACCAGGATCTGAACTGCTTCTGACTCACAATTAGCTTAGAGCAGTTTAGCATCCCTCAGTCAACACTGTGATACCAGTGAAACAGATTAGTAAAAAATCCTCTTCCAGCAGTCTCCCTAAACTGATGAAAAGCCACAGCAGAACACAACAGCTGAGGCTGGTCTGTACCCAGGCACGTAGCAGGTGCTGCCTATGGGACCCTGATCTCTATGGGGAGATGGATGAGAATGGAACAAGCCAATTCAAATATGTTTTGAGGGCATTCAGCCCTACGTTGGATAATCTCAATCCAAAGTGTATTTTCACTGCCTCTGAGCTGAAAATCTAAGTTCTCCTCTCCCCCTGCTTCAACTTCACTTTCCAAGAAGCTGCAGTTTCCCTGTCACAGGTGCATGCTGGGGTAACAGGGCTCTGTCAAGTGTGTCAGGAAAGAAACAAGCTCCAAAGTAAAACGCCAGCATATGCTGTGTATTACTGAGTGTAATGTAGTATGCTCAAGTATGCTACATTTCACAGAGTTTGTGCCAAGAGTCATACTTCAAATCTCTCCTATTAGCGGCCATGAGGGTGAGGGTTGATTTCAGGCTGCTGGCCAATGATTCACATGAGGAGATACTCAACAAGCCTTCCCTACACAAGCAATTACAGGAAAAAGCTGCTGTCTTGGCCCAATTAATTTTGTCTCTGGAAACCAGCTCTGAATAAATTAATATAGCTGGAAAAGAAGGTAGGGTGACAAAGTCAGAGTGTAACATCTGCAAACTTCACCATGCTGGCTGTGACTTCCAGTAAATCTGTCCGTGGATTTTTTCCTATTACCTAAGGTAAGAAGGCTGTGTGTCCATTGAGGAATGATCTCTGGGAACAAAAGAGAAGAATCCCTCTTGAGAAACTCCCTTCCAAATGAAACCAAGCTGAAATCCTACCAGAGTTGTCAACCATTTTTTAATAATTGCAGTCACTTTCCAGCATGAAATACCTTAGGACCACCTTAAGAAAGAGAACACGGCCTCTGGGGAAAAGTGTTTTCCTTCTCCCCAAAGACTTTGAGAGTACTCCTAACATCAACTCTCCTCTTCCTTTGTCTCCTGAACCTTCTCACTAGAGGCAGACTCTGGAATCATGACTGAAGACTACCCTTACCCAAGTAGTGCTTTTCCTCAGAGGGGACCTCAGCGCAGGATCACACAGACTGGAAAACTGAACATGTCTCCCAAGGTGGTATCAGCTGGCACTCAGCAGAAATGTATAAATTCACTGGCAGCAAGAGGAGAGTGCTGCCAAGACAGCAGCTGATGAAATCAATGTTCTCCCACGCTGGAATACAATACTAGCATCCTAGCATTTCTTATTAACTGTTCTTGAGTGTTCTCAGTGCCTGCCTGCCTTAGTAGAATTTTGAAGCAGCCATTTCTAGCACTGCTGTCATCAAACTGCGAAGTTAATTTAGCACCAAAACAGTGAACACCACTCTCTCAGGCAAACTGTTGGCAGTTCCGCAGCACCCACATACAAGCCAGCCACACCCAAATTGTACTGTAGAAAGTTGCCATTAAAGATCGCAGTATACCACCAAAAGAAAAAAAAAATCTTGCAGCAAGCATGAGACTAATTTCAATTACCCTAGGGTCTCTCCATAGGGCCTGGTACAGCACAGAAGGCAAGAGAAATGACAAAGCACACAGCAGCAGCTAAAGATGGGGCACAGAGAAAGGTGTATCTTCCATGGCACCAGTGGATAGAGGCAAAGGCGGGGCACGCTCCCAAGGCAAGAAAACCAGGTTGAAAATGCAGAATAGGAGGAAGACAAGCTCCTGGAAGCTCTGCACATGAGTTAGTAGGAGGAAGGCTTCCACACTTTGTTATACTCACATTAGTATTTCTGCTCCTTCTGACAGGCACTGGAGCAAAACTAGTGCTCACTAAGTGGAGTGGCACTACCTGGGGAATAGGAATAGAGTAATCTGCCAATCAGACAAAGTCATCAGATAAAATTCAGCCCAAACAGAAAAGACAAACATTATCTCAGGCCACTAAGCTCACTGCTGCCAGATGCAAGGACTCCTTGCAGGTCATTTACCTACCATGTACACCTGCCTACTTCATGGAGCACTGCTTTTCTTGTCCTCATCCCCACTGTGGCTGGATTTCAAGCCTTTCCCTTTGAAGGCTCCCATGTCTACTCTCAAGCAAGTGCCAGCTCTCTACATAGTATATAAAGTTCAGCACTATCAAACAGACTAGCCCCAATCCTGCTCTGTGACACTGTGATCTTCCCTCTGCTCATGAAACCTGCTTCAAAAATGAGGAGTCCAGAGAAAGACATCTTCTTGTTCTAATGGACTAAAACATGCAGAAGAAACGCCATTCTTGACACAGATCTCCTGCGCTCATTCCAATGGCCAAAGCCCCACGGTCTGCCAGGAGACGGTTTAGCATCTGCTCCAGGGAGCTCCTGCTCCACGGGACCCGACCCTACCTGTCCAGCCAGTGTACGCGGTGCAGTCATGCGGGTCGGCGGACTTGAGGCCCCTCTCCATCTGCTGCAGCAGCTCCCTGATTTTGTTATTCAGCCGCTGCGTGAATTCCGGAGTCAGCTGTGGAGAGAAAGCCCACCAAACGTGAAGGCAACGCCAGCCAGCGCCGGTACACCGGCGGAGCGCAGCCGGGGAACTGCATCCGTAACCAGACAGGTCTCTGCTCTACACGACCGGGGCAGATCTTCACAGCCGCCTCACCCCAGCCCCGCTCACCCGTCCGGCCGCGTCGAAATAGCCAGTGGCCAAGGACTTGTCGTAGTCCGCGTAGGGGTTCGGGAGCGCCCGCTGCGCCATCATCGCGCCGCTCGGCTCCGCTCGACTCGGCCCCGCTCAGCTCGGCCGCGGCCCAGCCCGGCTCCACCCCGGAAGGTGCTGGTGCCGCCGCTCGCCCCTTCCCGCGTCAGGGGCGGGCTCGGGCCCGGCGGGAGCTGCGGCCGGCGCAGAGGCGAGCGGGGAGCCTGTCCGGGCTATTCTGTGGGGGTCAGGGCCTGTAGCAGCGGGTTCTGTCTGCTGTAGAGAGCCCTGTGGCGTTAAGCTCCCTTGCAGCTGGTCATGTAGGGTTTAATGTAGCTGATCATCAAGGTAGATTGCAGCTGGCACTGTGGGGTTCAGGAACCTGTTGCTGGTGGGTCTGGGTGCTTTAGGGAGCCCTTTGGAATATAAGGTCCCTTGCAGCTGGTTTTGTGGGGCTTAGGGATGCTGTGGGATTGAGGGTAACAGCCTCTGTCTGGCTTAGGGAGCCCTGTGAGATTTTGAGCCCCTTACAGCTGGCTTTGTGTTTAGGAGTTTTGTGGGGGGGGCCCTGTGGGATCAGGGGCCCCTTGCACCAGCCTTGAGCTGATGGGCACCACGTGGGTCTAGTGTTAAGATGGTGCAGGTGCTGACAGAGGGTCAGCCCAAGGAGAATGTGCTGAGTCCTGCTCCTCCCCAGCATTATTTCCTCAACTTGAGGTGGGACCCAGCCTGGATAGGGTACAGGGACTCTTCATTGCTGTACCTTGCTGAGCTGCTCCATCTCACCTGTGCTGGCTGAGCTACATCTTCTTCATGAGGGGGTTAGGTCCCCATGACTCACAGGCCTGAGCAGGGCTCTTGCCTCGTAGTGCAATAGAACAGTGCTGCTGGGGGTCTCCTTGCTGTCGTGTGCCCCTGTGCAATGTACAGTCTACTTTGTGGTGCCATTCCTTGGGCTAACATGTCCTTATGTGTGGTATTCCTCAATCCAGGCCTTGCTGCTTGGTGAAACACTGTTCCCAGCTTTGGGGCTCCCCAGCACTTCAGAGCGCTGCAGGCTTGCGTGTGTGTCTCTCAGGGAAGCACAAAGGGATGTATCTGAGCTTGAAGTTCTTGGTGGCTTGTCAAGGCCTAAATGCAGTGACACTGCCCTTGTAGGAGCTGAATCCTGGTAGGTTTAGGGGAAACCACTGCTCTAAGAATTTCCATATTGGTGGCTGCCAACACCCTGAGAATACATTAGGCTGCTGCATTCATGCCTGTGACAGTTGTATTATATAAGGGACTCTGGTGTTCTGTCCATATGTCCATTCTTTATTACTGTGAATAAAATTAGACCTCAGAGAAAAAAAGTAAATTGTTTCACAATATGGTGAGACACAAGCATAAAAGAGGGAATCACAATTATGTTTGCTTTCAGTTCTTTTTTCACTCAGCTGTTGCTTGTTTAGTGAATTTCAATCATGTAAACATTGCCTTGCATTCAAGGCAGGGATATGGATTGCAGTTTTAGTATTCAGGGAGGCAGTTCTAGCATCAACAAAAAATAATGTGGAGTCTTCTGCTTAAGGCTAAATTCACAGCCCTATATTATGGTCTTCCCTTCCATCTGCAGGTCAAAGCAGTATTCACTGCCCTCCTTCCCTCAGGCACAGTTCAGTATTAACTTCCAGCATAATGCACAGCATTTCAGCTTTAGAGTCTTCCTTTGATTCCTAACATTAGTTTTTGGGTTTTTTTTCCTGATCACTTAAAGATGGTTCTTCAAAATTTTCCTGCCTGTTCTATTCACCACCCTGCCAAGGAGTTATGTTTCAGTATATTATTTTCTAATTGGTCACGGTCACTTTGGCTGTGATGCGCCTCTTGCTGCCCAAGATTAACCCAGAAATCCAGGCTGCAGGTGTCACTCAGAGCCAAGTAAGAGACTCATGATTCATCCTTAGTAACCTGTGCATAATAGTAACCCGCAGAATAGGGAATGAAAGGAGGAAGTGAGCTTGAGAGGAGAGCTGCTCCTGTGTTCTTGCAATCCCAGTCATGTCGGGCTGTTTAGGAGTGGTGGGCCTGTTTGTTTACTTTGTCTGAAAAGTCTCCTGCTGTGTTCTCTGAAAAGAAAAATAAAAGCTATTAAAGCAGATCTGTTCAGCACATCTAGAGAGGAATTTTGTTGATTCAGCTATGAAAGCATAGAGAATATGGTGAGAAAGCAATCTCCAGTAGCCTTCCTGGCAGTCCCGTCACAGTTAGCCCCAGAAAAATCTGTCTCTGAAGTGACTTGCAATCATTGGTTGCATAGATGTCCCCAAATCTTTCTACCAGTGAGAAAACTAAAGGGTGCAGTATTTTCTGCTCCACAACATGGTCTGAAAGACAAATCCATGCTAAATTTTAGCAACATAAGAATCCTGGCTGTTGGTGGTCCCAGCTGGACTGTTAGCATATCTGTGAATTACTGTGAATGAAATGGATGTTTCACAGTCCTTGAAGAAAACCTCAGCTTGCCTGGGTGTCTGCTCCCTCCTCATTCCAGTGAGGATATGAAATCAAACTCTCTGACAGATGTTACAGCTGCTTGCATACTACATGGCATCCTGCCCAAGGGCATAGTGAAACATCTCCCTCCTGAGAGGAGCTGCCTCCTGCTGGAACCGTTCCTCACTGGCCATAGGCATTCATCAGTTCTGTAGACTCACCTCCAGCCAATCTCCATGCAGCAGGTACCTGATGTGTGGGCAGTATAGGAGCGGACTTGCAAGTGGCCTTTTCAAAATGGTAGTTTGCCATCTGCCCCCCCTCCACAGCCTCCTCTCAGGGTTGGACTGACCTCCCACAGCAGGCTCCATGCTGTGAACCAGATGGGCTTGGCATGGTTGCTCTGTCATAGTAAATGTCGGGGTTGCTTGTTCTCCTCTGCATGCTATGTGTGAGGGAGTACAGTGAGCAAGGGTAGAGTGTCCTTCGTAGCCTTGTCAGCTAGAAAAAGGAATTTGAGAGGCAGTGTGGAAGTGCTTCACAGAGCACGGTCATCCTCAAGGTGTGTGAGAAGTCCTGGAAAAATGTACTGGCAAAGTACTTGGGTGGTGGGAAGGGTTTCATCTGCTGAAAAATTGCCCAAGGCATGTCTCAGCAGAACTACCGAATCACAGAAGTACTGCAATGCAAGAATTTTGTGGACATTTAAGAGATGTAAACCAAGTTGTGGCATTTATCTCCCCATCTCTGCTTTGATTTGTTTCTTTTTGGTGTTGCTTCTTTGTGTTCCTGTTTCAGACAACACAGAGTAAAAGTAAGAAGCTTCCCAGCTGTGTTTGTTAGCCTCTCTTACAAATTATTTATTTAGCATCAGCAGCGTAGCTAAAGATGCTTAAGATTATGTCCAAATATACAAATAAATATATTTAAGATTGTTGTCCAAAGTATCCTAGGACATATAAAAGATCAAAACCAAAGATGCCCTTTTCTTTAATTTAAATAACAATTTTGAATATCAGATGTTGTTTCTATCAGGGTGCTATGCATACACACTAGAGACAACTCTAGAAACTTTGCCATTCTTTAATATTAGAGCCACAACTCTACATATTTGATCTCAATAAAAAACACAAACCTACATCAAGAAATTGAAGATCTTACTGCCATTTTGAAGCTAAATAGCTTGGCTTTGAAAGGTGAGGCAACTGTTATATTTCAGCATTATGAGTGGGGTTTTTTTCCTTTTAGAGAGATATCCAGGAGAAGGGAAAAGCATCATGCTTTATTGTATTTCTTTCCATTTTACAAATGGCATTGATTGTTTTTCTTGTAGTAGCTTGTACGAAGAGATCAAAGGCTAAGTATTTGTCACAGAATTTGACCTGCAGTAGTTGATTCTATTGTAGTATTTCTGGGGAGCAGAGCTCACCTGTATCCTGCCTGTACTTATTGTGGCCAGGTTATTAAGCCAAGCATTCAGTACAGAGAATTTGGACTCCATGCACAAACACAGTGGGGGGCTTTGAGCTAGTGGTTCCCACTCAGATCTCAGAGCTGTAGTAGGTACTTCTGTTAAAACACTGCTCACAAGGCAAAAGAAAACAAAGTAGGAAGGGAAAAGAGCACAGAACTAGGAATGCTGTTATATGTGTCTGTGGCTCACCTGCATCTCACATACTGTGTTATGTCCCGTTCTCATCTCAAAGATAGCAGAACTAGAAGCAGGAGGTACAAGTCATAGGACTAATAAGGAAAAAAAAAAATAAGATCAGCTGTGTGGAATCACTTAGGTACAAGGACTAAGTAGCTAGGCCAGGACTATTCAGGCTGGAAAAGAGGTGTCTGAGAAGAGCTGTAGTGGATGTCTGTAAAGTCTTGAACAGTGTCACGAATATGACCAGGGGAGGGTGACCCACTGGCTCTCAAAGCTAGCAGACATCAACTGCAGCAGTTTTCAGAAGCGAAGATTATTCACGGAGCTGCGCTGTGGCGGGTTGTCAAGTGCAATTGACAGCGGGGCCTGTGCACGGGAGCTGCTGAGCCTCCCACTTCGGAGAGTTCAGCGGCCGTGCTGGGGCTGCTGCTGCGTGTGCTCCCTAGTGCACTGTCTGAGCTCGGGGCTACACAGCCCGGGCCCTGGGAGAGTTTTCTTTGGGCTGCTGTGCCTGCTGCCGTGTGTTTATATTTCGCTTTATGGCGTGTGAACCTGGGCAGAGCAGGTAACAGCCGGACAGCTTCGTAGCAACCTGGCTTCATGTCGGCGGCAGCAGCAGTATCGCACTTCCACTACAAACGCATCCTTGACTGGAGTGTGGTGGCTTTACCCCCGGTCTTTCAGCGCTCAGCCGCTAGATGCCTCTGTCTCACAAGGAAGGAGCTGGAGGAGCCGTCTGTGCCTGTGCCCTCAGCCTGGCACTCGGGGAGGCATCCACGCCCTGCTCAGTGTGGGATGGCAGAGGTTCGTTGCTGTGTAAGGGGTAGAGAGCAGTGGTTCTGCACTTAGCAATCCTCTCTGACATTTTATCCGTTTCTTCTCCTTGTGGAAGGTAAGATATTGATATCCCCCAAAGCAGTGGGAATCCATCCTATTTTAGCAAATGAATGAAAGAGAGAAGTTGGAGAGCAGACCTGATTGAGAAGAGGTGATCAGTAAGGGCTACTCATATTACATATGGTCAGGAACAAAGAAAACCAGTCAGGAAACTGCTAAAAACTGGATAAAGAACTTTGTCTTGGTAATGAGGTAATTTGGAAGACAGTAGGGATTGTTGAGACTTTGATGGAATTTGATCCCTGGATGGGACAGACATCAAGTCAGATTTCTTTTGCTTTGCTATAATGACTAAATCAGTTCTATCAGTAGGGCACTTTCCTGTCTTTAAAGTTCAGTGAGAGGGTTAGATGTGATTGCCAATGTATGGATATGACTGACTGCTCACCCCGACTCTGTTTGACATCTGTCTGAACCTCCATTCACCTTTGCATATGTACAGGATGAGCTGTGGTAAATATGACTGTTGACTTGTTTGCTTAGCTGTGGGAACAGTTTGGGGTGGCAGTGACCAGGGTCTCTGTGACACTGAGCAATGCAATTAGGCTTTACAGGTGCTCTAAGGACTCTGAGGGGCACTGAGAGGATCTTATTTTTAATGTGGTACATTTTACCCCTTCTGTAAAATGAAACCTGCTATTGCTCAGAGAGTACAATTCTTTTTTGTGGGAAACTATTGAGTGTCATGTTTTTAAAGGACCTTCAATCCCAAGTGTCTGTACTAACAACAATGGGGACACCCAGACAGTATTGCAAAGTCTGTCCTGATCCAGCAATGATTTGGCACCTGTGCCAGTATCTTGATATTTATTATCCACATCCACCTTTATGGTAATAGTTTTGCCTAGATTTGTCTTGGTCAGTAAGTATGTGCCATTTGGTCCTAGGTTTACCATTCTGGTAGGTTTGAGGTATCTGGTATTTTTCAGAGAACCTGTAATGGCAATTCTCAGATCACTCCTCCAGAATTTTCCATCAAATTTGCCCACCTTGGTTCCTGTCTCTTGCTCCTGCTTGGCTTTGTCTGAATTGTTTCTGTGGCCCTTTGAGAAGGAATTTATTCAGAGCTTCTCATCTCCTTCAGGGAAATTACAGAATCACAGAATAAGTTGAGTTGGAAGAGATGCACAAGGATCATGGAGTCCCACTCCCCAAGAGCAGCCACACCATATGCCCGAGGGTATTATCCAAACATTTCTTCAGCTCTGTCAGGCTTGGTGCCCTAACCAGAATTTTCAGCCTTTAGATCCCAAAGGGAAGGCAGCTGGTGAAGAAGGAGAGATTTGCATTCTCATGCAAAGCCAGTCACAGCAGATAATCCACAGTCTCCTGCTTCTGAGAGATTGGCTGTGATAAAATCTGTGGCTCAATTTCAGCCCATAGTGTTTCCTTGCAACTAGCATCCTAGAAGTCTTCCTGCAGTTTACAGATCCCCTTTGAACCACTCTCCCTTTCTGCAGGTAGTCAGTGAGTCACATGCCTGTAAGACACAGGTATGCATTCATTAGCATCCTCTAACACAGCCCCTGTGCTACTAATAGCTGGAATTAGCAGTGTCAGTGCACAGATGCCCTGTGACATCTAAATAAACTACTTTAAATCCTGCCCCCATAAATGTGTGATGCCATGTAAGCAGTCCAATTTCTTATAGACTTCTGTCTCTTACAGAACACTCCAGAGGCTGAAAACTGAACTCTCTTATGGTTCAGCTGTTCAGAACAGCCCTTTGCAAGGACTTTGGGTGTCTTCAATGCCCCAGATGCAGTTGGTTGCTTCTTGGAGTGAAGTTTGGTTTGGAGTTACCTTGAATGCAGAGGATGAATCAGACTGTCCTTTCTGTCACAGGTTTAATTGTGTTGACAGTTTTATGACTGAGCAGGGACTGGAGTGTTAATAGTTATTAACTTAAGAAAGCTGGAAGTGGTGGTAAAGAAATTTTGGAGCTTGTGGGTATCCCAACAGATAGGTATTGATCAGGCAGTTGTGGTGAAGGTCCTCTTCTTCAACTGTGGTGCTGAGTTTGGTGCTGCTGTGTGGTCCCCTGAGGTTTAGACACAGCACAAAAAGAAAATGGATCAGCAGGGTTTTTCCCGGATGACCCTCAGAGAGCCCTGCTGAGACCAGACTTCGCTGACCCTGCCAAAAGAACTGCCTCTGACTAAAACACTGCAGAAAGGCAGGCTTGGATGTGCACCTGAGAATATTATTTCATACCTCAGTCCCTAACTCCACAGGATTAATTTTTCACTTAAAAAAGCAAGCTGCTGTGCCGAGGCTTTTGAAAGGAGGGCTCATCTCAACTGGCACAGGGCCAGCACAGCTGTCTGTCACTCAGCCACAAACCTTGCTGGCCCTGCCAGGACACAGCACCATTCTTTCTTCTCTGGGAAGTGACATCTCTTGATATGACTGCCTGGAACACAGGAACAGAGCTTGCTGTGTGTTGGAGAGCTTCCTGCTCTTCTTGTATTTGAGGTATTTTGCTTTGGTTTTGGTTTCAGATGGGCTTTTAAAAACTTTGCCTTTAGGGATTGAAAATATTTTTCCAACTCAATGTTGCTTAAAGCAAAAGGGCAATTTCTTCACTATATTCTCAGCCTCGTGGCTTCTTTCCTTCCATATGCATTACATTATTATAGGTACATGGAGGGGGGATAAGGGAATGCATAACACGACGGTATTTCCACTGTGGTGAGCTTGAAAACCAACGCCTGTCAAAACATAAAGAGCTTATAATTCGTTATTTTGCTTGGATGAGTTCTAGTTATTATTTTCCCTTTGTAGAAACCTTAGAGGGGAGCGTTGTGACTTTTCCTGAGGGATGCAAGCAATGAAAGGATGAAATTTAATCTCAGTTCCCCACATGATCCTTTGCAAATTTGGAAAGACTATATGTTAGCTGACTGTCAGTATGGATAGAAATGCTGTTAGAGACCTTTACTAGAGAGGACTGTGGCTGATGCTATCAAAATGGGTGCTATCCCAACAAAAGGAACATTATAGCATGGAACAGATTTATTTATGTCTTTAGCTGCGTCTCTTGGAACCCATTTCCCTGGAAAAAAGGCAGAACTGGCAAGAGAAGGTGGTCTGAATTGCCCCAGATGAGGCTATGCTCATGACTGATACTGGGCTAGTGTTTAAACATGGGCCTCCATATTTCTTCCACAACATTCTGCCTTTATTTTCCCCTCTGGCTTCTTGCTACTGAAGCAGCAGCCTTTCCTGTCTCTCCCACCCCGTTACTGACTCTTTTTGTGCCTGTAAAATTACAGTCCATCTGTTGCAGGAAGCTGATAATGAGAGGATGGTGGTAAACAAAAAACTGGAGGCATTCACAATGTGTCAACACTGCTGTTTTACCTGCTGGATTGCACAGGTAAATATATTAGGGTCAGAGTCTGATGAAAAAACCCGTATTGGCCAGGGTAAAATAATGTGGTAATGGTCAGGAGAGGAGGACGACTAAGACAAAGCCAGAAATTTGTATGGATAAAGGCTTTAAGCGTCACAGGAATCGACAGAATAAGAAGTTTCCATATTTTTCAAAGGCTTTTCCAAAGTCATGGCTCAAGACCAATTTCTTCTGCTGCTGGTGCTGGAAATCAGACCCAAGCTGCCCAAAATGAGCATCTGAACTATTCAAAGCACACTCCTGAGTGTGCCACAGCTGCAGGGGATTGTTAGGGGCAGAAGAGAAGGAGAGAGAAAATTTAGCTCTCTGGAAATGTTAAATGTGATTGCAGGAGCGTGTGACTGGCTGACACTGGCTGGAAAAGGAAACAGGTAACACTTGGGTAAAGCAGTCTTGGAGTCTGTGTCCCTACAACATTTCCACACCCCCTTTTTAGCAGCTGATATTTGCTTTCCACTCTACGAGTATTCTGTATTTTTCAAGCCATATTTCCTCCCTCAAGTCAGAAATTACAAACTGAAGCTCTTCTTGACCATGTATGGCCTATATAAATCAACTCCTCATCTTTGCTGTGGACCCCAAAGCACATGCTGTTGCTGAGATCTATGTGATCAGCATAAGGAAAGGAAAATTTCCCAGCAGCACTTAGCTATTGTGGATTTTTGTCAGGTTTTTTTGTTACACCCATTGTACTGGATGCAGTAGTTTATGGTTGCTTTGGTTACAGTAGGTTGTAGTGTGATAGAGTCCATAGGAAGCAGAAATAAAGGGATTGATTTTAATTTATTTGTTGCAGTGGATAAAGATGGAAAAGTGAGTATTTAAATTAATTTAATCAGTACAGGAAAGTGAACAAGCTACCTTTGGACTATTCTGCTTTACAATTTGATTTCTTATTTTACTATATTCTGATACAATTACAACCACAACTGATCATGAAGTAAACTGTCTGAAAGCTAAACCCTTGTGTTTACAGCTCATACAGTTGAAGTAGGCTTAAACCTATTCCCCCCTCCCCCATATATTTGATACATCCAGTCCCCAGATTTGACTGTTGTGGGGCTAAGTCAAATCCATAGATGTGTGTGTGTTAGTTTTTTTTTCTGATAGTAACAGACACTCATGACTCTGGCAATGCAAGGAAGTTGATCCAGGAAGTTCAGGGTGCAGTTGTCAGAGCATTACCAGACAGGCCTTTTCTGGTCTCCAGGCCTTTTCTGATCTCCAGCTCTGTGGTTAGTTCCTGTGTTCTTTGAGGCAGAGGTCTGCATGCTTGGAGGAAGAAGGAGAAGCCTCTTGTGTTCCCTTGGCTTTTTCAGTGTGGACTGGAGCTCCCTAGTTTTCTTCAGTGATCGCCTGCTTTGTCTTTTCTGAAGTTGAAAGGACAAAACCATTCAGTATTTTAGATGCTGTCTTCTTCAAATGAATGAAGAATTAGGACATGGTGCCTTGGGATGCAGAGTGATTCCATGATCCCATGGGTTGGTTGACTTAAATCTTGCTGGACATATTTAGGTGTCAGAGTGAAATGGGTGACAGGGACAATATCTTCAGGGGAAGGACATCCTGACTGTATCTAAAGCCTCACCCTTTGTCCCACTCAAATGTCAGCCAGTGCTTTGTGCCCTCTTTTAAGATGTGCAATGAGAACCTTTGCTCAAAAGCACAGATTATCTTTGAGCCAGCTGGTCATTGTGGGAAGGAGACTGTTCCTAGGGATTTTCTTAAGGCAAATGCTGTGTTTGTTAATGTACAACAGTATGTATTAACCCCATGCACCTCTAAAGGCTGGAAAGAGCTCTGCAGAGAAGGACCTGAGTGTCCTGGTGAACATCAAGCTATTCATGAGATAGCAGTGTACCCCTGTGGCCAAGAAGGCGTCAGGAATCCTGGGATGCATTAGGAAGAGCATTGCCAGCAGGTTGAGAGAGATGATCCTGCCCTTCTACTCAGCTCTGATGAAGCACATCTGGAGTGTCCAGTTCTCAGCTTCTTGGTACAAGAGGGAGGGGGAATTCCTGGAGGAGGTCCAGTGGAAGCTGCAGAGATGAAGAAGGGCCTGGAGCATCTCCTGGACAAGGAGTGAACAGGGAGCATTGCCAGCAGGTTGAGAAGAGATGATCCTGCCCTTCTACTCAGCTCTGATGCACTACATCTGGAGTGTCCAGTTCTCAGCTTCTTGGTACAAGAGGGAGGGGGAATTCCTGGAGGAGGTCCAGTGGAAGCTGCAGAGATGAAGAAGGGCCTGGAGCATCTCCTGGACAAGGAGTGAACAGGGATGTTCAGCCTCAAGAGGAGACACAGATCAGAGGGGCCCTCATCCCTGTCTGTCCCTGTCTGCAGGGAGGGCTCAGAGCAGGGCTCTGCTCTGTGGGATCTGGCAATGGCACACAAGGAATGGGCAGTTCCACCTGGATGGGAGGAAGAACTTTTCAAACAGAGACCAGAGAGGGTGTGGAGTCTCCTTCACTGGGGACATTCCAGACACATCTGGACACAATCCTGTGCCATGTGCTCTGGGTTGACCCTGCTTGAGCAGGAAGGTTGGACCAGATTAACACATGTGGTCCCTTCCAGCCTGACCCATCCTGGGACTCTGGGTGTTGCTGGGTATAAAACTTTATCTAGTGTCTGTCATACCCATGGAACAGGATCCAGTCTTATGACTGACTAGCTCACAAAGCTCCCTTGCTATTACAGCAATGCTATCTGGATAGACCTGGAGTTATGGGGTTGAAGTCCTGAACACTTACCTGACATCAATTACTTCTTCAAACCTCGTTGCTCTCCAGCCCTAAAAATATTTTTAATCAGCCAAAATCACCTTCTCAAATGAGAGTATATATCCATACAGCAAAACTTCGCTGTGCTGTTTGAAGAGAGATCTGTATCCTCATGTATGTATCTGCCTCTATGTGTAAGTTAATGCTTCAGTACACAGCCCTGTGTGCAACAGTCAAAGCTTTCTATCTTTATCTTTTCTCCCCAGGATATCCACAGGAAAAAAAAAAAAAGTAGGAGTGAGGAAAATATTAAGACAAACAAATTTTGCAAATCTTTCCAATCTGGAGCACCAGGCATGAAGCAACAAGGAAAATGGTGATTGATGACACATGTTGTATATAAGGTGAGAGGCCAAGGCTGCATTAAGTAACTCCTATGAAATGTTAAGTCTCCCTCCCACCAGGGACAGCTAGCACTGCACAGGTGCTAAAGGGTAAGAAACTGGACTGAAGAGATATGTTGTGTATATCCTTTCCAAAGGATAAATATATTTCTATCCAAGGGTAAATATATTTATAGTGGAGGGATGATTAATTCACTTTTATTCTCAGGAAATTACTTTTTGTAGAAAACTTTCTTCTCATAGAGCGTACTTCAGTTGGAAGGGACCAGTTCAACTGCCTAACCACTGCAGGGCTGGCCAAAAGTTATAGCGTGATATTAAGGGCATTGTTGAAGTGCCTTTTAAACACTGACAGGCTTAGGGCATCAACCACCTCTGGGAAGCCTGTTCCAGTATTTGACCACTCTCTCAGTAAAGAAAGGCTTCCTTAATGTCAAGACTGAATCTTCCCAGGTGCAGCATTGAGCCTGTCCTGTCACTGGGTGACATCTGTTGTGGTAAAAGAGGTGTTAGGGCATATTCTTAAGAGAGTATTTCTTGCTCCAATAAGGCTGGGAGAGGACACTTTACCCAGATACTTGAGGTACAAGCCCATAAGCTAATCATTGAGACTGATTGTGTGTTACATCATTTCAGTGGAGCTGCTTTTTTTTCTGGAAATGAGGGCAGCTATTGGCCTGACCCACTAATGTGCTGGGAACAAGAAGCCTGTTGTTTTCTGGGTTTTGTTGTAGTCCATGCAACAGGTAGCTGTCCTACCAGTGTGTCTTATCACACTTCAGAATGCCTGGCTGTGAGTACCTTTTGTTCTAGGAAATATAAATGTCTATAACACACATTTCTGTTTTGGTGCTTATTTCTTCTGATGGATACTTCCTCTCTCTACTCATTTCCTTATTTCCCTTCTGGATTGCCGTGGTCATAGACCCAAGATCACAGGGCTGTGTGTGATGGGTCTGGCCAGGATCCTCTATACATGCACACCAAGAAGGCTGGACCAAGTGGTCTGTTCCAGTCAAAATGTCCATGAAAATGATTCAGTTGTAGAATTTTTGATTTTAGTGAAATTATATATGACTGGGGAAAGGATGACAATCAAGTCAAAGACACAAGACAAAACTGCCCAATGTACACTGTACGTGCCTGTGCAAATGCACAGAAACTGTTAAATGCATAAATTAACAGCTTGGGGACAGTGTATGTCATAGTATTCATCCTAGGTAAAAGCCTATCTATTTATAATATAACCAAAGGCAAGTCAATTTTGTTTTTCTTTGATACACCAAACACACTGGCTTGTGATAACTCATCACATATTTACCCAGGACAGGCCTGCTACCTGCTACAGAAGGAAGCAAGTGTAGCAGGAATCTTGAGCAAATGTAGCTAATCTTCCATTGTAAAATCCTGTTATTTTTAGACTCTGTAAAGAATGTGTAGCATGAGGGAGGCTGGATTTGTGTAGGCCTTTTCATGAAGCTAGTTTGGCCTTTTTAATGATCCACAGTAACAAGCCAGTGAAATGTATAAGCCTCTGGAATCAGAGGGGAAAAAGAATGACTGCCAATCCTGGCCCCCCATTTGTAAAAATGTCTTTTTAGAAAATGTCAGAGAATGAAAAATATTACTCCCTCCAAACATCTTCCAGTAAATGGAATTTGGCTCCAGCCTGAAGTAGAACACCGCAGACACCTTCCAGGTATCTCTGAGATTCCTGGGGCCAGTCCCTCTTGGTTGCATCATCATGAAAATAGGAGTTGGGTCCGAGGTGTGGCGCTCGTTGTGGCTCTGGGAGCAAACTACACTTTGGGTTATCTTTATCGCCCTCCAGCAGTGCTCTTCTGGCAGCTCGGGGGTTTTTGCTGGCTAATGGCTTTCTGAAATTGACCTGTTGGAGTAATGTCAGTCTTTTCCAGACACTGCAAAGGTTTTCTCTGTTTCATCCAAGTCAGCTGATCTAAGAGGAGCTGCTAAGCTCAGCAGCAATGAAATTTGACCCATTTTCAAGATGTTGATTGTTTTTTCCCCTTGCTGAAGATAAGAGCGTTATCTTTGTTCAAGTTTGGGTGGAGCATGGGCTCTGTATCTCACACAGAGGAGTGTATCTTGGGCTGTTCAAGCCTTAATGAAAAGTATAATCTCCTTGAAAATAGATTTTCTCTAATGTGGGAATAGTTATTTTCAAGCATTTTATAAACTTCCTTTACTCATCAAAAGGCTGTCTTGATTTTTGCTTAAAGACAAAATTTGGAAAAGAAGGGAGGTGTCAAGTTAGGTAATTCAGAATTAGCAAGAAATTTGCTACTTTTTAAGAAAGCTCTTTCACATGATGTTGGTTTGAGATTTTCAATGATGTTATTATATTATTTTTCCTTACAAAACAAAAAGTCTTTATTTAGCTTTTAAAACTATCGTATAGGATGTTAGTTGAAACTGTCACAGGGCCTGTTGAGTGACTGTGAACACTTTTGTATCCTGAATTCCTGTGGGATTTGCTACCACCCCTGGATGCTTCAGTTGTTTTCAGGCATATTTCTTTCATTTTATGAAACTGTGAATAGGGCATGAAGGTCTGCTTCCAGAGCAAACTGTTTTCCTCACAGAACGGAATTGCTCTTAGCTGTCAGCTAGACTGAACTAATGTTTTTCAAGGAAAATGACATGGCATCTCACTTTGATTCTGATGCTTTTTGACATTTCAATTAAAATATCAAAATTAAACTCTTCACTTACTGTGCTGAAATCTCCTTTTAGGTTTGTGTTTACAGAAAGACCCAAAAAGCTTAACAGAAGGAAGCTTTTTTTTTTTTTTTTAATTTAAAAGAGGAAAAATAGTATCTCTCTAAAAAAAGTGTTCTGTAGCAGTGAAAATAACTACTTGCAGTACTTATTAAAATCAGATTTTGAGCAACTCAGTTTAAAACCTTTCTTTATACTTTTTTGTTTGTGTGGAGTCCCAAACAAAAAGTGATGTTCAATTGCAATTAGGAAGATGTTTTGAGTTATAACTACTGGTTTTGCCATCTCTAACTATGAATGTATCCACGTTTTCTTCACATTGGGCCTTTGTCAGCCAAAGATCATGAGGAGGAATGATCATATCAGCATGAATTTTGGAATTTTGTTTCTCAGGCCCTCACCAACATGAAGTCCTGTTTAAAACAGCTTGTGGTTTTGATACATTTACATTGGCTCAGGGCTCAGGTTTTTGTGTTCTCCTTTACCCAGAAACACCTGTTTTCTGCAAATGAAGACTACAAGATTGTGACTTAGGAATCAGGTTTAAACTGTGCTGTTCAAAACAGATTTCATACTGGTTTTCATGGATTATTGCCTTCTGCAAGAAATAGTTAAGGTTTTGTAGGATTCTTGCTATTTCTAGATGGGGAGCAGTCACAAACTGACCTTGTGTAGGTCAGCTTCTGAAGTGTGCTCAAAGAAAAGCAGCTCTCATGGAGTGTGGTGAGCTGGAGAGTCACATCAATGACCTGGAAGACTGTTACTCATGCAGAGAAACTGTGGAACGAAGTGAAGAGCAAAAATACCAGATCTCAGGGGTAGAAAGAACTTGGGACTGTAGAGGACTGAGCACTTTTTATTGCAGGAAGGCACTGAGGTGGATGAAAAACAAGCTGCAAGCAAAAAGTACAGTGGATAGCAATCAATTTTTACTTACTGTTCTTGCCTTCTCACTTGGAGTTGTTTCCATCTTTAAAAAAAAAATATAAATCATCTGAGTTTATATTGAACCATTCTTGGTACAATCATGTGAGTTAGCAAGAGTGAATAAAAAAGCAGCACCTGAATCTGAAGATCTGTTCAGAATCTGTCCCCTTAAAATTTAAAATACCCTTTTCTCCAGACCTCCATGAACACAGAACAAACTCCATAGGAAAAAAACCCATGTTCTGGCTCTGGCTTAAACAACAGAATTCAGGAGAGCTGAGGCGTAAGACTTGTACTTGGTTCTTACTCCTTTCAGTTTCTCTCTATATACACAGGTGATGATCAGCCTTGGTTTTGAAATTCTCACCTTGTGTTGCTTTGCCATTTTCTAAACATTGTAGGGTTTTCTTGAAATGTTCATTTGATCTGAGATTGGATCAAAGCAGCTTTCTCTCCTGCAGCAATCCAGGAGGACTGGGTGATGTGGGATGTCTGGATGCTGTTAGTACATTCGCATGTGAATAAGAGAACTTTGTTTATTCTCCCACTACCTACTGCAAAAAAAAGTAAGTTATTGTCTCTGAGGTAATGGGGTTTGATCAAAAATTGCTACCTAGTTCTGCGGTGATCTCTCTTGATAAACTAACAGCTGATTAGTAAATACATGAGAAATCTCAACATTTTTCAGGTGCTTTCAAAACTTTTCATTGTAAGTTCTTTGGGAAGCAAGTGGAGCTTGCCTTGAAATGGAAGAGAGGGCTTCAAAATCACTTTGAGAGATTTTGTGTGAGCTGTAGAGGTGGAGAATATTTATCTTCTTCCCAATGGTGGCAGAAAATTGCAGTTTTGCTGGAACTTTCAACTATTCTGCTTTTCCAGTCAATATTTTTCAAATGTAATTTAGTGGAGACAAGACAGGATGGTTAGAAATAAGATAGAATCTGACATATAGCAGGAGAGATTTCCTAAAGTATCTGAAGCACATGTGGAGGGAAAAAAGCTTTTCTCTGATCTCACCCATAAGAAATAGTCCAATCAATTCATGTCGGTTGCTTGTTACATTTGTCCCAATCCAGGGAAGACTTATACCACTTGAAGCTCCACTGAGCTGAAGGCAATTTCTGGGGACTTGCACAGATGTCAATATGGCCCACAAATTGGCTCTGATCTCTTGTCTCTCAAGCAAGATTGAAATTATCTTGTGGTTTTTACAGAAAACTTGAAAATGAAAAATCCTGCATACCTTGGTTGCTTAAAGCAGAGCTTCCCACCTGTGACAAATGGCTTTAGGTACTTTCATTTTGGGGCACTACTTCTGGGGCATCTAAGCAGGACCCCATCTGCTCTGAGCACTTCTTAAGATCAAGCACTTTGTTTTAAACCTCTGAAAATGTAGGTACTTAGAATTCCTTGAATCTCTTGTTCCTGGGGATTTGCAAAGTCGCAGACCACCGATTTTGTTTAATTTCTATGGTCCAGTGGGGCTGTGTGATGAATTTGGTTTCTGGGATTTTCCACTTGTAACTAGTAACAAAAAAGCTCCTCATTTTACTGAGCATTTTGATCTCCTTCCCCCAATCCCTCTCTTTGTACAATAGTGTAACTGAATATGAAGCAAAAGGCACTCTGCCTTTCTCTAAACACCCAATACAGGGTAAGGAAGCCAGAATTGCAATTTCCCACCTTTTTTCCCCAGGACTTGGAGTGCTCTTGTCGGAGTGAATCTTCTGCCATTCCTGATTTTTCTGATAGACATCCTTTCTCCAGAGCCCCTGTCCAAACTTTCTTTCTGTAGGGGTGTATAAAGTGTGTAGATATAAATATGTAGGTATAAAGTGGAAGTCATATACTGGCTGGCAAATTCTAAGTTTAGGCAGTGTGGTTGTATTTTCATAAACCCATGTGTCTCTGGTCTTTTCATAAACCCATGTGTCTCTGGTTTTTTTCTGCTATTATATGGTTGATTTCTTTTCCCCTATTGATTCAATTTCTTAGTGATTCTGCCTTTTCTGGTCTTTATGCTAAGAAAAGAGAATACGTAAAATCTTTCCAAATCACACAAGGCTTGTTTGTGTGTTTACACGTTTTTCAGAGCTGAAGCTTCTTTAAAGAATGCATTATATATTTTCTGGCCTTAAGGTGTCAATTGTTTGTGACTTTTTTAGCATGTTGGCACGCTAAAAAAAAAGAAAAAAATCATGGTGAGACAAAACCTGGATGTTTTCTCCTGGTTTTGGCAGAGGGAAATTCCTTCATCATGGGGGAGGCTTTAAGATTCTTATACTGGAAGTATAATCTTCCTAACCTCAGGTGATCTGAGGAAGGCTTAATCAGTTTAGATGATAAAATGATCTACACTGATCATACATGCATGAAAATAGAGAAGACAGCAGGGTCAAATATAAAGCAGTAATCAGTGTAACATCCTTGCTGTATGGGTGATAAAGGAAACTATTTTTTGCCTGTGGTTCACCCATATAGCATTTAATCCTTTACACACTGCTGCCACATTAGGTCTGTATGTGTGCAGCAGATCCCTGACACACTGAACACAGTGCGTATGTGGTCAGGCAGCTCTTTGCACCTGCAAGATGCCACTCTGCCAAAAGGCATGATCCATTTTCTGTTCATTCCTTATGTCCTGTGTTCATGAATGGCCTCATGGTGGAAGGAAGGGGTGAGTTTTTATGTGGATCCATCAGCTTCATGGTGCAGCCTCACTGCAACTCACACTGAAGTTGCAGTGAGGGTAGAAGGGTAGAAGAGGGAAGTTAGGAATGAACAGTTTGGGTGCTGAAACTGTCAGCATGGTTTGATTCTGGTGCAAACATGTATCCCAAGGCCCAAAGTCACTCCCTGATGCTGGCAGAGAGTAAAATGGAGTGTGGAATTTCCATAAGAAATAACCTTCCAAATGTTGTGTATTACACTCATGGCAGTTTAAAGCTTACATAATGTGAAATGTGACTTTGGAAGAAAGCTGTCTTCTGAACTGGACGTGTGAGCTCACACGTGTTTGTATGTTAAGATGACCTTTCTTGTTCAAGGTATAGGTTTTTGCAATTCAGTCACTTATAAGCATGGCTTTGGCTTCTGGATCACTACAGATGAGAGCCAAGCAAATGGAGGAAGAGCTAACAAAAACATTTTCCAGTCCCCTGTATTTATTTGTTTTTGTTTATTTTCAAAAAGCAAAATCCGTGTCTCTCTAGCTCCTTCAATGAATCAGAACGATTGCCAGGTATCTTCTTGCAGGAAAAATTATTATGTCCTAAACCACAGTGAAGTTATAAGGAAATTTTGTTGGTTTGGTTCTCCTGGCTCTGCATACCTGTAAAGCCCATGTTGAAGCAGTGAGCTTCTCTACACCCTACCTCTCTTCTACCCTATCCCTGTCTATATCTTTCAATCATCGGCCTCTCTTCTCTCTTTTATGATGTTCATGACTGTTCAACCTGGTGAACATATAGTGAACTGCACAGGAAATATTTTTGTGTGGTGCTGGTGTTGATTTAGACTAATCTCAAACCACTGTATAAAAAGAAGTCATGACTATTACTGCCACTGATTAAGTCACCTAAACCCTTTACAGCAGAATGTTTACAGCTTTCAGCCAATTTAAACTTTGATCACCTGGGTTTCAAATGATGCCTCTTCTTTCTAGTTCTTGAAGAATAATAAATGGGCATACTTCTCCCCCAGTTTGTGTCTTAATCAGGCATTTTCATCTCTGCCTAATGAGCAGTATTATTCTTTATGAAGAGTGTCATGTTATATGCAAAATATTATAGTCCAAAGATCTGTATTTAGGGAATAATATGTGGAAAATTTCACCTTATTTCATGTGTTGACAATTGAAATTTTCCAACCAAAATATGTTCTTTTGCAACCTTTTTTGTTTTTGTTTTTGGTTTTTTGTGCTTTTTTTTGTGAAAAATTATTTTTCATTTTTTTTAGGACAGACAGCACTTTGGAACCTGTAATAGTGAATGTTTTCCAAACACAGAACAAAGATTTCATCTTCCTGTGGAATTTGGTCTTCCTGCTTCACATTCTTTAGGACAAACATGCTTGTAGCAGCCACAGGCTGTCCCACCAGCCAGTGTACAGACCCCATGTTTGAGAGGGGGTCTCAAAACCACACTGTGAACAGCCTGGTTCCTGTGCTGTTCAGAGTCATAGAATGCTTTGAGTTAGGAGGGAATGTTGAAAATCACCCAGTTCCACCTCCTGGCACAGGCAGGGGCATCTTCCTCTAGGCTAGGTTGCTCCAAGCCCTGTGGGTTGATTTCTCTTTCAGGCTTTGCTGTCTTCCAGATGTTGTCTGGCCTGTGTTGAAACCCCCGTGACAGTGCTCAAAGACCAGCCTGAGGAGGTGTTGCAAGGGTGCCTAAGCAAGCACCCCTCTGAGGAGGGGTGGGAGGAGGTGGGGCTGCACCTGGGACTTTTAATGGCAGAATAAATGGGAGGGTGGAGGGCAGTGCTGTACAGTCAGTTCAGTGTGCCTGCTGTGCCTCTGTTCTCTTCCCCTGTGATCTACAAGAGCATATTGTCAGCACCAAATCTTGAAGAAATACATACAAGCAGATTTTTGTTTTCTCTTTTGCTCTTTAAACTTTAGTTACCCGTCGGCAGCTTTCAAGATGACAAGAATTTTGACAGCTTGCAAAGTGGTGAAGACTTTGAAAGGCAGATGGAAGTTTTGCAATGTATCTGCTGATCACTGGAGTTTCTCAAGGACAGGTACCAGACTGTTAAGCATCAAGGTAACAGTGACTGAACTACTGTTGTTTAATAGATGTCTTTGGCATGCAGAGATAACTTGCTGCAGATAACAGGGTTTACCTAGAGACATGAACCAGAGGAAATTTGTCTAAACCCTATGCAAGGGGGTTGCTTGGCTAAATGGTTTAATTAGCTGAGCAAACACACTTTTTGTCTAGTCTAGAATAGAAGTTATAGGGTAAATTACACCAAAAGGTGGAAGTTCAGGGTTTTAGTTAATTATTATTTGGCATTTTCTTTAGAAACACCTCACTCTTCCATAGGACTGGTAGCTAAGAGAACAGATCTTTCAGTTCATATGAGAATGAATTGGCTGAATGTTTAAAATCATGCATCACTTGAGACATGTAATTAATCCTATTGAATCTGTACAGAATCCATTTTCAATGTATTAGAACCTATAATGGCTCTGAGATTAATGGGAGAGGTAGACAACTCTTGTGAATGTATCAGTGTATCAGCTCTTGATTTACTGGGGCTGGACCACTCAGTTGGTTTCCCCAGCTTTCTAGTGCTCTTTGCTACTAGAGCTGGAGTAAATGGGTGAAATGGGACTATTTATGGGAGTTCTGTCGTGTAGTTCAGGAGTTCTCTGAGCTACTTGCAATGGACACATTACTTGACAAAGGGGAAATGGATTCAAACTCTGACAGAGAATGCTAGAAAAAAATTATTTACTCTGAAGGTGGTGAGGCACTGGAGACAGGTTGCTCAAGAAGCTGTGGCTGCCACATGCCTGATATTTCTTGCTGGGCTATTTTAGAAATCATAACAGAAATACAATGAAAACTAATCCATGTATAAGCTAAGTAAATTATTAGACAGCATGACGGAGAGGTGGTAGTTTTAGAATAATGCCTAATAATGCTTCTCCCAAGTCTGTATTCTGTCCAGTTAAACTCACCCTGTGTGGGGAAACACTACTGTAGGAAAGTAGTGTTAGATGTAGGGACTCATAAGTCCACGTTTCCCTATTACATCCCATCCTTCCATTCTAAAGAAGAGATGGGTATCCATGAAAGAGGAGCAGAGGGCAGACCAGAGACCCTTCAGGGCTCTCAGTAGGGATGTTTAGCACCAGTGGTTTCAGGTTAATCAAGCTTGTTTAAAATTCAGGGATAGGCAGAGAGACGGAGCTTCAAAGCTCTTATTGTTTAATGCTCTTCTCAGGCCAGTGTAGTTAAATGGGCATGTAAAAGGTAGTAGGAGCAATAAATAGGTGGCTTGTATAACAGTATAGCTGGCTCAGTAAAGAGAGGTTTGGGAGAGCTATAAAAACCACCAGGAATCAGCTAAAAATGTAGTCAGAAATGAAAGGGAGATGAGGAGAATTTTGTAGAGTGCTGGCTTTAGAAACTATTTCAGATTACTGCGAAAGAAGTCTTCAAATGTTTTTGAGGCAGGTGGAAAGAAACTTGACTGTAAGGAGAGTAGAGAGATGGGTGAGGAAGCTAAAGATGAGTCACAAGGTACTCCATTCCTCATTTTGGAGGTGAAGGGGAAATAAAATGGAGCCCATTCCCATATAGATGGGGGGAACTTAATGAACTGCTACTTGGGGGGCAGAAGGGGTGCTCATTTCCATGGGTTCTCAGTGACTTGTGCAAGGTACCTCATCTGGCTTGGTTCACTCTTCTTGGAATTTTGTGATGGACAAATATTTGTGGCATTGTTGTAAACAGCCTTGAGAAGAATTCAAGTTGTAGGAAACATGACTTTTCTACCATGGTACCTGAGTTACTTTTATTTGGGTTTGTCTTGGATGATAAAGGAATTAATCTAGTGCTTTTCTCCAAAAAGTATCCTAAATGTGAAGCTTCTTTGGCGTATCTCAAGACACTCACCTTGACTAATTATGTTCTCTTGCCCTGTCTTCTTCTCTCAATGTTAGCCAGAAACAAATGTGCCTAAGTAAAATCAGATAGATATAGACTATATATTCACAGGGTTGGCAAAGAAAGTCTTGACTGTTAGCCATGCCCAGATAGATTTCCAGCCTATCACAGCGTAGTACTCACAAGAAGAGTAAGAATCTGTGTGAATTTTCTATCAAAGAGATAACTACTCCTTCGTTGCTGGGTAGCTGGTCTTGGGACAGTGAATGTAGCTCAGTCCTGGCACCAGCTTTTTATTGTAGAAAGAATCTCATAGTTTTTGGATTCTTCTCTGGTTCTGATATGTCAGCTGTTCTGTAGACAGCCAGATGTGAGCCAAGAAATGTGGCAGAGACTGTTGTGCTGTGTGGAATCATGGCCTGCCTTGGAAAGGAGATGTTTTGTCATCTTCTTACTGGAGGGAAATTAACTGGCCTGCCCTGAACCTAAGTGCCAGCTGTGTCTCTGCCTGGCTGAGAGAGTGTCAGTGCCCGCCCTGGCTTCAGTGCTTGGCATATTCGTACTCCTCCAGCAGTTCAGGGTTCAGCTTCACCTTGCCAAGATAAACTGGGGGGATTTCTTTGGAGTGAAGAACTGGACTTTCTAGACTGGGAGGCAAGAAGGGGGGAATTTTACCCCTTCACTTTCCAGTAAAGAAATTTATAGAAGACATACTTTGAAAAGCAAATTGTACTGTAGATGTTTTGAGACTTTGCAGATCTTCCTAATCCACTTTTTAGATGGGAAGGACTGCTGCAGCAGGGAACTATCTGGAACTAATTTAATCTGCTTTTTTACTTTCTTACTGGGTTTACTGTTTTTCTTTTAACTTCTTAAGTGCCTTCTTTACTTGATATGTGAAGTGCTTAGTGAAGTGGACCTGAACTAGTTGACTCTTCAAGAGCTTTGACAAAATATTCAAAATCTATCAATATGACATCAACAACATGACCCTTTCTGTTAGCCATCTTCATCCTCAAAGCTCTTGAAGAGTACTGCAGCCTTTCTAGAGCACAGGACCACCTGCTAATGGTGAAACTACTGATGTGTAGGAAAAAGAAATCAGATTGCAAATGGCATACCTTTTGTTGGTGGTGTGTGGCAGAAACAATTTAGTTGAAATTTCAACAGAGATTTATATGAGGCTAGGTGGGGATGCTTCTGAGAAGGGTGAAGACAAAAGGAGGACCTCATGGAAGCTATGGGGTTGTTGTTTATTTCTTGCTTGTTCTTTTTTTTTTTTTTGAAAGTAAGTATCTCTCCCAACTGATCCGTGATTGAGCCAACAGGCCTTCTCTATAGCCTGTAAATCACTTTTCACCTCAAAAACTAAACTGAGAAAACAAGGTAGGCTGGCAGATTAGGAATATGGTAACACCTCCACTGGAAATGTAAACAAGAATAATTGCTTTGAGAATGCTCAATGAACCAACGACTTAATTAAGAATAATAAATCAAGAAAGGGAGGGAAACATTTGAACATCTATTCCCTGCTATAGCTGAACCTGCAGGCAGGTTATGGTTGTTCAGGGACATTTTTCTGCATTACTTGAACACTGTGTAGGGGCTCTAATAGTATAATAAGGGCTTCTGTTCAACAGAAGTGATTTCTGTGCTGTCTGGTATAGAAGAAAGGTGGGCTGTGGTGGGAGGAAGGCCATGCAGATCCCTGTCAAGTACTATAGAGAGGGTGAGGCTCTGAAGCTCACAGTGATTGCTCCGGGGTTTGGCCTTTGGCATTTGGATGAATCTTAAATTTTCTGGTCATTCCACCATTGAAGACTTAGTTTCCTGAAGGATTCTGCCAGGATTGGTGGAAGCTACGACCACAATTCAGGCAACTGCCCCAGCGTGTGCCCAGTTGTGAGCCATGCTTGAAGTGGAGCTGCTATTGGTGTGGACTCCGGCTGGGGGAAGGGATCTACCCTTTAACACCAAGGCTGGGACAAACTGTATCCAGCAGTCAGTGTTCCATGCTGGCAGGGCAGGCTGGGCTTTCTCCAGGCTTCCCAAAGGACAGAGGTCCTGTCCAAAGCCCAATCTGAGGTACCCACACCACCTCTGTGCTGTGCACTGCTTTGAGTGTCTGGCAGTTCTCTGCAGTGAGAGGTGCAGGGAGATTAGGGAGCCCACCAACCTGTCATTTTAATTTGGTCTAAACCTAGGGGAATTAGCCACAAAAATTATTTTTGTAACAGTGGAGGGAGGAGATTTTGGTGTTGCTGACTAAACTGTCCAATGGCGTGGGAAGGTTCCAAAATGTATGACTAAATCTTTGGAGAATGACTGGGTGTTTGACATTAATGAGGAAAAAATGGCAAAGCTAAAAGCATCCCAGATGCACGGAACTCAATTACTTGGCAGCACAGTTTGATTTTTAGTGTATTTTGCAGTACATTAGTAATTGATCTGTGTGATATTTATAACTGCAGAGGAGCTCTAAATGAATGTTTGTCATGATGGTTACACAATGTTCAATACTGAGAATGAAATTTCTCCTTGCTGTGATTGTTCATCTGATTTACAGCTAATGGAAAGTACCTCTCCAGCTCCTTTCTGCAGCAAATTGATCTTGATTTTTCTTTTAAAAATCCCAGTAAGAGGAATGGTTCTGTAAAAGAAACCAATATGAAGCTAAATCATGGTGAGATCTGCTTCCTCTGGACACTCTTGGCACATTTCCTGTGGCGCAGACCACTGGGATTTTTGCAGTAGTGGTAGCTCTGCTAGTGCCTAGGAGACAGCTGTGATTGCCTTCCAAAAGTGGAGGTTTTTCAGGGTCCTGAAAGTTCATTGTCCAAATTCTTTTAAGCCAGGAATTAATTGGCAGATCTATTTACAGCTGTGTTTACTCTTTCTCTTCTTCTGCATGTCACCAGTGATCTTACTGTATGAAGGAATCTCCCAACTCATTCTGTCATTTCTGCTGGGCATGTAGTCATTATTTATTTCTTAGAAGGTGGAGTTCTCTGGTGGTTTCCCATCCAGTGCCTGGACAGTGTAAGAAAGTTTTAGTTTCCAAGTGGGACAAAAGAGGGTGGTACATTTAGTATGATATGTGCAAAGACACTCTTGTGACAATGAATCTCTTAGGGACTCCTGTAGAACTCACTCTGTCCCATTTACCTTGGCTGTAAAACAGTGATGAAGCCTGTAAGGGATCCCACAGTTAGTGTGGGACTCAGTTCTGCTAAACACTCTCTGGAAGAGGTATGGTTTCCTCTAGGTTGCTTATTTCATAGCTGCTTCTTCTGGGACAATTTATGCCTATCCCTTAGGTAACTGAGACCATGAGTGTCCATTTGATCCCTGAGTTTCTCTGGTGTAGTGTCCTACAGCAGAATAGACTGGTCTTTTGAATTTTGTTGCCTGACATCAGTTCAACTAACACACACTTATTTTTAGTGGTATTGCTGTATGTTGCATCAGAAGTTAAACACCTAAGTCAGAACTGGATGAGCAGTCAGCAGCAGGCCTTCAGCAAACATTGAAGAGGCAAGCAATCCTCTCCCTACAGTGTTATGATGTTGGTAAATTGCAAGATGTCATTTGTGGAAAAAATGGGCTAAGGCGTAGGGAAGGGTGATCCCACAGTAAAAGCATCACATACTCTGCTTGTGGTGCAGTTTACCAGCTCATTAGGATAATGACGTTTCCTAAATGTTAGAGAGAAAAAAGGCATCAGACTAGTAAAGGAGATGTGTCTCTTCATGTGCCTTTCTCTAGGTGCAGACAGCGAACTTGGTGCTGGAAGATGGAATGAAGATGAAGGGCTATTCTTTTGGCTATCCGTCCTCCACATCAGGGGAAGTCGTATTCAACACGGGGCTCTCTGGGTAAGGCAACAGCAAATGACATATAAGCATCAATACTTCTATGGAAGCTTATTGAAGTGTGAGAGCTGCTTTTTCCAAGCTGGTAGTGTCCTGATCTAAGCAGGTAGTTTTCTATATAAGGCTACATTGTAGCCCAGAGATATGTATAGAGGGAGAATTAATGAAGATGTCTCAGGCAGACCTCTTGTGCCAAAGCATTTGTGTTGATAAGCACCTTTAAAGACTAAGCTAATGATTGTAATGAGATACATAGGGTTCTGATCACTTCCTACTGAAGTCAGAGCAGAGAAGCTGTCTATTCTCCCTCCAGTGCCCAGATCAGCTATATGAAGCTTCTTGCTAGGCTCCTCAGCCTTTTGGTAATGGAACTTGGCTTCTGAGTGCAAAATTTTTAAAGCCCAGGTTTATAACCCTTTATGACCCATCTCTTATGTAATTTGTTGGCTCATACCACAGGTAAGGATGCTTTTGCATCCTGTGCCCTTTCCAGCTAAAGGGCAGGATCGGATTCATGCCTAACCCAGCATGATTCTCTGTCCTCTAGAGTGGTAGAAGCCTATGGCTGACAGGTTGGCAGCCAAATGGTGCTTTTGTTGGACTGCTTGAGCAAAGGGAGTCTGGCCAGAGGAATGGGGTTTTTGGTAAGGACAGGGACATGTCCTTGGGGAGATAAGACATCTCTGTCTTGATACTTGAGCTTCTTCTGCAGTCATTCATAGCTGTCTTTGTTCATCTGCACTGTGTTCCCCAAATTCTGCTCTCCTTTGGCTCAGTACTCAAAGGTTGAGTTTTTTAATTATATCACTGGTGGGAATGTTAAATTGCTGCAGAGGGGAATCAGTTTGCAGAGTTTTGCATTAGGAGGCCATTTAAGCATTTTGACAGCACTAATTACTGGCTGTGTTAATATACCTGCCAACAAGCCACTGTTTAATATAGATCAGAATGATGGAGGGCACCAGACTTCTCTTCTCATTGATAGATTATGGGCCATAAATCTTGGCACATCACAAAAGTCAAGGAGGACCTGAAGGATTAATTTCTTCTCCACATGTTACTGTGACAGTAGAAGTTGTGTTTGTTCATTGTCAAATCATTTGGAGAAGATGCTGTGACAGAGAGCTCTTCTATGCTGGGGAGCATATAGGCATGGAGAAAACATTCAAAATGTAAGGTGGCATCTTCAGAGCTCCCTATACAGAACATGACCTTGAATGATTCAGAGAAATGGAAGACAAGGGTTTGCAGCATTGTTGCAGAACCTAAAAGTGGCAGATTTCCTACCAGTCCCGGGCCTGCTGTCCATTGAGCTGTACCTCCTGCTCCTGATCACAGAGATCAAGATCTGTGTATCCAGATCAGCTGTCCTTTCTCCCTGACACAGGAAGAGGCTGTGCTAGGGTGAAGGAGATGCCCAGGCTGCTGGGGCATGCAGCAGTTTGTCTCAATAGGGAGCAAGATAGAGCTCCATAGTGCACCATAGTGCACCATAGTGCACCATAGTGCAGTGGTGCTGATAAGCCTCAGACCTGCTTTCTGTGAAGTGGGTGTTTCCTGGTGCTGAGTGGGGTCAGCATGGGGTGATTAACAGGCTGCTCTGCACCGTGTCTCCTCATCTGGACTCCCACGTTCTGATTTATGTTATAAAAATGGGAAACAAAGCACTTTATGTTAATACAGCTCTCAGGCTTGAATTAGCTGAAGCTTGCTGATATGTTGACATATTACTCTGGAATAGAAGGATGAGAGCACCCTTTTGGGGATGAAATGTTGAATTTTTGATAGAAAAGCACGAGGATAAACTTTTCAAAAACATTTGCTGAAAAAAAAATAAACTTACTGTTGCAGCCATCTGCTTGGTATAGGAACAAAAAGAGGAGATTTCCAATTAAGAAAGAAGAGTTACAACCCATAAGAGGTCCCATGTTTGAAATGACTCTATAAAGGTGTTTACCTCTAGGAAATGTGTGTGTTTCCCATAATATTCTAGTGAGAGAATGGGTTGACAGGAGTTTACTGAAATCGGGAAGACCTTTGGGCAGGCAAAGCAAGGACTAGATTAGACCTCACACATGTGTGGAGCTGGTGTTTACATCTTCTACTCCGTGCTCCACACGGCATTGCTCCTGCTTAAAGGGCATTGTCCGAGCTCTGCCTGCACACCCCACCCAGACCCGATGGCTCTCTGTCCTTGTTTGCTGAATACGATGACATGCAGAGGTGAATTACATCAGCTTTCTCAGTAACAAGGAGTCTTTTGGAAGCATAACCCATTAGCTTAGAAGGAGAGAACAATGCTAAGCATGCACGTGCCATGTGCCTGGTACCTACTGCAGTTTTGGGATCACACTGCCCTTTGTGTGGTTGGTTACCTGCAGCAGCAAATATAGATTTGAACATCAAGAGAGTCTTACCTGAAAATATTTCCTGACCATTGTTTATTTGACCTGTAATTTCTCAGAGCTGGCTGGTGTGCTGCGTTATCTATATCTACCAGCAACCAGTCCTGCTTTTGTGAAGAGCTTCCCAATGTTTGACAATTAATCTGGCAGTAAGTCTGGTGTTCCATAAAAATGTCTCTTGGGAGTTTGCTGATACCTGGTGGATGGCTGGAGTTGCCAATTAAGTATTGTTTAAACAATAATGACAAAAATAAATTTTATTTTGTATAGGGCAGATTCATCCTGAAGTGTCTACATGTATTTGGCTCAATATTTGTGGGAATAACTTCATCTGTTGCTAAATTGCAGCTGGTTTTGGGTGGAAAGACAGTAATTGTTTAAGGGATATATACTACAGTATGCTACAGTATAAAGGAGAAAGTGAAGGACTGTCTGGTAATTTGAAGTTGAAGAATAGGAGCATATAGACCATATTTACCCTGTATGTGGTTGAAAGTGAGACTGGATTTACTAGGTTCAGAGATGATACTTCGTAGAATCCTAGGTTTGGTCCTCTGCTGCAGAAGAATGTTCCAAAGTGCTTTTAGCTCTGTCTTTGCTGAGAAGGATGTTCAGGCAGGTGCTTAACAAACTGCCAGGCTTCTGCCTGGGCTAATGATAGGACATACTCTGTGGTCTTGTGATCAGGGATGCAATGCTGAATCCCAGAGCATTGTCCTCAACTTGCCTTCTTCAGGGACACACAAACCAGCTTCCAAGCACTTAGGAGTCTTGTCAGGTGAAATGAATGGTGTTCTGAGGATGGGAACATGGAGATTGCCTAGAAGAGATGCCAGCCCTCTGCTGGGAGGGAACCATGAAGTGGTCCCACCAGAAGTGGGACCATTGCAGGGTTTGTTGACAGAGCAGGTGGGAGAGAAGGACCCAGAACAGTGATGAGGAATCCCAAGGACTTGTCTATGTCCTATCCCACAAAAGGAGCAGTTACAGCCCTGAACATCCCAGGACATGACAGTTCCAGAGTATGGAAGGGACAAAGGCTGGGCAAACAGGCTTTTTAGTCTGCTGACTTTTCAGTTGGAGCCTTCTGATGCCACTGAGAGGGGAAAGCTCTTAGAGCTTGTGGAGGGCAGGGGGCAGCAAGGGGAAAGCACTGCCCAAGGTGTGTCCAGGGTGTGCCAGGGAGAGGCCAGGCCAAGCTGCTATCAGAGGGTCCAGTGATATGCTGTGCAGAGCTGAGATCTCCATGCCCACTCTGTACTTGTTTTTGATGTTAAATCAAAGGCCTCTGAGTTTGTTGATAGCTTCTGTACTTTTATTAAATGAAACAAGAGAAGCCAAAGTCTTTCCTTGATCTCCATGTCAAATGCTTAATCACAAATGGCAAAGTCAGGGTGTATTCACAGATGTGTTTGCTTTTATTCTGAGAAGATCTTCATTTCTGTATTTTTGTCATATGGGAGTTTAGGCCTGTCTTGTTTTCCCTGGATCTTTTGTTTTCCTTTTGACTCCAGACCAATGTACTTTTCTTCTACTGTTTCTTCACCTAGGTACATTGAAGCATTGACAGATCCCAGTTACAAAGGACAGATTCTTACCCTGGCTAACCCCATAGTTGGGAATGCTGGAGTTCCTGACACAGCTGCTTTGGATGAAATGGGCCTCAGGAAATTTCTGGAGTCTGATGGGATCAAGGTAACAGTGGGAGGAGCAGTGCTGATCAAAGGGTTGTGCCCAGCAGCCTAAGTGTGTAAGAGTTTACTGGCTCCCTCATAGAAGGAATCAGTGATACTCAACCTTTCTTTTTCTTCTTCTGGATATTGTCCTTTGGAGGAATGGTGGCAAAAAATACTCCATCTTGATTTCTGTACTAAGCCATATGCCTTCTGGAAGTATTTGTTCTGAGGTTGCTCTGAGGTAAAAATGACTGTTTTATACACTAACTCCATTTGAAAATGGAGCTGACTTTTGAAGTGAAATGTTACTTAAAAGTAACTTGAAAGTAACTTAAATATTACTTAAAAGTTACTTAAATTCTTATTAAAAAAAGAATTAAAATAAAACATTTTGTCTCAAATTTCCATTTCTTTCTTTTGGCAAGAAATATTTTGTCAGCTCAGTGCAATTTGCAGCTTTTTTTTTTGCCAAAGCACATTCTTCTATGCATTTCCTGGTCAAAATGCCCAGGTACAGTCATAAGGCAGCCTGAAGTCTGTCCATGATATGGTTTATGGTGAATGAATACTGAAAATTGAAGGTACTGGAGAAGTACAAGGATGATCCTACAGTGCAAAATTATGTTTCTTCTCTCTACAGGTTTCAGGTTTACTTGTGCTGGATTACAGCAATGAGTACAGCCACTGGCAGGCTACTAGGAGCCTGGGAGAGTGGTTGCAAGAAGAACAGGTGAGCAATCTAGATGTAACAATACAATGAGAACTGATCTGGATGTAAAGATGAGCTCTATATTTTGTGCTTTTTTGAGCAGAAACTAGATTTGAACAACTCAGCTATTTATGAGTGGGAATAAGGAGGAGAAGTGAAGAACTGCAGTGAGGCAGCCTTGATGAGACTGCTGCTGTGAGCCTGAGCTCCTAACACAAGGTCAGGCTGGATGAGGCTGTGAGCAGCCTGATCTAGTGGAAGGTGTCCCTGCCCATGGCAGGGGGTTGGAATGAGATGAGACTTAAGGTGTCTGCCAAACCAAACCATTCTATGATTCTATGACATGTTCTCATAAAAGTGATCTGGCTGCTGTCTTCTTTCAGTTTTTTTAACTGCTTGTTCCCTAACTTATCCTTGGGTTTTGTTCAGGTGCCTGCACTGTATGGAATTGATACCAGAATGTTGTCCAAATTAATTCGTGACAAGGTATGATCTGCTTCCCTTGATGCAGTTGCGTTAACCCTGCTAATGCTGGGCCCTTTCCAGGCCTTTTCCAAACCTGGAGTAGCAATGGTACTGCCAGATGCTTCTCAGATCCATATACTCATTGCTGGGCAACGCTCTAATCCAAAGGAGCCCCCTGTCCCTGGCTCTGCTCTGGGTTTTCTGCCCTACATAAGTGAGCCAGCACAAGGTGATGTAAATGAAAGGCCTCAGGTAGTGTCAGACATAACAGGTGGTAGTATCAAGCACATCTTAATTAAAAAATGGTCAAAGAGAGCAACAAGTCTGTGAGATATTGTGGATATTAGTTCACAGACAGTGGCACCTTTGGTCAGTGGAAATTCTCCTTCTCTGAGACAAAAGAATGCCTACAGTCATCTAAGATGGATTCCTAACCTGGTTTTCTTTGGCTGAAGGCTGCTATTCTTTTCAATAGTAATTTATTTTCTCTGTTCTCCAAGAGCTGACAATTTAAGGTCATGGGTAGGATTATGTTACAGAGTGAAGGTTAATTTGAAGGTACACTTCACACTGGCTGAAAAGGTGATCAAAGCCAGTCTGAATGTAAATTTTCCTTGGAGGCTCTTCTTTTCTAATGGATTATTTGAAGCTGCTCTTTTCTTTAGGGGATCAATTTTCAGTCTGCAGCCCAACCCTATGCCCCCTTTCATTCCACAGAACAAAACCAGAATGGCCCAGTTTGAACAGAGGAATATTTGTAGAAATTAATACTTGTAGGAAGATTTGGCACTGTCCTGCTCTTACAGATAGCATACAAGTACAATTTAATACAATAGAAAATGACAATATGTTTTCTGCTTTCTTAAGACATAATAGATCACTGTTACTTTTACCTAAACTTAATACTTTCATTATTTATCTTGTAACTTAATGTATGGTAGTGAGTCCCATTATACCATGGCTTTGAGTGGTAATGGTATGCACTTTCTAAAAAGTGCATAATGTCCCCTCTTCATCCAGATTTCTCAGGTTGAAGAAACCTACTTGGTATTTCACTCCCAGTCTATAAAAATTGGGGGTGAGAACAGGTCTTTTTTATGATAAATGCAGAAATAATCAGCAACTTGCTAAACTGAACTAAAATTAAATGCAGGACACCATTTGGCAGAGAGCAAGGGCTTTAAGAGCTTTGTCATCAGCATTTATGGAAAGCACTGCATGGTGGCACTCAGAGCCATAGCTCTCAAGCACACCTTGGGACCCTCATTTCCAAGAACAGGGCTTGTTGAAGATGATGATTATCTTCTTCTGCTTCATGTGAAGCAGCCTGGAGCAGCTTTTGGTGTAAGGTTCTACTCAGGAAGACATAGGATGTTGACCACTGTTAGGGACAAAACTCTGTCCTTAAAACTTGCCCTAATTAGTGTGCATGGCAGTGCAAGCTGTTGCTTGCCCTAGAGAAATGGTAAGGATACTTCAGGTATGGCAAGTGAGGGAAGTATCTCAAAGGAGAATCTCTAAATCCAAGGAGCAACCCCAGTATGAATACTGGTGTAATATCCACAGAGCAAGCTGAGTTTAACATGTTTGATCATGAAAGTGGGATGTGATAAATTTACCACAAAATATTGACTTCCTCTGTTTTACTTTCCCCTTCCATCCTTGGAAATTTCTGTAATGCACACCCTGTTCCCATACTGAGAAGAGGTTAACCCTAGATTAATCCCACTTCAGGAGTGGGTCAAAGCCAAAACAGGGATTTTTTTTTTTTTCCTGAGAACTTCAATGATAAGAAGGAGATGCTGCTCCCAGAACAAGACTGTCCTAGCTTCTGCCAGGTGGTAACAGCAATACAGAGTAGGGCTTGCTAGGGGTGTTTTTTATTTTTAACAGTTTATTCAGAAAACAGCTGGGCTGACCTGCCTCCTACATAGCTTTGCCTTACACCAGTTCTGCTGCCTTGTAGCTATCCACAGGAGGCAGCTGAAAACCTCACAGTGGGTTTCCAAAACAAAAAAAATTTCCAACCATTTTGTGGATTACTCCCAGATCTACATGACAGCTATGTGGGTATCTGAATTCTGATCTTCTTGGAAGAAAACTCAATTTCATGTCACAACACAGCTTGCCAGACTACCTATTAACAAATATTACTGCTGATAATGTCTCTTCCCTAAATGAAGTTGTTTAAACGGATTTTTTTCTACTGGGGAAGGCTCATAAACTTCTGAAAATACTGAAAATGGTTATAAACTGCCAAAAAAAAAAAAAATCTTTAAACAGCTGTTCTAGTTGCTGGGCCTGTCAACGCCTCATCCCAGTGTTCACAGCTTCTCCTTTGCTCATGCTTTGTTTTTTCTGGTGTATTTCCACAGGGCACCATACTTGGGAAGATTGAATTTGAAGGTCAGCCTGTGGAGTTTGCAGACCCAAATAACAAAAACTTAATTGCAGAAGTTTCAACAAAGGTGAGAAGTTCTTCTTTAGTATTAGGGCTGTACACTCCAGGTAGTAACTGCTCCTCCTTTCCTCAACTGCTCTGGGCATCAACTAGTTTTTATAAACAAACAATTTGGAGATGTTTGTTAAAACATGCACCTTTCTAGACCTTTGATGGACTGTTTTTGCAATATCTCCATGGCCCCTTAGGTGCAGTGTTGGAGATAAAAAATGGTTTGTGTTGAGCTGAATGTGGTCTGAACCACACTGATCAGAGCATTGGGTGTTACAAAGACAGAGAAGTATTTGGGATACAGTTAGACCTGGTATATAGTGGATGTTTTCAAACATAAAAAGAATTAATAAAAAGAATGGTTGCTTTCCTTAAAAAAAATTATTAAACATTACCATACCATTTGATAATCTGTGTTCAGGTGTAATTTTGTTGGGGTGATTCCAAAAGAGATTTCTAGATGTCAAAACCAGACCACATTTGGAATCCCCTGCATCTAATATTACTGGAATTAGCTGCTATGCCCATAGATCTGAACAGATCAGTGAAGTTTTTGCTTTGTTACATGGGCATGCAAACCGTGTTCTACTACAAGCTGAGAAGAACATTAAAAATCATAGGGATGTAGGAAACCAGGCCCATACTAAAAATAGTAACTATTCTTGTACCAATGCAAAGACCAATGTCTTAAATTGTGGCCTTAATTGGGGATTTAACTGGGGAATAAAGAGTGTCCTGGATGCTTAATCCCATTGACTGAAGTGAGAACTGAGTGTATGAGTCCCTTTTGTAAATTCTATTCTTGCAATAGTGTTTGCAGTTGCCTCAAGATCAGTGAGTGCTTGTGTACTTTTCTGTCCACAAGCTAGTGTGTTCATGGCATGGGCGAAAAGCCATCCTGAACAGGCTGGTGGGTGAGCAAGGGGGAGTTTGAAGCACTCCCCACCCAGGCTTGGATTTACAGTAGTAAAAATCCTGGGATGCCACTACAATACAAAGGCTGCCTTTCAAATCTCACCATGGGGGATCTCCCCAACTCATGCCAACACTTCCACTGTGTTTTGAGTCAGGGCCTTGTTGCTACACACAAGGATAGCAATTGCTTACTGAGGTTGTGATCTAGGATTGCAAGGTGCTGGTGGAGCCATTTTGAGTCAGTATCTCAGAAAAAGGTAAGATTGCTGATGCTAAACTCTAATTACGAAGACAGAATTACTGTAAAGATGCTGAAAATAGCTTCTTTAAAGGAAGTTATAATAAGAGTAACAGCACTTTAGTGGTCTCGTTATGTTTATGACTTCATTTTATAGGCTTAAAAAATAACATCACATACAAAGCTGTAAATGAGATAAGCTCTTTAATGTTGGTAATTACTGGACATGATAATCCATCTGTTTCCAAATGGTGATCTTCATGTAAATCATCATAGAGTATGATCCAGAATCTGCCTATCTATTGTACACTAGGAGTGATTGATTTTCTTATTATATCCTACCCATCCCTGCCGCCTTGATTAAATGCTAGTGATATAGAATGTGCTTGCTAACATTGCCTATCCAGGGCAAGGAATGTGGAAAACTGCCAGTATTCTGCAAGCACTCTTACTGGGGATTTTTTTTTTTTTTTTGGTGCATTGTCAGGGATGCAGAGCAGGTGAGAGATAGTTAACCAGTCCAAGCTAAAGTCACATCTCTCCACACATCCAGGCCCATGTACTGTTTTTGTTCTCAGCACTAGTACCAGCAGGAGCTTTTACTCTCCTAACCACTGGTTTGCAGCCCTCCCATATAATCCTTTCAGACTGGGACAGTTTTTTATGGGCTGTGCCATGAAAAGGTGAGAGAAATCCTCTGGTTCTAGAAGGAATGTATTTTAACAGTTCTCTGATCCAGCTTCCAGTCTAGTTTCTGTCTAAACACACTCTTGGCCAGATGCAGGAAACAGGTCAGGTCTCTGCAGGACAGAGTGTGACAAATGGGTTGTGGAGACAGCAACATCTAAAATCAGTCTTGCTGCTGAAGGAAATGTTGTAACAAATAATAGGTAATTAATTTGAGTGGGAAGAGTTTTGAAGGTAAGGTTAATTTAAGTCCTTTGAAGTAGTGTCACCAGGTTGAAGCGATTGACAAGATGGGACTCATTGCATGGATGCAAAAAGCCAATTTATTGATTCTACAAATAAATTTATATACTTTTCTAGCTATAGCTAAAACAATAGCTAAAATAAAACAATCACACGATTGGCATTTTTTTCAGTAACATTACTTAAACAGACCAGTATGGGCACTTATGGTCTTGCATGATTTATCTTAAATAAAGCATACCAAGCACACCCTACCAGGCAGACAGTTATCCTTTTGCTTCCTCCTTCAAGATTTTGCTTTCTGTTGCCATAGCTTATGGCCTACCAAAATTAGCATGCCTGTGCCAGTGACTAGCTAAGCAGTGCTTTCTGCCCTGCTTTCTATCTGTATTCCCATATTGCCCCAAAATTCCTTCTGGTCATGAGAACAGCTAAGGAGAACCTTTGAAGGAGGTCTTTGCTTCAAGTATGGATATTGTGTGATATTGAGGGATCTTCAAAAGCCCCATTTCAAAAGGACAGTGAGTTTTTATTAAGGGTCTCTGACACAGGACACCAAACTAGTTTCTGTGAGAACAGAACACCTTAATGTTCTTGGGATTTTTGAAACCCACCACCCAGAAGCTTGAAGGACAGCAGGTAGAAGGCACATAAAATTCCTCTGCAGTGGTACAGTTCCACTATGGACTCTGGGAACCTGACTCCACTTGTGTATCAGTAACTGAAGATACCATTGAATGTTATCAGGCATGGCTTCTTATCAGAAACCTGAAGTGATCTAGCAAAACCCAGTGTGATTCTACTCATTTAAAAAAAGGACTGTGGGATGCTTTGCCATATGATTTTGTAATGTGTACTACAAGATATGTTCCCATAGGAAAATCTCCTTTCTGTATTACACACTATGAGTTGCAGCAGCAGTGGTAGCACTACTGGCTCAGGCTGAATCACATCCTCAGAGATGGAGAAGGGACCTTTAGTGATTAATGTGTGGCAGCTTGAAGCCTTGTAGGGAACGGAGGTGCTCCTTGCACTCCATCTCTTGCACCCTTGCTCCTGAAATGGAAGTAAGTATCTCCTGGTGATGATCAGAGCTTTCCTCACACAGCACACACTCTTGCACACTCCAGTGCCTGGAACATTCTAGTGGCTATCTGGAACAGAGGCTAGACAAGATTAAGAGAATACAAGTGGGTATTTATAAAGGCAGACCTTCTGACCTTGGGCAGTCAGAATCTTCCAAGAGGATGGTGGATGATGGTCACAAGTTTTTCAGACAGATGTAAGTTTTGTCCACCTACATATCGGGGTTAATTCTTCAATTACAGCATCAGGTAAAGAAGTTATGTACCCTCAGTTTACTCCCCCACAACTCGTTTTTGTTTATACTTTTTGGTGCCTGAGACAGTAAGGTGTCCTTGAGTTACAGGCCTAGAGAGGAATTGCTTTGTCTGAATAAAATGGGAGAATAGCTGAGAGGCTATTGAGTTTTAGAGTTATATACTAAAGCAGTATAGGATCTGAAAAATATAAAATCTACATCCTAAGGCATCACTAGAAATGTCTGCATTTCAATCTCTGAAATAAAAGTTCAAACAGGAACTGAGTTGGGGTAATACATAGGGAGGAGTTGCAATATTCTTCTAACAAACTTCATCTTGAATTATCTGCTGAGGGGATGTCTTTCCTTCTGGCTGGCCATATTTCTCCTTTTAAAAAATTCAGTTTTTCACCCCACACCAGCCGTATTGGACATGTATTTTACTGTATTTTCATAAGGAGGACCAGATGTGAGAGATGGATGCCAGGAAAGCTGATTAAAAGGGAGTTACTTAGTCTAAAAGAGAGGAAAAAAATTTAAAAATCTGTTTTTTCCATGATGCCCAAGAAAAAAGCCACTTTGGGCAAAATACATTTGTCAATATCAGCTTTCAGAAGCTGAGTGTAACTGAAGGTAAGCACAGAGTTTGTTTTTAGGAAGAAGGCAGCCATATGTGCTTATTGATGAATAACATCAATAACTGCTACCTGCAGTCATGTAGGAAGATAAATAATTCAGCAAGCTTCAGAAAGAAGCTGTCCATAAATAACCTTAAATCAGTGAATGTCAGCTGTCTGACAGTGAGTCTGCAATGGCACCGTATCAAAGCCATATAACATACAGTGGTTTGACTTCAGTTTCTCCCATTCTGGCTGTGACCAGTAGATAACTGGGTGTACAAGTATGATGGTCCAGATTTGAGACTAATGACAATTTATTTTGTGCAATGGGTTAAGGAACAGCAGCTGGAAGAGAAGTTGTGAGATAAAACTGCCAGGTCCATATGAACATAGGCCATGCTCGAGGACATGGCTGGCTTGGTCTGTACTGCCATGATGCACAGAAAATCACTCACTGGCTGTCCCCAGCTGTGCTGTGCTTTGATCTTACTGGGACTGGAGGGTTGGGGGGGTGGTGTGAAACAGCCTGGCATCAGCAGGATAACTGCACTTTAGCTGAAAATTTCTCACTGGGTATCTGGCCTGTCTCTCTTAAGGCTACAATAATCTGTGTGCTTCACTGCTAATGAGGTGACACATAGGAAAAAAGCTTGTCATTAGCTAGGCAAATGAGTGATTGCTTAGGAATTACATTACTGCTGTAATGAACAGTATATAAAACAGCATTATAACTTCTACTTTCACAGAAAGGTGAAGGAAGCACTAATGTCTGCAGTATTCCTGGAGATTTCCACATAAATTGATTGTAAAGTACCAGTTGCTGCACATTGGTGAAAAGTTATTCTGCTGTCCATCTTCTCTGTGTTTTGGGGACAGGGTGTGATCTGTCATTTACAACATGGTCTGTCTTTTTTATAGGAAGTCAAGATCTATGGCAGAGGTAATCCAATTAAAGTTGTAGCTGTTGACTGTGGGTTGAAGCACAACATTATCCGTCTGCTAGTTAAGGTAGGTCAGTGCTTGATGTCTCTGATCACTTGTTTTGCTTTGGCAAGAGCCTTACCTGTACTCGAGAGCCTTCATTCCACCTGGACACATGCATTTTAAAGTTAGTTGCCCTCCTAACGTGAGGCACAATTTTTAGGATGATTTTTATGCACTGGGAGGTGTTTTCTGCAGTTGGTATAGTGTATTGAGGGGATAAGGAAGAGGATCTGTACAGCAGCCTCTCAGCCATGGGAAGAGATCAGCAGTTAGGATGAATGCACTGTGTAAAAGTGAACATGTGTTACCTGTGTATGTACACACTTACTTTGCTTTCCATTAATAAGTTTTAATCTCATCAGTGAATTTCAGAGTAACTTGACAAACACTGAAGTGGCTCAAAGGGGCCAAGTCTACCAGTTTTGTGAAAGTAGTATTTTCTTTTTTTTTCTTTCTTTTTTNCGAGGTGCAGAAGTGCATTTGGTTCCATGGGACCATGATTTCACTGGCATGGATTATGATGGACTCATAATTTCTGGAGGTCCAGGGGATCCCATGAAGGCCCAGGAAGTGATTCAGAATGTCAGAAAGGTACAGTGCAATGTCTACAGGCTGATTATACTTTCTAATTTGCCTTTTTTCCCCAGGCTCTTGAAATAGCAGTTGTACTAACCTGTTATGGGCCAAATGTTGTTCAGACATTTCAGCTGCCTGGAATATTCCTCGTGTTGATCTGATGGGGTTTGTCTCCAGCCCAAGAGTTACAACAAGGCTTTATAGACCTTGATGAACAATACATGGCAAACATGATGACCACAATTACTATACCAGTGCTTTGAAGTATCCTGTGCTCTTTCAGGTTCTTGATGGCATTAGGAAAGAACAGCACTGATTTCAGAGCTCCCACTTGGAATAAATGGCTGTAAAGCAGTGTCATTGCTTATATCCTGCGAGAAGTCTGACATCAAGCTGTGCTCTGAGGATTCTCTCTGAACCAGAGGAAAGGAGGAAACTCTCCTTCATAGGCTGTTACAACTCTGCATTGAGCTTTTTTTCCAAGTGTGTGAGGGAACTAGCGTGGTTTTTGCTGGATATTGCTGAATATCCAAGACACTCTAATATCCTTTGAAAACATTTTCCCTTTAGGTCCTGGAGAGCAATCGCCCAGAGCCCCTGTTTGGAATTAGCATGGGGCATTTAATCACTGGAATAGCAGCTGGAGCTGCTTCCTACAAGATGCAGATGGCCAACAGGTGCGGCAACTCTTCTTCCCAGACAGAGCAGCTCAGCATTGCAAAGGGTTGTGGAACAGCAGAGCTCTGCTGCTGAACTGCCCTAGGGGCAGTTGTAACATTGCTCCTTGATCCCAGCCATTCTCCTTGCCTTTAATTTAAACTGCCATGTCATGCTCTACTTTTTTGGGGGTGTTTTTTGAAAGTATTTGATGTAATTTATCCCTATGAAGCCAAAGAATAGCAAAGTTTCTCCTAGGATTTATCTTTTAGAGATTGGCTGCCAGTATTTTACTGTTATTATTAAACTGTTATGTATAGCCCCACAGGTATCAGCTCCTGCTCCTCCTAATTGTGGTACTTGAACACATTTAGCTCTTTTGTCCTCTGCTCCCTTTTTCTTCCAGAGGCCAGAACCAGCCTGTCCTGAATGCAGTGAATGGACAGGCTGTCATCACTGCCCAGAACCATGGCTATGCCATCGATGGCTCCACCCTCCCTCCTGGCTGGAAACCTCTCTTTGTTAATGCCAACGACCAAACCAATGAGGTGAGCTCTGCACAGAGAAGCCTCTATTTCACCTCCTGTAAGCTTTATTTCTCCTCCTGTAAGCCTGCTCTTACATTATCAAGGCAAAATTTGTTGATTTGACCTTGCTTTATTTGGAGCCCTGCTTCAGTGCCAGGGTAAGATGGGTACCCCACTGTGCCAGCCCCACTGCACTGGATTGCAACAGTGACTTTATCATTCCCCTGAACAAAAGCCATATTAATTTCCATGATTTCCCTACTATTGTGTTGCTCACCTATCTACCATTTTCTTAAGGGTTTGTGCTACAGCAGTGCAAGCCTGTGCCACCAGTTTGTTGTGTTGGTTCTGTGTTGCCCAGCACAGAAAAGGGATATAATTGCCCTCTAATTTGGTCTGTAATTTAAATAAAATTGCAACAACTGAAGTCCAAAGACTAAAGTCATGAGGAAGAGGGGCTGCCCCTAAGATAGAAGTCCAGTGTCTAGTGACATCCATGTTTGAGATCTCAGGCTTGTAATTGCCCACATCAAATCTTTCCCATGATGTCCAGCACTATGCAAGTCAGTAAAATCTTGTTAACTATCAGGAAATCAGTGAAAAGAAGGTATTTTCAAAAGCAGTTCCCCTCATGGAAATATGCCTCTCTCTCTTGTTTTGTATGAATGCCCAATATCAAGTCTGGCAGATTAAACAATCCGCTTTTGAACTACCCATCTGATGATTTTAGAAAAAGTTTGTCATTTGCTGTTTATCCTTACAGAAGGATATCTAAACACAGAAGGGGATCTTAACATAGATAAATTTTACCAAACAAAGCATTGATAAAAAAAAAAAAAGTGCAGCTCAGTTTTTGAAATTAGTTTATTTTCACTGTGCTGACAAACTAAACCCATTCATTCCCAGGCCTTTAATGTTTGCTTCAGCTGGAATTAGGAGACAAAGTTGATAAGTTTGGACATGAGTCTTCTGGATCTAGTAGAATGACTTTCTTTCATGTGAGCTAAAAAGCCTTTTTTGTGAGCCCCAAAGCAGCAAGTCTCCTAAACCTTCATAGATGGCAAGAGACAAGGACTGTGTTTAGCATGCACAGACAGAATCAGGGCTGGATAGTCTGTCATGTGCAATCTGTTGCACTCCTCTGCTTGAAAAAGAAAAAATGTTTCTTGAGGCTGACCTGAGCTATCACAGCTGGACAGGACCAGCAAAGATTTCCAAATACTGAGAAGACATGGAGTGAACATTTTGAAAAGATATTTGTATGTATCTATAAGGAACATGAGCATTCAGGGAAAATTTGACAGACTGGAATTCTTTACTCTGAGAGCAGAAATTCATACCACACTGTTGTGGTCAGTATCTCATCTCTCATCCCTGTCCCATCCTGACATCCCACCCTGAAGCTCTGGATGGCACTGTGGCTCTATGTGAGACTGTTTGGGCTCCTTTTTCCCTTCCTAAGAGAAGTAGGTTATACCAGGACTATTTTTCCCTGAATTTCCTCTCAAGGGACTTCTCTACCCCCATCCAGAGTAGGGGACCATGAGCAATGACACCTACTTGTAGTCTCCCAGTGGATCATGCTTCTTGGTGCTTTCAGGCCACTCAAATGAGAAATCATTTTTTCCTGGCTCCAACTGAAACTACAGACACTGTCTCTAAACTCAGTTTAGGTCCTTCATAGGTGTTTTTTTTCCACAGCAGTGGTCCTCTTCATCACTCTGCCTAACCCAGGACAGAGCTCAAGTCCTTGTGTCAGCATTTAAAGTGAATTATGGAAATAAAGAGTGTGACCAAAATAATTTTTTTCTATGACAGAACCAATCAGAAACCATTCATTCCATAACAGCCTTGTCCCAGGTGATCCTTTCTTGCCAGGTATGTTTTTCCCCTCTGCCCAGTCCCAGGACTGTCTCTGCAGGGAGCCCTGTGTACCTGCTCTGCCAGATGCTTACAGCTTATCAGTGCTTGGAGTTGAAGTAAAGACTACATCTCCACTGTGCCCCCCAGTCCACAGGGAGCTGAGGGTTGCACAGGCCCTGGAGGGTTAGCAGCACAGCAAGAGACTGGGAATGAAATGGGTGTCAACTTCACAGCCCCTAAAAACACATAAATTCTTTGGCCTTCGGTGCTTGCAGGGATAAACTGTGGCTTTCTGCTCACTTGCTTGTCAGGAGCTGTCTAAGAGAGTTGTTTTTATTCCTGCAGGGAATTATGCATGAGAGCAGATCGATTTTCACAGTGCAGTTCTATCCAGATGCAAATCCTGGACCGAGGGACACAGAGGTAATGTATGAGGGCTGATCTGGACTTGCTTTCAGATGGCCTTGTGAGTGCAGATGTTTGTCAGCTGGTGAACCAGTTGGTGATGGTCCTAAATCTTGGGTCTGGAAGTGTCAGGATCCTAGCAAAGGGCCCAGTCATGCTTGTTTCTGCTTAGTTTGATCTGGAGCTAGTTGCAATCAGCAGCAAGAGGTCTATTGACTTCCTTAGTACTTTGGATCAGTGATTCCATTCATATGATGTGTATGTATTGAGTCCTGGTGGGATTGTCTCTGTGTTGGAAGTTACTAAAGTGCTTAAGCCTTTGCAGAATCAGGCTCAAATCTCTCACAAAAGAGACTGCAAAAGGAATAGGATTTTATCCTAATGGTAAAAAGTACTAGCCAGATGCTTTATAATAAAATCATTAACTTTCTAATACACTTTAGTTCCACTTTCAAATTTTATAATTACTGTAGAGTTATGTAAATGGATTCATACTTCTTCACTCTGGTTCTCCTAAGTGAAATGAAATTTTAATCCCCCATCTGTGACTTCACACAAATTCTGTAACAACTGGTAGCATAGTCACAGAATATGACTAAGCAGCATCAGGGGATGTGGAAGGCAAAGGAAGCATGTCTGAACATAAATAAACTATTTAGCATTTCCTGAGAGACAAAGATGGATAAAATGCTTATTTTAATCTTGATTTGATGATGCTGATTAAATCTGCCAGTAAATCTCTTGGTATCAGGAACTTTCATAGCAATCTGATTGACTTGTGTATATCAGAGAACTCAACTCAGCTGTGTGTCTTTTCCAAGTCTGTGCACTCACATCGCTGGGATGGTTTGATAACACAGTGCTGATCCTGATAGGCTTGCAGGACCCATCCATACTCCTTCCACAGGTACTTCCCAGCATTGAGCCAGCCTCAGGGGCTTTGTGGCAGAAGTCTGGCAGGTGTGGGGTGGGTGGGAAGCCCATCCCACTGCCTGTAGCTGCCTGATTCCAGTGAGTGTCCTGCTGCTAGCCTACTCTGCCTGGTTGAAGAGCATTTTTCAGACATCTGCCCTGGGACCTCCTCTGGAAGGACAATATGTGTCCAACACATTGTGTGATTTCGCACAACTGATATCTAGCTATCCCTGCTCAGAACCCTGTTCTGTAGTAGGCACCATTCCAGATGTTCCCTGAGCTACTTCAGTGTATGCTCTTCTGTGTTTTAGCTTTTGATGCACATTCACTCGTTGCAGTGGCAGCCACAGAGAAACAAAGCACACAGACATGATTCATGTGTGTTTTCTTCCTGATTATGAACTCACTTTCTTGAGTGCAGCTTTGTCAGATATGTCAAATTTTTTATATAAATTTCAAATAATAATCTCTTCTTCTGAGATGGTGTAAATCTGCCTGCTGAAGGCAGCAGAGCAGAGCTGATTGCATGAATTCACAAATGGCCTGTTTTTTTCCTTCTTTGCTTGGTATATATTTAGTTCAACTTTGGCGGTAAATACATGTGTTTGTTTTTCCTAGTTCCTATTTGATTCATTTATTTCCCTGGTTAAGAGGGGGAAAGGCACCACCATTTCCTCAGTCCTTCCCAAGGCTGGAGTGACGGCTTCTAGAGTGGAGGTCAGTGTACAGATATTTTCATGCCTGTCAGTGAAGCTGGGAGCTAGTTAATTCCTTCTGAACCCACAGCACTAATTAGGACATGAAAGTCAAAGGAGACTTCTCTTATAAAAGTCCTGACAGCTGCTTATCTCACAGTCATCTGGCCTCTTTTGTGTTATTATCTCTTTTTTTTTGGAAAGAGTTTTAATTTCTGATGTTTCATGTATTTTCTTTGCAGTTCTCCTGAGAAAGGCACTCTCGTAGCTGTATAATGAGGTGCCCTGGGATAATCTGGCCATGAGATTTTGTGCCAGCAGTATAATGTTGGTTGCTTAGCAAATAAGACTTAAATTCCTAATGTGAACTGTATTTCATATAATTTTGCTGTCTTTGAGGCAGCAAGATTTTGTGGGCAGCCAAAGTGAGGCGTGGTTATCTATAAGTACATGATACAATTAACGTGTTTATTGTACGCCCTATCCATGAGTCACATTTTTCTAAATGGAGACATATGGGAGAATTCCAATAGAAAGAGTCTAAGAAGTAAAATGGAAGTGATTTTGAAAGTGATTTCTTCTCTTTTGAAAACTTATGGTCTGTAATTTAAGATTGTTCAGTGCTGCACCGTCTGTTCATTTCAACATCCACTACACTGGGACTGATTGTTTTCATGCCATTTAACATTTGCAGGTCTCCAAAGTTCTCATTCTAGGATCCGGGGGTCTGTCAATTGGTCAGGCAGGGGAATTTGATTACTCTGGATCACAGGCTGTGAAAGCCTTGAAGGTGAGGAGATACTGTGAAAATACTAACCTCATCTTTCCTTTCTCACAGCTAAACCGATCCTCCAGTTGTGTCCAGCTGGGGCAGGGAAGCTGGTGAGCATAAATGACTGTAGGGAAAATTAGCAATTTTTGTTGTTGAACTTGCTGGTTGAGTGATGTGAGTTAACCACTCAGAATTATCTTCCAAAGAGAGATGTTCCTGGGGTTTCCACCACAGTCTTCAAGCAGTTTGTTATTTGTGATGTGTGCCTGTTGCTCTAGGCTTGTTAAACTGAATGGAAATGGTCAGATGAGCTGAAAACCTGGAACTTTTGTGGTACGTCAACACACTGCAAGATAGACAACCAGTAACAGCTGAACAGTTGGCTACTGTTATACAAAAGAACCCCTCATCAAGGGGTTTCTTCATTTAGTTTTCTAAATGGTATTTATTTTAAATGGAATGAACTTTTTAAAGGTCATATATGTAAAGTTTTTGTTTCCAGAACAGGTTCTAGAAATGTTCATGCCAGGAGAAGGTGTAGAATGGTAGAATGTCCTGTGACAGGATTTTTACTGGTAATGTAGGAGTTACCTGGACCCCAAGTTCATATCTAGCCTCAAGTGAAGAAGGAAGAGGGAGCTTGCAGGGGTCTGACAGAGTCAGAGCAGAAGCAGCAGCTGCCTTCAGATGAGGTGATGGTTGTGAGTGGTTCTGATGCTGTTCTGATGTCACGAACATTCTATTCCTTTGCTGACCTTTGCTGGAGTAAAGGAACAAAAAATTTGTTTTAGTAATGTTAAATATAATCTAGGCTGCTCTGGTTTGTTCCCTGTTGCAAGACACCTTGTATTGCATGTGTGTTGTTTGTGTGCTGTATTGCTGTTGCTGACTACTAGCTCAAACTGACCACATCATCAAGAGAAAAGTACAAGGCAGGAGGGGAGGATCCCAGAGTTGGGGAGTGTCAATAATGACCTATTTGGAAAGGAGGTGTCTCTCTTTTTTTTTTTTTTTCCCCCTTTCTTTTTCTTCTTTTTTTCCCTCTTTTGTCCTTTAAACTCAGTGTGGGATTGCGGAAGAAAGTGTTTTTTTAAAGATAAATCTCCCCATCTTGGCTTACTACAAAGTCCTCCCACTTCACATGACCACCCAAGAGCTGCTGTGATCTGCAGGCTGATCAGCCATTCCAGAGGCACAGCTTGCCCTTCCTGACCTTGCCTCTGGCAGAGGCATTTAGGGTTGCATGTGAGAGAGGAGTGGCTTGTCAGCCATGCCAGGGAGAGCTGCAGAACATGGCTGGGAGACAGGAGAAAATTCTTTCCCTTTAGACTTCTTCAATTTGTTTTATTCTTTTTTATGAATCAACACTGATTCTCAGTGCTGAAGTTCTGATTCGTTCTGCTGTGTGCTGCTGCTCTTGCTTGGCTCTTGGATGCTGATTCATCATAAGAATGTGCTGATACTAATATTCAGTCCTGGACACTTAAATGGGTGCTTCTTTTAAAGACTATAAAGTCTTGAGGAGATGAGAGTTCCACCGTCAGTAAATCTGTATCTGAAAAAATATTCATCAAAGACAGGAACATTCCCTGAAGAGCAAGGCCTGGAAGCATCTGTGAACAACAGACTAGCTTATGGTCACCTGGAAAAATCTTTTGGCTAACTTTCTGTGGGGATTATCCCAACTCAGCTGAATACAGGTGGATATTGCACAAAAAGAGAAATGGAATATAGCTAATTTATTGCTTTAATTAAATTGTAACAAATGTCTCCATCAGGAAGGGTGTTTCTAAAACTAAAAAAGATGGATGTTGAAGGAAACAGCAAGAGCAAGCAGCATGTGGGTAAAATCCAACATCCCAATCACTTGGGCCAGAATGATGTATGTGATATCAATTAAATGTTTCTCTCACCACAGAGAGCATTAATTTGTTCATTAATTATCTTCATCATTACTGCTAGTTGGTCTTTAAGATACCTTGTCCCAGATAAGCAGGGAAGAAAGAGCTGAGATGTGCAGATAGGCCACCTTGTGATAAGTGTAAAACTCTTCTCTCCCCCATTTGTTTCAACAGAATTGCAGCCATTAATTTCTGAATACATTTATTAGACAAGAATGTTTTGATCTTTTCCCTCACCCTTAATATGAAAACTACCCAGTTAAGAATAATTTGTTTAAATCCAAAAGTATTTTCCATATGGATTTTATATCTTCTTTTCCTCCCCTGTTCCACATATTTCCAAGGAAAGTCTGCTTCATTTAAAAAAATAATACAGCTTTTCACAGGGAAAAAAGGTCATCAGAAATTTACAGACAGTCCTTAAGGCAGTATTTTAAGTTATGAAAGAAAAGAAAGGAAATGTTATCTAACAACTGAGCACTGAGAACTCTGAGTGAGAATCCCACTGCTCCAGGTAAGTTATTTCTTTCCCCAAAAGCAGTGAGGCAAACAATCACAAATTTTAAACACAGAAAAATCCTATAGCATTTTCATGCTTATTGTGAACTGAAGGAAAATAGCATTTCTGTACTGATCCTAGCAACGCTTCCATATAATTTTATCCAGTCTGTTTCTTTATGATATTTAAAAAATATTGTTGCTATTCCTCTTTTCAATGGGAATTGTTGTTTTTAACCTTTTAACAACTTCCATATAGCAATTTTTTTTAAATGTAATTTGCATCTAGCAAAACTTGCATTTTTTTGCAAATGGTGTTTGTAGTTTTTTAGCCTTACATGAAGTTGGCGGAGCTTAGAATGAGTTCCTGTAAAAATGAGGCCACAGCCTTTGCACTTTTCATCCACCTTTTCAACTAAGAAGTAGAACAATTTTCTGTATTTGCTTGTCTACTGCATGTGGTTGACGTGGGTTTTTTAAAAGCTTGGTCACACTCATCATTTTTAGCAAAACTTTATTGGTTTCCTCATTACATACTAATATTTCAAAAGGAGGATTGATCTGCCCAGCTCTGACTCAGAATTTTCTATTAATGAGCAAACTAGTGCATTTCTGTCTGTAACGAAAGAGCAGCAAGACTGTTATAGCAGGAAACAGATAAACTTTATTATCTATTATTACTCTATTTCAGTTTCTCATCTGTGACAGAGAAAGAGCAGTGTAAAATTTGGCTAACTATGCAAAGAAAGGTAGAGTTTGTCTTTTAATATGTGCTATATCAAATAAAAAAAGTTATGAAATGAAATTTTTAAACTGATAATACTTGGACAAGAAGTATTTCTATAGAAAGTAATAGAAAAAAATGTAATGTTGTTATTATTACTAGTTGGTACAAAAATCTGAGAACTTCAAAGACCTACTGCTTGTCAAGAAAAGATTAGCTTTTGATTACATTTTTTGCTTTGGCACCTTAAATCTTCCTTCCAAAGGAAGATAGACATGAGTGCACTGGAGTTTGTGCCTGTCTCTTATATATAACTCCTAAATGCATTAAACATTTTAAAGGAAATTTCTGAATCATGTGGGAATCTCCCTTAAGAGTCACAGGCACAAAAGTAAAGAATTGGCATTAGCTCAGCCTCCAGACCAGAAGTCTTTTGTAGGACAGTACATAATTTTTAAAATTCTGCTGCTGGTAAACTGCTTGAGGAACCTCATCCCTTCTTACTGGTGCTGTTGCTGTTAACTTTTCTCCCACATGTGCCTATTTTTAACACTGATTTTAATTTTTCAGGAAGAAAATGTGAAAATTGTTCTGATGAATCCCAATATTGCTTCGGTGCAGACCAATGAGACTGGCTTAAAGCAGGCTGATGCTGTCTACTTTCTCCCCATCACTCCACAGTTTGTCATTGAGGTCATCAAGGCAGAGCGTCCCGATGGATTAATTCTGGGCATGGGTGGCCAGACTGCTCTCAACTGTGGTGAGTGTGGTACAGGTGCCTTGGCACTCCATGCAGGCCAAATCATAGTTTTTACCAGATAACAAGTAAAGTAATAAGGGATAGGACCAGAGGAAATGACCTCCAGTTGCACCAGGGGAGGTTTAGATTGGATATTTGGAGAAATTTCTTCACTGAAAGGATGGTCAGGCATTGAAACTGTCTGTAAGTGCTCAAAAGGTATGTGGTTGTGGGACTTGAGAACATGATTTAATGGTGCACATAGTTCTGCTAGGTTAACATTGGATTGGTTGATCTTAGAGGTCTTTTCCAACCTGGATGATTCTATGATTCTACCACATGTTCTACAGATTTTACTTGTGCAGGAATCCAAGCCCCACATGCCTTATACATTGGCCAGGTTACTGAGGGATAGAGACAGAGATACTAACCATGGGAGAGTGAGTCATTCCTAAACTGTGGACTTAGCATCTAACTGCTGGATTTGGCACTTTAAACTAATTCATATGTCCTGCTTTTCATCTTAGATCTTAGTTATCATAGTTGGGATATTTTGACCACTTTGAAGCAGAGATCAAAAAGAAAAGTTGCCTCATATAATTTCTTGCACCAATATTCATATTGCTGCTTTGCTCTGTGGTGCAGATGATGGCCAAGTGGTAACTATAGTATTATCCCAGGTTTCATAGATTTCAGGTTGGAAAATTTTATATTATGGTTATAAGTTCTGATAAAAATAATAAAATTAGCTGTGGTTGAGGCCAGATAACTTGTCAGCTAATCAGATATCTTTTGAATACTTTCTTTGTCCTAAATTTTCTAAATTCTTCTCTGTGAGGGTGGAGAGGCCCTGGCACAGTTGCCAAGAGAAGCTGTGGCTGCTCTGGAAGGTCCAAAGCCAGATTGGATGGGACTTGGATCAGCCTGGTCTAGTGGAAGGTGTCCCTGCCCATGGCAGGGGGTTGGAATGAGATGAGTTTTATGGTTTCTTGCAATCCAAACCATTGTGTCCTTCTCAATTCTATGATTCTTCATCTACTGTCAATCCTCAGAACTGTGTCTTTGTTTACTCTGCAGGAGTGGAACTCTTCAAGCAAGGAGTACTGCAGCAGTATGGTGTGAAGGTCCTCGGTACCTCAGTTGAATCTATCATGGCTACAGAGGATAGAAAGATTTTTTCTGATAAACTAACTGAACTAAATGAAAAGATTGCTCCTAGCCTTGCAGTGGAAACGGTAAATCAGATAAATTTGAAGATGTGGTTGTTATTACTTTTTGACTTAGTAAAAATATTTCTCATTTTGTAGAGTGAAAGCTGAATGCAACTGTGGATGCTGTAGTGTGTATGTACAGTACTCCTCAGTAATTAATGCTGGGTCGCCATGATTTTAAATGAGTGAAAAGGCAATTAAGCACTGAAAAAACCTAACCTAATTTACCAATTGACAAGAAAAGTAAATTATTTGGGGTGGGTGACTCCTGTTCTGCAGCACAAAAGTATGTGACATGTCAGGGTTACTTTTTAAAAATCATATACAAGCCATTTATAGTTAGGGTTCAAGGTTCCCCAAATCAGCAGTATTGAAACCTTTATTGAGGATGGGAGTATGAAAACATAAAATCTGGTTTGGTGGAGAGGTCTGTTCAAGTTTGGAGGAAATCAAACAGGTCCTAAACTGGGATGTGTTTAGGAGGGGTTATTTCATACTGAAGTCTCTGAAGACAGAGCATGTAAGGACATTGTCCGTTGCAAGTCACCAAGGAAGTCCACATATAGCTAAGGACAAAAGTCACCTCCTTGAGTGCATATTCCCATTTTCTGCTGTTCAGCAGAAAAAGGGAATATTATAAAGTGAACTTTTATTGTTTTCATTTTGTCTTCAGACAGTTTAGTGTCTTACTGATGGGATTTCCAGTTAACCTTGTAACCAGAGTTGAAGACTTCATTAATCTGAATTGCTATATATTTCTGAAATGTATTCCTCTCTCCTTTAAGGTTGAAGATGCTCTGAAGGCAGCTGAAAAGATTTGCTACCCTGTCATGATACGTTCTGCCTATGCCCTTGGTGGTCTTGGGTCTGGCATATGTCCTGATAAGGAAAGTTTGCTGGACCTTGGTACAAAGGTATGTCTGGAACTGCAAACTCAGAGGATAGACCTGAATATCTGATTTTCCTAAATACTATTCTAATGTCATAGACACTGGAATTGTACATACCTTACGTTTCATCTTATGTGCAAAATGTTGCCCTGGTTAGGAACTGCCCCTCTTTTCATAATTTCTGCTGACAGATAATGAAAATGGCCCAATGACAGATATTTTAAATTGATGACAAGTCATAATTTGAGCAAGTTTTTCAGCAGTTTTGGTCTGAAAAGAAGCATCTTGAACTATATTCACTTACTTTCAAGAGTAAATGATTATGAACATTGCAAGGAAGTTGAAACATTTGAAGTGCTGAGGGATAATGTGGTCTTAAGGACAGAAGAGTTGGGAGGCTTGGGCCTCTTCTGTGTTTTTGTCTAAAGATGGTAATTTTCTTAGGTCAAAAACTCATTTAGCAGGATGACACTTCATAATTTGACAACTACCAGCTGTCTCTGGCTAAGAAGCTCTTTTTCTATAGAAAATTCAGGATTGTTTAAACATCTGCTGTGAAAAGTAAACAGATAACTGGGTGTGGGAACCCAGAAGCAGAGAAGTATCCCTCTGACTGCTCTGGGGTATCCTGACCCCATAAAAACACTGATTTTGACCCTCACCCATGAAGAAAGCTTCCAAAAATCTCTGGATAAACTAGAATCCACATAAAAATAAGATAGATAATAGAAATTAGTGTAGTGTATCACTAGAGTGAGAAACCTAGGTTTTAGAGAGTTAACATGGAGTCACGATGGAGGGAACAGGGCATTGTCCTAAAGTTCTTTTCTTCTTCTTCATATACTCCATGTTTTGCAGTGTTATTACCACACGATGATTGGGTGAGATCTGCTGCAGTTTATAGTTATGTAAATAGACAAGAAATGATAATTGGTAAAGAAAGAAAAATAAAAGACATTTCTAGTGTTAATTGGACAAAAGTGATTATAAAAGACCTTGAAACTGCATGTTTGGGGCCATTTTGCTGGAGGGTTTTCCTAGGCACTAAGTCCTGTGCGGATGGTGCCAGGTTTTGTGGATAAGATAATAATAAACCTGAAGACCAAAGAGAGAAAGTGTCCATCGTGTCTTTTTCCTGACACAGAGCTGAGATAGTGAGGTCTCCCTCAGCTGGGGAACCTCCCAAGGGTGCCCAGCGTCCAGGGGCAGAAACTCCCACAATTCGGGGAAACAAATCAAAAGCTTTTTTCCTTGTCAAAAATGCAGAATTTCAGGAAATAAAAGGGATGCTCAGGGGACAGGACTGGCTCACGTGGGGGAGGCAGGGGGCAGGAACTCCATCTCACAAATCCATGGTGAGGTTGGAAACGTGTCACTTATTCAGGCTCACTTGTGGGCTGTGTTTAGAGGAAGCAGAAATTCACCCATAAACCCTGGGAGTGCAGCTGTCTGACAGGTTTATATAAAAACATTTTTCAGTAGGAAAACCTTGTTTTTTCAGGAGGAGAACCCAATTTTGATCAGTATATTTTGTTTTTTTTAAAAAGTAAGCCTGCTGCTTACCAGCACCCTCAGATTCCTGTCTGCAGGGCTGTTCCCAGTTACTACTTCTGCCAGGTTGTACTTCATCCTAAGTTTGAAATCTGGCATTTCTACTTGTTAAATATCATCCCATTAATCATGGCTTAATGCTAAAATTGATCTAGATCTCTCTGCAAGACCTCCTGTCCCTCAGAGAGTCTACAGCACCTCCCAGTTCAGTATTAATATTTCAAAATTTACAGTGAAAACCAATTTGGGTCTTGTTGAATTAACTCGAATTTGGATGCTCATTTCCACAGCCTAGCAGTTATGAAGATGATCTGTAGTACTTCAGTGAACTGGCTTTTCAGGCACTGGACTGAACTGTTTATAACTCAGATAACTGAGCAGTGGGTGTTTGGTAACACAGCTAGTTCAGGTAACCTGGCCTTGAGGTCGTGTCTCCCAAATCTGCTCACTGAGTGAGAGAAGGTGCCAGATACAGCAGTATCCAGGACTGGTTTTCAGGAGTGGTTAGGTGTTCCTGCTACATCCCCACCAAGTCAGGGCCTGCTTAGGCCAGGCATGAAGTTCTATTCCTCAAACCTTTTTTTCTTTTTTTTTTTTTTTT
>VWZN01007502.1:513099-533755 GCA_013396955.1 Regulus satrapa
TTTTTTTTAATGTGTGGTTTTGGCAACTGAGCTAAGGGCAACATTTAAGTAGCAGCTTGAGTTAATGACAGATGGGACCAGACTTAAAAGCCAATTCATGGGCAGCATTATAACAAGAGGCTTTGCTTAAGGATGGATTGATAATGTGCCCATCACTTTCTAGGGTTTTGAGCTAGTATTGATGAATGTTTTCTATCTGCTAATATTAAGGCTATGTATTCACTTATATTGTGCTCATTTACCAACAAACTGTATTTTTCATTTTTGCCTCATGTGCTGAAGAATACTTTCAAGATTAGTTAAAAAATAAATCATGACCTTTGCCTCTTGTTAGTACCCCAATGACAAGCAGCATTATTAATGCTATTAATTACATAGTGTTTGTTGGCACCTACACTCCTATCACTCAGTCATTTTGCTTTTTGTAGCATTTTCCTATTGAAGTCCTCGGGGCTTCCCACATGTCTATTGCATGTTGAAGCCTTAGAGGTTTTTATATTCCTATTTGTTATTTATATGCTATTGCAAGCACACATTCCTGATCTTTTTTCCCCCATCATATAAGATAAATGTTTTCATATGTGCCTTTCTAATCACAGGAAAAAAAGAGAGAGAGAGAGAGAGAGAGAGAGAGAGAGAGAGAGCGAGAGAGAGAGAAAGAGAAAATGCTTGTTATCAGTGTTATGAACTTCACTTATTTTCATCTTTTTTTTGGTCTGGGATGTCTGGAGATAAGTAATGGAAATTTTAAACGTGCAGTGTGATCTAATAAGTGGCTTGGTATGGGTTTTTGGGGGGAGTGATGTGGAGGTTTTTTTGGTGTTTATTTTCCCTAATCTATTCCCAGGCATTTGCAATGACTAACCAAATTCTGGTGGAAAAGTCAGTTGTTGGCTGGAAGGAGATAGAGTATGAAGTTGTAAGAGATGCTGCTGATAACTGTATTGCTGTCTGCAACATGGAAAACATTGATGCTATGGGAGTTCACACAGGTAGGCTTGGGCACAGAGTGGCTCAATGACTTTTTTATGCAATGCTCTTCTGCCTGGTGTTATTGACAGAGCTTTGTGATTGATGAAGTGGGCTAGAAAAATATTGTTCAGGTCCTGAATTCAGCCAGATAGGATGTGAAACAGACTAAACCTACATCTGTGATAGTGTTTTCCATAAAATTCCCTAGCCTGTCTCCAACTCTGGGTTTCTGACTATCTGTGCTTTTCATAAGCTATGCATGCACAAGCTGTAATCTTTGGTAATATCATTACTAGTAGTGGGTTAGCAAAGACAGTGACTCGTGTGACCACTCCTGCTGAGTTGCTTCTCATTTTCCTTCTCTGCTACCTTGTGGCAAACAGGAGATTCTGCTGTGGTGGCTCCAATCCAGACACTCAATAATGAGGAGTTTCAGATGCTGAGAGATCGTGCCATCAAAGTTGTCCGACATTTGGGCATTGTGGGAGAGTGTAATATCCAGTTTGCTCTGCATCCAACTTCCCTGGAGTACTACATCATTGAAGTTAATGCCAGGCTCTCAAGAAGTTCAGCTTTGGCCTCCAAGGCAACAGGGTGAGATTATTTTAAAAAATTAAAATGTTACAGAACAAACAAATGAATAAACAAAACATTGAGGAGAGCAGAGCAGAAAGAGAGAAAAAGGGATTTAGATCAATGAATTATATAAATAAGTAGGTGACAGCTACAAGCAAAAAGTGTTCCAGCATCTGCCTTCTATGTAATTAAAACATGGAGCTGTAGCCCACATTTTTGCCAAGGAAGACTGAAGTTGCCTGTTAGAGAGAATTCTGGAGCAGTCAGGTCAGTAAGGTACAGATTTCTGCAAGGGAATCTTCTAAGAACAACTCTTGTCAGCATCTGTTAGGTTTGACCCTTGGAGAGTTGGTCCTGCTGTGAGATGGAGGGTGGGGTTAGTGAGCCCTCCAGGTCATTCCAGCCCGCTGATGCTGTTACTACAAATGGAAAAACTCTCAGGAGGCACATGTGTGGGAGCCTAATCCTTACAAAGCACATCCACTGTACCCATATGTTGGCTGCAAATCATCTCTGGGACCCAGAGGGCACAGTTATTAATGAGCTGTCTGTCAGATTGATGCAAATGGCATTGCTAGCTGCCTTTGTTTTGTTGGCTAATCATAAACTAATCAAGATAAGGATGGTCAAAGCAGGCTGTTTAAAAATTGGCTTCTTAATTGCACTTTGCAGATGCTTTTGAGAGGCACAAATTAATCCCTAATTTGCAGTTCTCAACAACTTCTATGGTTATTTAAGAGCCATAGCAGGCTGGAGATAAGCCATGTTGTTTGACAGTGGGTGTCTGATTGTTTTCTTTTTGGATGGCAGACTTGCAGCTAAACCTGGTATCTGTTAGAGTGGGCTCACTATGGACATGACAGCTACTGAAAGGGGTGGCATGGTGGATAAAAAAGCAAGTCCCAGGTCTAGGGAAGTAGCTCTGCAATGTGTTGAGGTAGGAGGCTGGAAGGGTCCTGCTGTGCTTGAGCACAGGAGCCTTCCACTGTATTGAGGAGGGACGATCTCCTCACATATGTTTAATTGGATCGACACTTGGGATTTGCAAATGCAAAGTTCTTTCCACTCTACTGTTCTCTCCTTCTCCTCTATGACAGGTATCCCTTAGCATTCATTGCTGCCAAAATTGCCTTGGGGATTCCTTTGCCAGAAATCAAGAATGTGGTGACAGAAAAAACCTCTGCTTGCTTTGAGCCCAGTCTCGATTACATTGTGACCAAGATACCCCGCTGGGATCTGGACCGTTTTCAGCACACTTCCAAACAAATTGGCAGCTCCATGAAGAGTGTGGGAGAGGTGAGTGCAAGACTGTCACCTTCCATTTCACCAATGGAAAAGCAATTTCTCTTGCTTGGAAATCCTCAGAATCACTATTTTCAAGGACCTAATGAATTTGAGGATATATATTAAGCTCAAATTATTTTTATCTGGTACTGTAATTAATGGAAATCAGTAGTGTGTAATGTTGGATATCACAGTGTGGATTCATAAATGGTTTGACTCTTATAGGAAGAGATCACTGTAGATCACCTGGGGCTGACTACATTATTAACGCTTACTCCAGGGCTCTCAGAGTTATTTTTTAGTTTGAGGTTCTGTACTGGTGGTTAATTACAGTAGAATTTCACCAGTAGTAGTGTTTTAAGATTTTCAGTGGAGCCCATGAGCCACAGCTTTCAGTTCTTCCCAAGTTATTTGTCCTCTGTGTTAAAACCATATACCACATCTCAGCCTATTTCTTATCTTGAAATCCAAACACAAACTGTCATCTTGCTCTCAAGTTTTGATTTCTTTTAGAGATTAAGTCTCTTACATCAGATTTTAAGACATCTGGACAGTAACAGTATTTTCAGGCCATGTTTTAAGAAGGGGGAATGAAGCAAAATTGGTAAATTACCCACTTAATTAGTTAATTAGATATCAGGTACCAAAGCAAAATAATTATTGGTGTATTTTATTTTTTCAGTTGTCTTTTCAAATAGCTGTTTTCTTAAATTATTTTGACATGTAAGACATTCCTGATATCACTGTTGTTATTGAACAAGAAGCTTTCATCAGGACTGGAAAGATTAATTAGAATTTGATCTTCCATCAGCAGTTTAGGCTTTTAATGGTAATGAGGTGGGGTTTTTTTTGTTTTCAATGAGATAATGCTTCCTCATATTAACCCTCTCTGCTTTGGGGTTCTGGGACTGTTCTGTAGAAGTGTAATTCCTAAATACCTAAAGTTGCACCATCAGCTGTGGAACTTCCTGGCTGTACACATTTGCAGAAGGAGGTGTTGAGTCCTTCCAGTGTTCATATGTCACAGAAGTGCTTGAACCTGTGTCCTTTTCCAGGCAGGATGCTGGGTAAAAGCAGGACAGAGATACAGGGAGAGCCAGTGCTCTAACAGTGCAGGTGAGCTGAAATAGGGATGGAGAAGCCCAAGGGATGCAGTTTGCAGTTGGTGGGGGTACTGAGCAAGAAGGTTAATCTGCAGGACCTGTGGGTAGGAGATGGAGTCTTTGAAGCAAAGAGTTTCTTACTACTGTGTCTCTATTAGTATGGCACAGTCATCTCCCCAGGCCTAAACTTGAAGCCAGATTGCAGCACCTACTGCATTTTTATTAATTGAACAGTCTGGCCTGGCCTGGCTTTTTCTGAGCTCTGTTGTTTAGGTCAGTGGGCCTGGAGCTGTGAGAAAAGAGAAAGCAATGTTATTTTTTCTTTTGACATTTTTCACTTTTGTGATTGAGAAGATTTTTATGCTGTTAAGGTCTCACTGCACTGGGAAATAAAAATGTAAAAGTTTGAGAAAGGGCTCTGTAACCTCACAGATTTCTAGACAGAAAGGGTTGTTTTCTTATTAGATGTGTGTCAAGACTGAAGGAGGAAAACCCCAGTGCTGCTATGCCAAGGAGGAATAATAATTTAAGAGAACCCTCACAGGGGAAGAGTTACTGTTAAATGTAATTTAAAGGAAAAGGAACTGATTTCTCCTGAACTTTAAAATTCACACTGTGAGTTTCTATCTTTAACAGACTGAAATAGAAATATTCTTTTATATTACTATACCCATGTTGCTGCATAATGTTTCCCATTACCAGAGTGCTTCCCTTAAAGCAGTTTACAGAGGAGAGCAGCATCCTCCTGTATGTTACAGGCAGGGTGATGGAAACCAAAAGCAGTCCCTTGTCTGGAACTCCCTGCTGAGTTGAGTTGCTTCCCATAAGCAGAGTAAGGTCTAGAAGTTGGGCTACCAAGGCTCAGTCAGCTGCTTCTTACAGCCAGCAGGATTGTCTTAGAGAGGAATCCAAAGGCTGCCATCTCTCTGTGGGCTTGTCTTTGTGGTTGGAATTCTCCCCAGTGTGTTACTCAGGGCACGGCCAGGCTTGGCTCACTGTAGCTCATGTGGATGTGCTCTCCCTTCCAGGTCATGGCTATTGGGCGCACGTTTGAGGAGAGCTTCCAAAAGGCTCTGAGGATGTGCCACCCCTCAGCAGATGGCTTCGTTTCCCATCTGCCTATGAATAAAGCCTGGCCAGCTGTTGTAGATCTCCAGAAGGAGCTCTCTGATCCATCCAGCACTCGGATATATGCAATAGCCAAGGTAACAAAAGGTAGAAGCACCTTGACCTACGTCCCTTGAACTGGAGCTACTGGATTGGGTCAACTGTGGTGACAAAGGCTGAGTATTCTTCATTCCCTTGAGTTCCATGAGTGTCAAGCTCACTGGGAGCGCTTTGAATAGGGTTCTTGCTTATGCTTTCTACATCTTCCATGTTCAGGTGATGTGTTTGCCTTTTGGTGGTACAATCATAGCCTGTGCTCATTGCATTCAGCATCAGGTGCATTCTGGTGTCATGTTTCTTTAGTTTGTAGCTGAGTACTGGTGGACAGCTGGATTACTTTCCTCTCCTATGATATTATATTTGTCTGCTAAACATTGGCTAGTGTTCAGCCCTGATTTACACTAGTGTAAATGCCAGTCAAATGATCCATTTTTCAGATGATAAAGGAATAAATGAGAACTGAAACAAAGGATGGTAAAAAATGGCAAGCTGCTGTGTGTGAGAGCACTGTCTACTTGCAATGGTTGCAATGGTAGGGGCTTGAAACATAAAGAACTACACAACTCTATGTTAAATTTCACAGCAAAGAAATCCCCTGTTCTTCAAAACCTGCTTAGCTTCCTGTGGCATTATTGTGACCCTTCTCCTGTCACACTGGTCAAATCACTTCAGCTTTGAAGGTGTCTGTGTAACAGGGAGTGTTACACAGACATTGTAAGGGGACTAGGGTCCAAATTTATTTCTTCCTTCATCTTCTCAGTGTTTGCCTGTGTGTATCATATGGTAAATGTAAGGTTAGTTACTTTAGAAGGTAGGTGCAATTTCACTTTGGTTTTGCTGCACATAGTATCCGTCTGTCCATACCCTCTATGAAAGATCTGTCTTTTACAACTCCTGCTTACCTGCTGGCTTGATTTTTTTAAGATTGCAACTTCCTGACAGGGAATGCCAAATTACTCTTTTTTTGTGCCCCAGACTTTGTGTGGTGGAGTCTTTAAGCCATTTGTGCTCATGTATATGTAATTCTCGTTACACCTCCACATGAGTGAAGAGCTGAGCTGGTTCTGTGTTAGTTAAAAGATTTTCATGTAGCTGTTCCTCTTATAAATGGCCTGAAGAAAAATCATGGAGTGCTTTATAAATGTATGGCTTATCCAGCTGTTCTCTCTTGCTTTTCAAGCTGGGGAAGTGCATGTCTTCATCCTTCAGCAGCTGTGTTTGGTCTTTATTACAGCCTTTTCCTTGTGACTGAGAGAAGAATCTTCTTAAGTCTCTGAGTAGTTCAGAGAGATTTTATGAAAGATTAAAATTAGACCCATGTTACACAGGGAACCTGGGGAGATGAAGGTGAGTTTGGGTCCCACTGAACACTGGGTTTTCCCAGCTGCTGGTATTTTCACTGGGATCTGATGGCAAAAGCAAGAACAAGCTCTTAGTCCCTCCTTATAAAGAGTTGCCTCTGCCCAGCACAGTGCACTAATTTATCCCCATTTATAACTAAGGCAAGCAGTATAAGTAAGAGGTGCTTCTGGCAGCTGGGGCTGTCTGCATGGAAATCCTTTCCCAGTTTGTTGACATTTCAAAGCCAACGGTAAGTCCCCATTAGCCATCAGCTCTCCTTGAAACAGGATGGACCTTTGTTTTGTTTTATATGTCTTCTCCCCTCCTCCAGTCCCACTAGTCACTCCTCAAAGGCTTTGTACTTTTTCTCTCTCCTTTGCTTGTTGGATGATGACAACAGCAAGGAAAGGGAGTTCAGCTGCCATTCAGAGCTAAAGCTGTTGTAATGGGGCTCCCTGTTGTCATGTAAAAGAAGGCACTGGAGAGAGCCTGACATAGCTGAGACTTGTTCCTTGGCTAGGGTGGGAGTGCTGCAAGGATGGAATAGCCTGATGAGCAGGGATGCTCAGGTTGTGTCAGGTGTTTTCTGCTCCTCTTAAGGTTGTGTACAAGTGGCCTCAGAAAGCTGTTGTGGAGTCGATGCATGCTCTGTCTCACAGCAGGGCCCTGGTCTCCTAGCTGTCCACACTACAGATGTGTAGTTTGCACTTGTGTTGCTGTCCATAGGCAGCTAAATACTTTCCTTGGTGAGGAGCCATGATGGAACTGAAGGAACAAGGGGCTAGCCCAGAGAAAGCTTAGGCAGCTGAGCTGCCCTCCATTGCTTGGCCTTGCTCCATGGCTCTTGGTGTGAAGGCAATCCTCTAAACCCCTTGGCTGCCAGTATGGACACTGGATGGGATGCTCTTGAAGTTGAGCAGGGCTTTAAAGTCACACTGTCCTGCTGTGTCTCTTTCCTCCTGCTTCCATGGTGTTTTTTGGCTGTAGTCCTTCATGTAGATTTGAAGAGAGGAAAGCCACTGGAGTTCAGGGCCTCCCTGAACAAATGCTGTATGATTGTCTGGAAACCTGATTTGCTCCTGGAGTGTGGTGATAGAAATGAGCAAGAAATATCTGCAAACTCATTCTTCTCTCCCAGTCGTCAGATTTAAGTGGCAGAGATGAAGATGTTTGATTTTTCTGTGCTCCTCCTCTGATGAATGAAAGGAAGGGATAAATTTTTTTCAGTTTCCTTTGAAGACCCCTGGAACTTTTTAAATAAAGGGTCTTAACCAGCTGAAGAGTATATGGTCATGCTACCTGTGTGTGTATGTGTGGCTCAGGGACCACTGACTGAGAATTGGAGATCCTGAAGGTAGGCAAGTCTGCATGTGTTTTGTAAAAATACATGGACAGAAAAAAGGACCTGCTCACATCCCACTAATATGGCAATGTGACCTCACTCTCCAAACACTAAAGAATCAGGATGGGAAGAACCCCTTACCAGTTGCCTCATACCAGTAGTGTACCCAGAAATGTCTGAGAAGCCCAGCTTTGTCACTGCCAGTGCTCGGGAACTGCTGTGAGGGCCCCAGGCTTCTCACTGCACTGGGTATTCTAAAGGAGCAAAATATATGTTAGAAGTTTTCATCACTGCTTGTGAGCACATTGGATATTCCAGTGAGCAGTGGTTACCTCTCGGAACAAGAGAATAATTGCAAGAGACAGATACAGGCAAGCTGTCTGGGAATTCTTTAGAAAAAGCAGAAGGTGGTATCAGTAGTTTGCAGAGAGCTGCCACCCATCCCTTGTCCATGTGGGTGGTGCCTCTTTGAGTGACCCATTTCTCTGAGCTGGCAGAATGTCTCCCCATTGCTGAAGCACATGATGATGATCACCAACATTGTGCCCAAGTTTCATAACTTGGGGAATAATCCTGGGGTGCAGTGGACAAAGCTCATTCTGGATTAATTCTGGAATTTTCTTCAATTGCTCTGGCTTTGTTCCAGGGATGCTGCCCTGCAAGGAAACAATTAAGAATGGTAAGAAATTAATGAGCCTGATTACTTTAGCTCAGCAAAGATTCCGTGCTGGCATTATTATTATGGTTGATTATAGTTGCTTTGTCAGGAGAATTGTAACTGTACACTGGTGAGACCCAAGAAATTGCATTGATAGAAAATACATCATATTGAGGACTCTCTGAGGTACTAGGGTTGTTTTTTTTTTTGTTTGGTTGGTTTTTTTTTTTTTTTTTTTTTTTTTTTTTAATATTACTATGTTTTGTAACACAGTCTTTAGAATAACACCTCTGTGGTGTTCTTTTTTACCCCATGGCTGCAAATAATTGATTTTCTAAAAACCCATCAATAACCCCAGAAAGAAAGAAGGTAAATTTGAATGGTCTTGACATTATCTGGAGGTAGAGAGAGAGAAGCTAGCACTGTGCTGTAGCTGCAAACAACACCCAGGACCTTATTTTCCCTTGCTTCAGAGGTAATGCAAGGCCACGTGCTTTGATTCATCCCTGTATTTCAAGTGTATATTAAGATTTATGCTCCAAAGCAAAGTGTTCCTTCAGAGCTGAGAATCTGGAGTTTTCTGGTTTATATTTCCAGCTAGGAGGTTGGCAATGGGCCTGAGATTTAGGCAACTTGAGTGGTAAGAGATGCAGATGGAGGATTGGTCACTGCAGTCTGAATGTTGCTCCCTGTAGTTAGCTAAGCATGTTCTCAGTGGCCACCCAGCCTAGCTGCCATCAGCTTGTGTGTCTGATGGCTCTGTGAAAAGCAAATCACCTCTCTCACTGAAACAGAAGCCAGTTTTTGGAACCAGAGCACAGGGAGAAGTGGCTAGTGGCTCCCTGAGCTCCTCACGGGGCTCAGTTTCTGTTGCTGCAGGAGACAGGGTCAGGAGGTAGATGAACATTTAATTTGTACAACTTGATCTACAAAACTTTTTTTCTTTACAATATATGCTTGTTGCTACCTGTTTGCAGACTAGATCTGTATTTGTGCAGCGTGTCTTAAAGGGGCTGTTTGGTGCTGTCCTGTTTTTTGCCAGGCCTTGGATAATGAAGTCCCCGTGGATGTCATTCACAAACTCACAGCCATTGACAAGTGGTTCCTGTATAAGATGCGCAGCATTGCAAACATGGAGAAGATCCTAAAGGAAGTGAACAGGTAAAAAAGCCTTGTCCTAGGACACAACAATTCTTCTGGGAATCCTGCTCAAACCTATGGTAAGCACAGATGCAGTCTATGCTGACGAGTTTATTCAGGTTCTTGGAATAAACTGTGTTGTCTTAAAACCCAGTTCACTGTCTCAGTCGGCAGAAATTTTTGAGCAAACTCTTTTTGGTAAAATAACTCCTTGGATTATGAAAGTTAAAATTTATTTTGGAAAATCCTCACTATCTTTGAGACTAAGACTGGGAATGTGGATGGCCTGCAATGAGTAAGTCATGTACCTAGGACCTAGAGTAACCTTTCAAACTCAACACTGGACTTGTCCTGGCTTACTGCACCTGAGGGTCACTTACACTGCATTTTATTTCCAGCCTGGACTATTGATTTTTAAGCTTTTCTGCTTTGCTGTGGTCATGCAGTATGTGTGAGCATTGCTTTTGTACCATGTTTTCAAACATCTGTGGTTTCAGACATATTTAAATATAAATCTTCTTCCTTCAAGAAAAATTACCATATAAAAGCCAACAGGAAAGATAGCAGTAAATTAAAGGAGTGGGCTATATTTCAGTTAAGACTCTTGCTGACTTGAGCTTTCCCTTCATGTTTTATGAGGCTGGGAGAGCCTCCTTGCTGAGCTATTGGCCAGGTGCTGTTTACTTTCGTGCCGGCGGTACCCGCTGTGCTCACTCGTGTCGCCGCACGGTGGCAGCGGGAGCGCGGCGGAAGCGGCGAGCTCGGAGCCGCCGCTCGCTTCACCTGCGCCATCTCTGCTTTCCCAGCAGCTGCGCGCTTTTAATTGAGCAGCTCTTGCTCTCCCTTGCACCCGGAGCAACCGCGATCTGCAGCTAAAAGAAAATAAATGTGGAGAGAGATGTGGTAGAGAAGGAGTTGCTTGATTATCTGTTGTTTGGCTGCAGAAGTTTTTGTCCTTTAACATCTATGTCCCATTGGAGGGGGAGGGGGGGCGGGGACGGGACGGGACGACGGGACAGGACAGATAAAAACTGGAAAAAACATACCCAGAATCAGTTTGAGCTTGTCACTGTTGGAGTGGCATGCTCTGGAATGAAGCCCCAGAGGTTGACCACATCCTCAGTTGGTATAAATCCAGCATTTCTCCACAGAGTTTAATCTTCCTGAACCCTCCTATATCCCTGAGATTGCTTTCCCTTTCTCTGCAACGGGTAGCAGACGATTATACCACCAGTGATCAGTAGCTGTGTACCACCCTACACAGGTTTTGATCCTTGTGGTGGCCAGGCAGCAGGCGGTACAGGCAGCCTGCTACAGAGAGCCCTCACAGTGTCCAGCCTTGCATTTCTATCAGACACAAGCAATGTTCTGTCCCTTGTTGTGTCCCAATGTTGTGTTCCAATGTGGAAATGGATTCTTTCAATTCAAATCAGATTGTGGGTGATATAATAGAATCACAGAATGGTTTGGGTTGGAAGGGTCCTTAAACGTCATCTAGTTCTAACCCCCTGCCTTGGGCAGGGACACCTTCCACAAGCCCAGGTTGCTCCAAGCCTTGTGCAACCTCGTCTTGGACACTTCCAGGGATCCAGGGGCAGCCACAGTTTCTCTGGGCAACCTGTTCCAGGGCCTCCTCACCCTCACAGGGAAGAGTTTTTTTATAATAGCTAATCTAAAGCTTCTCTCTGTCAGTGTGAATCTGTTTGCCCTCAACCTTTTTACTGTCCTAAAATCATAAACCAGACAGTTAGGTGATGAAAGGGGTTACCTTTATAAGGATCCTTAGGTGCACAATTCTCCAGATGGAAAGCACCAAAGATGCACACATAGCATAATGTATATATAATTTTTATATGTTTAGCAAATTAGCATATCTGACAAGAATCCTCAATTAGATACGTAAGTAGTGAGGTTATTCCCCCTGGTTCAGCCCTCTTTGAATTCCCCCTCTTTTAGATAGGAACTAAATTTTGTTGATGTGTCTCAGAGAGCTAGTTTCAATTATGGCTTTGCAAAGAATCTAACCTTGGGCCCACATCTTGGAGCTGCTGGGAATTTGTTTTTGGTTTTGTTTTTCTGTCTAATAGAGTAGGTAAAATGCTAGCTACAAATACTATGATAGGCTACACATGCACAAATATATGTGTAAAGAATATGGAACATATATAAAAGAAAAGAAAGGCAAAAATAAATTTGGCANTCCAGATGGAAAGCACCAAAGATGCACACATAGCATAATGTATATATAATTTTTATATGTTTAGCAAATTAGCATATCTGACAAGAATCCTCAATTAGATACGTAAGTAGTGAGGTTATTCCCCCTGGTTCAGCCCTCTTTGAATTCCCCCTCTTTTAGATAGGAACTAAATTTTGTTGATGTGTCTCAGAGAGCTAGTTTCAATTATGGCTTTGCAAAGAATCTAACCTTGGGCCCACATCTTGGAGCTGCTGGGAATTTGTTTTTGGTTTTGTTTTTCTGTCTAATAGAGTAGGTAAAATGCTAGCTACAAATACTATGATAGGCTACACATGCACAAATATATGTGTAAAGAATATGGAACATATATAAAAGAAAAGAAAGGCAAAAATAAATTTGGCACCACTGTCACTCCATGCTGTTTAAAACAGTCTCTCTCCATCTTTCTTGTCATTTTCCTTCAGGTATTGGAAGGCTGCAGTTAGGTCACCCTGAAGCCTTCTCTTTTCCAGGCTGAACATATAAATTATCTTACGCTCATTCACTTACCAGTGCAGATTTACACTGCACTGTAATTGCTCACAGTTTTGCAAGAAAGCTGTCTTACCTCCCAGCCAGCACAGGAGGGAGGGGATGGACTGTCCAGCTGCATTGCATTGAAGGCACAAAGGCAAAGAGCCAGGGAAAAACACTTGGGACTTGAACTAAGAGGCTAGCCCAGTGAGCCACATCAGGAAACATATCTCTGCCATAGCCAAAGGAAAGTTAATTGAGTGATGCAGATGAGACTTGGCACACATGTGCTCTTCCTGAAGCCAGCTGTTTCCAGTCCCCAGCATGCCTGGCATGAGGTCTACCTGTGCTACAGGATAATTTCCAATCGGAAAGAATGAGAGGTGATGCCATCACTGCTTTAAATCTTTCTGTTGTTAGAGTACAATTACCTGAACCAGAAGTAGTTGCCCTGTTCCTGGGCATTGTTGCTGATTACAGGCTGTTTGGATGGATCCACCCCTTTCATCTTGTCTCTTTGTTGGTTTGGGGATTCTTTGCAGTGAGGTTTCGGATGCAGTTGGATAACAAGAGTCTTGATTTGGGCCCTGCAGAGCTGTTGTAGAGACTGGTAACAAGGAGATGGTCTCTGCCAAGAGGAAATTGAGAGCTAGAACAAGTGGGTGTGAGAGACGGATGGGGAAGGGTGATCAGAGGTAGGTGGAGGCCTTTGAGAGCAGTTCAGGAAGCAGCTCTCACACACCACATGCTGCCTTGAATCCTTTCCATGTGCAGCAGTTCAGAGGTGAGCAGAAAGTCCCACTGATATGTGAAACAGATCTGCTTACTTATGTGGAAGGCTGTGTGGGATAATGCAATGTTGAGGGAAAATCTTTCTGACTTATACATGTTTGTGCATTCTCTGTGGTGTAGGGGCAAGGACAGCCATTTGCAGAGACAGTAGGGCCTGGGGAGAGCACCCTCTGCTCCTTTACCTTTGTCCCATTGAACATTTTTCTGAAGAAGATTTGATCTGGTGCTGGGTGGGACTGTATAGTTTTGTCACACTGCAGCAATGGTTCCATTTGACTCTGCCTCTGGGTCCTCTAGGATGGAGAAGTAGCTGCTTCAGATATGTGATGTGGCTGCAGGAAAGCAAATGGCCTGAGATGAATTGGGAAAAGAAAACCATTTTGAGTGTACTTGTGAGAATAACAAGTAATATCACAGATGTGTCAAACATGTGCCTCTGCTGTTTCTCCTGTGACCTTACATATTTTTTATTTTGGAAGCTTAAATTGGAGGGGGTTTTTGTTGTTGTCTGACCAATTACCTTTATACCTGGAGTGTAATTTTAACTTCAACCTTCTCTACCAGGTACATGCACATAAACAAATAAAACCACTTGTACACACTCACATGAAAAGAGCAAGCACCATCCCATGCTGTCAGTCCATGAATAGGTGATGGTGTATGAAGCAGTGGCGGTGCAATAGGACCTGCTATTATCTGGGAATTATTTCCTAGATTTGGCCTTGCCAGTCCCATGAGTGAAAATGGAAAGAAGGACCTGGAGAGACCCTGCTGGCTTTTCAGCACACTGACAGCTCATAAAGGAGGTGGAAGTTTGAACAGATTATGTCCAGCTGACTGAGGCAGCAAGGAGTGAGATGTCACTTTTGGGCCAGGGCTATGCACCCAGTCCTGAGCAAGTCAGATTTGAAACAGGGCCCAGTGATACCAAGCACCCCCAGAAGAACAGCTGAAACCCAGGCTTAGAAGTAACATCTAAGGCATACCTGACTAGGCCTAGGTGCAAGGAAAAACCTCTTTTGGAATTTACATCTATTCTTTGACTGTTTGTAATGAAGATTTGTTTGCATTTAGCCATGATCATTTTTTATTTGTTCCTGGTTTTGGGATCCCTGGAAAAAGTGGCTGTATGCAAGAAGAATGTACAACAAACATTATTAAATAGAGGTTACGAGGTAGGGAGCTGTGGTGAAATCATCACTTAGGCCCAAGTGACATGCGGACAAAAGCCTTATTGAAAATCAATAGAACTTGTATTCCTAAGTCACTTAGGTATCTCTGTAGCAATGGAACCTGCAATTGATTCTATTTGCCATTATTTGAGGGTTCATAGGGGTGGGGGAAAAGTAGAGTTAGTGGGGTCAGGTTCACTGCTGGAGAAAATCCAAGTACAACCCAAGAAAGCCATCTTCCAGCAGACAGAAGTGTGAGTATATTGCCCAAAGAGGAATATTTCGACATTGATTAAAGACTGTAGAGTAGAATTCAGTTGAGGAAAGAGGAGCATAATAAACCACCACAGTGAAGAGCAAAGCACAGAAATGGTGAGCTTGCCAAGTCTCAAAGACAGTCTGGCAGTACAGTGACTTGAACTCTGTCACCTGAAAGCTCATCTCTTCAAATTGTGAAGAACGAAGTTCACTTCTCTGTTATAGTTTTAAGGTTTATTAATAAAATAAATAATAGGAGTATAATAAGGCAAAAAGCAGCCGGCTGGGTGTCTCTTGGCATGCTGCCAAAAAGAGCACACCTCAGCGTAAGATTCCTTTCGTTAAATGCATNTTAACCTTAATGGAAACAGCAGATCATCTTCTTGGCAGATACTGAACTAGCCAGCCTGCTAACAGTGGGAAATGATGGCACCAATCATATTTTGATAATTTTATACTTTGGAGCTTTATTTTTAAGGAAAATATGTCCTTTTCCTCTGGGTGTTTTGAGAAAACACCTCCTGGCCTGTTGTGTGCTTGAAAGGAGCAAGTGCAATCCTGACTATCACTCTTGCTGTTCTCAGAGAGACATGGGTTAATAAAGGGGAAAGACAAAAGTGGGAGGCTGCAGACCCACTCTAGCCTAGCATTTGTAGCTGGGTGCTATGCTCAGTTGCCCATGGGAGAAGTTGTTTATTGCAAAGACCTTTTGGGAGCCCATGTCCCTGGGTACCTGCAAGGTGTGCTTTGAAAACTATTGGAAGAATAATTGTGGTGGAGTAGACACAGAAATAAAGGTGCTAGAATGAAAACCTCGCACTAGTGGGTGAGATGGGAAGCACTGCAGGGAGGGAAACTCAGATAGGCCATCAATAATAGCCTGTGCTCTTTGATAGGGCCTGTTGCACTGTCACTTGTCTCAGCAGCAGTTTCTGCTGTCCCGTGTGCTTCTGGGACAGGTCAGTGTGCATCACGCAGGTCTTGTGTGGGCATCAAGCAGACCAAGTCCAGTGATAATAAATGAGGCTGTGCTGATTTATGCCATTTGAGGAGTTGTCACTGACATATTTCTGACATATTTGTAGTGCTCCTCTCTAGCTAACTGGAAAGATTAGTTTCATCTTCTTTGTGAACTGTAGGCCAGGAAAGGCTTGGTAACAAGTTTGGAATGCAGTACATGAGGAGAATAAAATAAAAACAGCTATTCAGCATGGTTGTTTGTACTTTGTGTGGATCTAAGATACTTTCTATTTGTCTTGTAGAGCTACTGGTAATAATTTCACAGCTGTATTTTCTTTCAAAACATCTGTACATTTGTGAAAATGCAATATGTATGTTTTCCTTGATGCAGAGGATATGCAGACATTGCCTTAAAAAGCCATTGGGGAGTCTCTGTAACCAATAGGTATAATGCTAGGAGCAGGGCAGTCTGTATGGTGGCATCCCAGCAAAGACCTCAAAGCTCTCTTTTACCAGGGGTAGAAAACAGGTTTTCAGCAAACATCTACAACCCATTTCTCGGCTGTTTTGGTGTGAACTGCTGCTTTAGCTCACTTAATCTTGTGAGTGAGTCATTCAGGTCTTAGTGCACAGTGTGAGCTTCATGTTGCTTAAATCGAGATGTCCACAATGAGATTTATTACCCCAGGGACCAGAATGTTAAAGGTGCAGAGAGCTGGAGTGACAATTGTTCTGTGAGTGAGATTTGTTGGTTTACAGTTCCTGCTTCATTAATCACTCCTTTGACAGCTTTTTGTCAGTCATCTCATGAGTTTCTTAGGAGGGGAAAACTAGTAACAGTCTGTCTCCTTGAGTAGGGAGACAATTTATACCATGATCTCATTATTTTAATTGTAGCACGTTCAAAATCTTGTAAAACATCAGAAGCAATCAAGGAAACCACTACGACCCTTGAAGCAGAGCAGAACAGTGAGGAACTGAGAAAGAATATGCTTTTGTACATAATTCGGCCCGAAATTCAGCAGGTTTTTGAAACCCTGCAGGCCTATGACTGCTGAGAAAGGAAGAGCTCTCTCAGTACTGGGCACAATGCATCCAACACTTCTTACTTTTGGTCCACTTTGCTTGCCATAGTGCAACTGGGTTTAGTTTAGGCTTAAAGTTTAGTCTGGGCTTAAATCCCTTCAGACTTGGGAGGAGCTGAGTTCAAGACCCGTGTGCTGAGCTGGAATGTGCCCACCTTTGCAGCTCCTCTGTGCATATCCAAGCCAAATTTGTAGCTTCTGAGATGGGGCGGAGGTGGCAGAGCAGGGAGGAGCCTGTGGTTTACAGGGCACGTATTAACTGGGACACAGCTCACAGTAACTGAGCATCCCAGGTGCTCTCAGCTCACACTGTGGCTCTCAGTTCACAAAACATTCCTGATCCTTTTGATCAAGACCCATTTACATGTACCTAAGTAATATATGGACAGGCATAAACTTTACATCATACCTAAAAAGCAGCAGAGCCTGATTTGGAAGACAAGAAAAATAATGTTTTCTCTGCTGGCATCATTATTGGTGGACCAGATGAAAGCTGGTCAAGTGGAAGAGAGGGCTCTGCTGAATCGAGCAGGGTCTCCTGATAATTTCAATGCTGTCATCATTCCTCCAGTCAGTTAATAGATTTCTCCAGGTTCTCTGTGCCCGTCAGGTGAAAATTTCCTCATTAAGCAGAATATATTCAATTTTCTCTTATCGTTTATTATCAACGAATTGAGTGGATGAAGTTCCAAAGATGACAGGGTGGAATTTTAAACTAAAATCAACTACAAATCAACACTGGAAGCTGAAACAGAGTCACAAGCAAGGTTGGGGAAAGGCTTGTATTGTTTATAAACTGCAAAATGAGCAGGGGACTTCAGCTTTCTGAGGAGGTGAACAATCATTTAATAATCATGGCAGTATGCAAAAGTCTAATTGTCTGGGTTTGAAGCTCTAAAACTCCTAAGTTTCATTTTGCAAAGGCAAACGTAAGGAAGAGGACCATTATAGAAGTCTGAAATCATGGTCACTTAGTCTTCCCTTTCAGAATTGATTCTAAGCCAGTGAGGGGGTTTAATCTTTGGAAGACTTTTTGTTCTGTGTAGGAAAAGCAAGTGATGCTCCAGGGGAAAGTGGTAGGCAGTGATGTAAGACTGGCTCATGTGATTTGGTGCATCTAGGACTGGGAATTTTTGTCTTGCCTTTTAGTGCTGGATTTCTGGGGAGCTTGAAGGGTTATTTGCTCTCAAATATTCAAAGAGATCTGCCTGATTCCATTCTTGCTGGCTTTAGTGTCTCTGGCTTGTCTAAAGGGCTGTTTCTGAGCAAATGCAGTGGGAACTGCCCCTTAAAAATGGTCACCCCTTAACCTGTGTGTGTCTGTTTTGCTATGTGCAAGATAAGCATCACCCTGCCATACTTTATATTATTTCCATAAAAGTCAAGACATAAATGCTAAAAGTTACCATGATTAGTAAGCGGAAATGATTCAGTTATGAAAATGTGTGTCCATTACATGTTGAAAGGCAGCCTGATTTCCATACTAGTGCTGAGGATTTGCAATTCTCTGATTCAGTTCCCATTAAATATGATGGACCAATTCTGCTAGTTTCTTCTATCATGCTTTAGAAGTAGCAGAGGAAAAAGTGCATTGAAAACATGCATGGTTCCATTTTCCCTCTAGGAACTTGTCTTTTCTCTTTTGCATGCTGGTTTTCCTGTAAAAAACTAGTTACCTTTCTGCATGGAATAGTATGTGGCCTAACCTAATTTAAGCTGGTAGCCCAAGGCAAATGAATCATGGTGCAAAATAATCACTGCTTTTGTTATACCCTCCCAGCTGGGAGGGAGGGTGACAGTGAATGATATTGTTATAATGAGATACAAGAAAAGGAATGAAAACAAGCTGCAAATGAAGGCAATTTGCTGTCTCTGACAGTAATCAAATGACAACAAGCTATGTGTGTTCCTGAGGCAGAAGAAAGGGAGGGCAAGGGAGTAAACGGCTCTGAAAGAGGCTCATTTTCTTGGGGTCATCAGGTCTACTCACTCATTCTAAGGAGGCTGAGTCGTTAATAGCTGGTGACTGCTAGCATCAGTTTTGACAGAGAATTGGTGGAGTTTCCTGTATTTGCTTCTGTAAAACACATATCCATGCCTTCAGTTCTGGTGTTCATGATTTGTGGAAGTCCTACTTCTGAGCTGAGTAGGGCAGAGCTGAGCTGAGCTGAAAGCAGAATGGTCTGAAGAGAAGCAGAAGAGTTTCTGGTGGAGGTATTTGTGCATGGAAACCATGGGTTTTAATACAGTATGGTGCACAAAGTGTGTCTTACTTTGGGAAATCCAAAACCTGGGAAGCTCAGCCTGCTGGATTAAGCAGGACTTTTTCACCAAATCATAAAATGGTTTGTGTTGAAAGAGATCTTAAAGCTCATCTCATTTCACCCTCTGCCATGGGCAGGGACACACCGCCTGCCCAGGTTACTCTGAGCCCCATCCGTCCTGGCCTTGAACACTTCCAGTGATGTGACAGCCACAATTTCCCTTCTGCCACTCATTGAGAGAAGGCTTTGCTGGAGTAAGAAGGGTGATGTGGTGAAGTTGTAGAGAAGATCCAGGGTATAGGTGGTGCTCTTGCCTGGAGTCTCCTGAGGACAGAGCAGGCTGTTGGTGGGGCCAGGCTGGGACACGGTGAAGAGGAGAGGAATTACTGTCAATCTTTCTTTCCTGCAAAGTCTTGCCAGCTTTCCCTGTCTCCTCTGCCGTTGCAGGGACGTGGAGTGCTCTGGAGTGCTCTCTGCATACTCCAGGGAGAAGAGGGAGGTGGCATTGGGAAATTCATAGGGCAAATCCTATCGAGCCAGGAATCTGAACCTGAGTTTGTGGTTCCCAGTTCTGCTCTCAGAACAGCTGGTTTGACACTTGTGTGACTCTCACTTGTTTCACACTAGCCTGACTTTAACTGAGGCAGCAGAGCTGCTCTATGTCCATGCCATAGTCGAAAATCTGGTCCAGTGACTCTCTCTCATGCTTCAGCTTCCTGACACATTCCAATAAAATGGTCTTAACCCTCTTCTCCCATGCAAATAAAATAATAGTATTTATTTTAAAATACCATCAAGCAAAGGACATAATTTACAAATCTGATTTAGGAAAATTGCTTGTTTGTTAATAATTCCTTTTTCTTATTCAGAGCTTGCTCACTCATTAAATATTGATTTATTGGGCAGGCAAGAATGCTCTTAGCAATGAAGATGTAAAGAAGAAGTCCTGATAAATACAGGGTTTTTTGGGATTTATGCAGAAGCTAAGCCTAAAAAAGGTAGCTTAGAAAGAGATGGAGGCAGAAATTATAAGGATGGAGTCAAAACAAAGTGGGATGAAGAGTAGGAGAGAAAAGAGTGGAGTGAATGAAGAGGAAATGGAGAAGATAAAAATACGGAGAGCAAAATGTACAGGAAAATATTGATCTTCAGAATGGCAGAGGGGAAGCAATGTATTTGAAATAAACAGCAAAACCTAGGACTCCTGAAAAACAAAACCAAGAGAACAAGAATGTATGGAAGTATTGAGAGACCCTGGTTGTAAATATAAAGTCAAAATGTACCTTTGCTTTCCCTGGTCAATTCCCCCTCTCCCTTTTACTAATGCAAGAAGCAACATTAAGATATTGAAAAGGGTATATTGAGACCTTTACAAGAAAAAACCTACCTTGTGTGTGAGCCTCTAAAGGTAATTTCTGCTACATATCTCTGAAGTTGTTATATGTGTGTCCCAATAATTGACTGGACACAAGACCAATTAATCCGTATTGGAATTTATTANACAGAACATCTTCAACAACAGAAAGAAAACCTGTTTGGGACAAACTGTAGGCATGTCTCCCAGCTCAGCACAGTGGTCACAGGGTCAGAGCACAGTTGTGCCTGTGAATGGCTCATCCCAGAGCTTCAAGAATTCCATGTCTTTGAGTGGGGTGGACAGCTGTAATGAGAGGCAGAATATGGAAGCACATATGTAAGGTTTGGCTCCACCCAGTCTGGTGAGGCTAGGTTTAAAATTTAGACTGAGAGGAAGAATGAAAGGGAGATAAAGTTTGAGCATGGAGTCATAGGGATACTGAATTAAAAAAAAAAAAAAAAAAAGAACTACT
>VWZN01007502.1:533792-589554 GCA_013396955.1 Regulus satrapa
GGCTGAAATGGTAAATGACCGTACAGTTGTGGTGTTGGGGTTTGACACTGGCTAGAAGCCAGGCATCCACAAAAAAGCATTCGCTTCTCCTCCTCTGCTGTAGTTGAGCAGAGGAGGGAGAAAGAAAAAGTAAAAGGCGAAAAGCTGAGATAAGGATTAGGAGAAAACCTTCTAAGGGCAAAGCGGGCTAAAATCTTAAAAGGTATAAAGAAAAATATATTAATAGAATTGAAAGAGGATAATGAGAACCAAAATAAACCTTTAGAACATGTTTCTTCTCCCTGCCTCGACCGCCTCCCCACCCCTCTTTCTTTCTCACTGGCAGCACAAGGAGACAAAACATGGGATTTTTAGTCTGTTTGTCATGTTAAAAAAAAAAAAAAAAAAAAAATTCCTCAGTTTGATTAGGGAGAGGAGTCTCCTGGTATGTCATAGGGTTTTCCCCACAGGAGACAATTCTCTATGAACTTCTTCAACTTGGTTCTAAGGTTTACGAGTCCCACCCAACCTGTTACAATGTGAGTCCCTCCCACAGGTGAACCTGTCTTCCCACAACTTTTTGTGGGTCTTTAGTTCATGGGGTGTAGTCTTTTAATGATGAGCTGTTCTAGTTTGGATGCAAGAATCTTCTCTTTCAGTTCAAGTTTCTTGCCATTTTACAGCTTTTCAGCATCCACACACTCTAGTGAATCTTTTCTCACAGGCTGCGGGTGGACTTCTGCATCTCCTCGTGCACTTTATGAATTACATTATGAATTGTTAATATAACAAACAAATTTGCTATATTGTAGTCCTCATCACACCTTGCAGAAGAATCTCAGCTCCAATGCCTGGAGCAATCTCTCCTCTCTCTCCCTCCTTTGCACTGACCTTATTGTCACTATGTGGTTCTCAAATGTCTTCACGTTTTCTCTGACTCGGGAGAGAATTTCTGTATGTTTGTTTGTTCTCAAATTTTATCCATTGAAAAGTTTTTTAGAGTTCTGGAGTACTGAAAGGTTGATCCATTTTTTTTCCACGCCTCTCACTGCTGGTCCCTGCCAGAACCGCATGGGCTGCACTGGCCACTGGCTCCATTCAGCGCCTCTCCTCACGTGGGGCACTGAGCAGGAAAAGCTGCTGCCACCATTTCTGCTCTTCTTTTCTCAGCATGGCTGGCTAAAACCAGCTGAACAAGTGAAGTTCATTGCGAGCCATGCCGAGATGGCAGCGGCTGCACGGTCCAGGCCAGGGGGCTGCTCCTGGCACTGGGATGGTGGCGGCCATGGGGCCTCTCCTGGCCTTGGCCGGGGGGCTGCTCCTGGCACCAGGATGGCTCCCCTGGCAGCATGGCCCCAGCTGCCACACCAGGAAAGGGCCTGGAGACCTCCTCGCCGCCCCTTGGAGGGGAGGAAGAAAGAGCAATTGCTTGTGTTTTTTCCTTCTTAATTATGTCATTACAGAGGTGTTGCTAACTTTTCTAATTGGGCCAGCCAATATATCAGTTGTCAGAGCCTTCAGGGATTAACTCTATTTGACATAGTAGAAATTTCAAGGAACTTCTCTCTCAGAAGCAGCCTGTCTGGCTTCCTCCACCCCCATTAAAAGCCAGGTTGTATTAAACTTACTCGTGGGTAAAGTCAACTTGGCCTGATGGATCCTTGTTGAATCTCATAATGAGTTACTAATTCCTCAAAAATGCAGGGAAACTAAGTGTTTTACTTCCTACTGCTTGCAGTCTGCCTACAGACTTTATCACAGAAGTTTTTTATGTGGGGCAACAAGGGCAAAAAAGATGTTTCATGTTTGAGTCTTCTTCCTTTTCTTGCCTTCATGTGCATGATTCTATAGCAATGCTAGGCCACGTAGAGACAAAAGCACTCATATGTCTTCTAGTTATTCCTGTAAAGCGTCATGCAGAAGTGTTTTTCTTATTTAATCCCAGCAAAACTATTCCAGAAGAGACACTGAGGAGAGCCAAACAGATGGGGTTCTCTGACAAGCAGATTGGGAAATGCCTGAGGCTGACTGAAGTCCAGTGCCGTCAGCTGAGAATGAGGAAGAATATAGTGCCCTGGGTGAAACAGGTATGTGAGAAACATCACTGGGCCTGGTGGGGACTTCCAAGAGTGTCAGGAGACCCCTGTGTCTTTAGAAACCCCTGGCTCTGTTAACATCCTCAGGAGTTTAGAAGTTGGCATGAGCAGAACACAATTCACCCATGTAGCTGTTCCTTTTGCACTGCAGGCATCAATGTAATGCCATGAACATTCCCAGAGAAAGACTCAGAATGTTCTTGTTCATATTCTTTGTGGCTGAGGGGGAAACACATGTGGCTTCAGGAAAAGGCTGAAAATGCTGGCCCACCATGGTAGGACCATGAAGAGTGTATCACTTCTCTCTTGGTAGTTAATTTTTACAGGCTAATACTTTATTTGAAGTGTGCTATTGTTATGGGTTCATTTGCTATTCATTGTGATAGCATGAGCCTAATGGGCTCAACTGATATTCATGGCAGTATCACTATGTGCTTCACTCTTGCATTTAAGGTATGTTGGTATTTAACTGCTACCAGCTGGTTTTTTGTCCTTAAAGAGGGTACAANCTTCAATGAATTGTCTCAAAAAGAAAAAAAAAAAAAAAAAAAAAAAAAAAAAAAAAGGCAACCCAAACTACTGAATATTTCTGAGAGCTCATCTGTATCCTCAGGCCCAGTTTGAGGTGCCAAATCTTCTGTTCCCCAGCTGCTGTTTGTCTTCTGTGGTTCACCTGGCCACAAAAACGTGCCTGGTCTTGCACTGTATTCTTTCAGCTGCATTTGGCACTGCATTGCTGGATTGATTTGTATGCCAAGGTACACTTAATAAGGTCATTCTACTTGTGCCTGCCTGTGTGCCTTCAAAGCATATGTTTCTTCTTGAGCCATGAAGTACAAGTCACAGTATTAGCAACAGTAATGAGCAGCAGACACATGGTGCTAATGATGTAAGGTCACATTCTCCATGATTTGCAAAGATTTGGACAGCCAGTGGGGATTCCTGGAAGTGCTTGAAGTTTGGACAGATTTTTAAATGGTCTAGCACATAAAAATTCATGTCAAGACTGCTTTTATATTGTTCCCTGTTCAGTATTCTCTGTTGAGGTGTTTCAGATGGCCATTCAGGAAACTTCAGCAGTTGCTGGTGACCCAGATGGACTGGTTACCAAGTATAACATGCCATGAGTAGTTGACACAAAGCTTGTGAACAGCCTCTTGGGCAAATCATTCCTCTCAGCTCTCTGGTGACTAATTACATAAGAAATGGTTGAAAACTACATATAAAGAGTGATTTAAAATCACTCTTGCTTTGTGTACCATGTAATTATCAAAGTATGAGTTATATTGTTACATAAACACATAGTAATTGAGCTGCCACTCCACAAGATTTCTAAGTGATATTATGTGTGTGTTTGTATTTAGTGTGGGAGTAAGATGGGGATCAAGAGTAGAATCTGAAGGCAGCCTAGTTATAAAGGACAAAAGACCTGGAGGAATCTGTGTAATCCACTGAACAAACTAGAGAATGAGGGCCTTGGGAAGTAGGGGAAAATTCCTGGGCTCTGTAGGTGTTTCAGCAAAGAGGTGCAGAGCTAAAACTGCAGCTTAGAAAGAGATGGTAGAGTGTTGTGTCGACTGAGCTGCAGGGTCAGGGCAAGGCCAGGCATATGCTGCATTAACAGCACTGGAGAGTTCAGGTCACATCCCTATGAGGAAAAGATACGATGTGAAAAGAATAGGAGTAAAACAGCAGTAGAAAGGGAAAGAGGCAAAAGAAAAGAACCCTAAAATCTGCATGTAGAAAAGATCTTGCACTGGCCAAGTCACAATCCCCCTTTTTCTTTCTTGCACAGATTGATACCCTGTCAGCAGAATACCCAGCAGTGACTAATTACCTCTACATCACATACAATGGGCAGGTAGGCACCCTCAGAAACAACAGTCTCATTGCTGTCTGGTTTGATCTCTTTTCCCTGTGTGATTTCTGGAAATCTTGCAGATGCCTCTGTCTCCATAGCAATTATTTTGGATGCTTTTACGTAAAATCCCCTTACAGCAGGCCTGGAACTTCCTCTTGCTCCAGTCCTATTCCAGTGCATTTATTGTTCATGCCCCTGTGTTAAGAGCCTGTCGTATATCCCCTGTACATGCACAGGTAGGTGCTGAGAAGGCAGAAGTCATATTTCCCTTACCTCATCCTTATATTATTTTTATATGAAACTTCACAGGTCCTTAGACTGCTTGAACAGTCATATTAGAGGTACTGTTTCTCTTCTAGTCTGGGTGCAGCACCACTAATTCCAGGAGAGCTGCACTTGATTTACACTGCAGTGAGCAAGATCAGACTGGAGCCCTGAAGGATCAGATTGTTGAATTTGGACTGAACCTGGACCAGAAGCTGTTTATTCTGAAAACAACGGAGTTAGGTGCTGTGGAGTACAGATCCTAATGACTTTTTTGTCTTCTTTTCCAGGAACACGATGTAAAATTTGATGACTGTGGAGTGATGGTGTTGGGCTGTGGACCATATCACATAGGTAAATCTTTTTTACTACTCCTCTCTTCTCCTTGTCCCCTCAAGCCTTCTTTGGATATTCTTGTTCTTCCTTTGTTCTTCTTCTCATATGGTGAAAAAACCCCTACAGATCAAAGAGCACAGGACATCAATTCCTAACAGAAGGTTTGCTTTTTATACTTGCTTGGAGATTTCATTTCAGGCCCTGGAAAAAAGCAGGACAATTTTATCACTTTTCACTATGTACTTAGTTATGATTTCCACAAAACTTTATGGAATTTTTAAAATCTTTTCATATGATAAGGTCTTGAGAACCTCATACCTTGTTTAGAAGTTTGTTGCTCCCATACCTATCTTATATGTTTACTGCCAACTCATGATGATATTGTCACTATGCATTTTACAGCTGTAAGTGTAGGTGACTGAAAAGATCTTGATCTCTTCAGCTGCTTTTGTAGAAGCAATTCCCTGTATGTTATTTTTTCTTTCAACCCAGTCAGATCATTATACAGAGAAACAGTTTCCTAGTGGCTGTGAGTATTGGGTAGACAGACTGCTGAATTCTGCATGTGATGACTTACACTTTTTCATTCCATGGATCTCCCAAAATAGCTTGCAATTATTGACAAAGATAAATTTGCTTGTTATTCAGACATATTTCTGCTCTGCATCTCCCAGAACTGGTGATGGGTTATGAAAGCTGGAAATAACATCAATTTCTTTCGGTTGGATTGGAGAGGTCATATGCTGCACTCCTGGTGCTGTTTGTAGGACATGTCTTTCTGAATTCTGTTTCCAGCATGAATGTTGAGATGACTAAAATCAGGAGCAACACTCCATGATTAGGCTTATTTTTTGTGAATGATTCTGCTGTTGAACCGGCTGTGTGGAATGGCTACAAAAAAAATGAAAGGATGGAAGTTTTATTTCATAAGTTGATTGAATGTATGTGAATACATTTTGCATTGTTCACCTAAATCCCCTCATTGCTTCAAACAGACATTCAGGTCTGTTCTTGGTCTCATCTGCTCTGCACCTTTGATTAGATCCATCAAGACCATCTTTGGAAGAGGTTGTAACTAAATAAAGGCTGCTAGAGAAAATTATTACTTGTATCTGTAAAATATTTTTTCCTAGATGAATAGCCAAGTTGGAAGGGGTTTTTTCCATGTTTTTTGTCCTTTTAAGGCAAGTAAGCAGTGTGCTTTTCCTCTATGTTTTCAGTATTGTAATCAGAATTCAGTGTGATCAACTCAGTGTTCTCTTCCAGGTTAGAAGGGGCTAAATGATTTGGATGGAAGTTAAACATGTGACATTATTTTTCTTATTTCCTTTGTGAAAGCTAAGTTTTAGGTTAAAAAGAAACAAAACAACCCTTATGAATTTCATTTGAAACAGCTGAAAATATATTGCAGGAAAATATTGAATATGTTCACACTTCTGCAAAGAAATAAAAATATTTAAGGGAAATGAGGCCATTTCAAAAGTCATGCTATATTCTGTTTTTATAAAGAAAATTATTCAAACCAAAGTGGGTTTTTAAAAGTTTCTTATAAATTAATTGGCCAAATAGAAAAATGATGTGAGTCAATGCAGTTACATGTCTTGAACTTCACTGCTTGCTTTGGCACATCTTTCCTGCACACATGAAGCCTTGGCAATCCTTGCTCTTCATCTGCTTCCAGGAGATCTCCTGTCCTGGGAGGGGGTTTGTTTGTGTGTCAGCCCCAAAAACAGTATAAATACATTCCCACCACTTGCATGGGCCAGCAGAGTTCTCTGTAAATTTTAAGGTTTGCACATAGACTCAATGTGATTTGAAACGTGAAAGTGAGTTCAAAAACGTGCATGTATTGATGTCACAATTGTCTCCTGAGTAGCAGTGTTTGATTATGTTACAACAGTCATTACTAGTAATAGTATTTATTTTCTGTCTCCCCTCTTCCCAAATTTGGATACGATCATTACTGGATGTGCTTGGAATACACTTAATAGCTGCTCAGCTGTTTCCCCAGGTTGTATCTGAAGCAGTCACAGGAGGGCTCCAAATGACCATTGTGTTCTAAAGTTGAGGTTTCTTATGCACATAAAAAATACTCGTGTAATGGAAGTGGAATACAAAAATTGAATGAGCATCTGGTGTCCCTTCTGGGAAACATCCTGATTCAGATTTGATTTTCCTCTCTTTTCTGTGGGGTTTTAACTGAAGCTTAGAGATGTTTTGAGATTCTTGTTTGACTGAAGTAGGGAAAAAACTTATGTACCTGTCAGGGAGTGACCTGTGCCAGCCATCAGTTTGTGACTAGGTGGTGGGGGCAGCAATTAAGCACAGATTGAATCTCTAACATATCTTGTCATACAGTTATATATAAAAGTAATATCAGTGGTTAACAATCATGTAATGACTCTGAATGCAGCATGATGAGGCCAAGGTTTTCTTGTAGACTGTAAGTATAATCATTTAATGATGTTCTTTCATATGCATCATTCTCTGTTTTGTGCTGTCTTAGATGTTTGAACATAGAAATGCATGGGGCAGTAGCTGTTTGCACAAGTCTCAGTTCAAGTGTTCCTTGGAGCCTGCAGCATTGCCCAAGTTCTGAGAGCTGCAGCTTGCCCAAGGCCAGACACCAAGTCCTGGTGCTCACCCAAGCCCCCTCTGTGCATCTTTCCTTTCAAGATGGCCACATGTGGAAACCCAGGGCAAAACCAGTACCCCTCTGACTGCTCTGGAGGATCCTGGCCCCCAGAAAAGCACTAACTTTGACCCTCATCCATGGAGAAGAGCTTCCAGAAATCCCTGGATAGACCAAAATCCATAAAAGAGTAAGATAGTTAATAGAAATTAGTGTAGTGTCACTAGGGTGAGAAATTTAGGTTTTTGGGAGTTAACAAGGAGTCAAGTTGGAAGGAAGAGGGCGTTGTCTCCTAGTGCTTCTTCTTCTTCATGTACCCCATGTCCTGCAGTGTTGGTAGCACAAAGGTGATTGGCTGTCATTTGCCGCAGGTTTTAGTTAATGTAGATGGATGAGAAATGGTAATTGGTAAAGAAAGAAAAGCAAAAGACATTTCTAGTGTTAATTGGACAAAAGTGATGATAAAAGACCTTGAAAATGTACGCGTAGGGGCCATTTTGGTTGTGAGTTTCCTTGAGCATTGAGTCCAGTTAGGACAGTGCCAAGTTTTCTGATAATATGTTAATAAATATGAAGATCGAGAGCATAATGAGCATCTGGAGTCTGACATAGAACTGACATAAAAGGGTCTTCCCCGGCTGGACAATACCCAAAGGTGCCCAGAGCCCAGGGGCTGAGTCCCACAGCCACAGTGCTTACTCAGGGTTTGGGACAGTAGGATGTGCTTGTCCCACAGTGTTGCCATAGTCACTGTAGCCTTTAAAGCAAGATCAGAGTATCACAGAGTGTCTGTAGAAATGTTATTCTACTGATCTGCCTTACCTGGAGTCAGTGTACAGGAACATCAAAGCCACTGAGATGTAATTCTTCTGTTGTTGGTTTAGCTCTTCTGGAAGGTAAAAACCACCTCAGCCTTCTGTTCTTCACAACACATCTATGCAAATGCTTTGTATTTTCTGGAATAATCAGCATTGTCTTATAATAACAGAAACTTAATTTAGTTTATCCCACTCTTTAGTTTATTATCGAGTACATTGCTTGGGAGACAGCAGTGATTGGATGAAAAGCAAGAGCACACTGAAGTGTTTATGAGCACAGGATGACAGACATGTTAAGGAGATCTGTCACTTCTGAGCAGCTGAGCCAACTTACCTGTTGTGCTTGGAGGTTCACTTTTTGTGCATGATTAATTTCCATGGAAGGACTATTACATTTCTGGCTCTGAGCTGACAGGAGGCAGTGCTTGCTTTTTAAATTTTCTTTAGCTCGAGTGCTGAGAATATCTATTTATGTTTTCTTCTCTGCATCCTTCGTTTCCTTGCCCACTTTTCTTTCTCCTGGCAGGCAGCAGCGTGGAGTTTGATTGGTGTGCTGTCTCCAGTATCCGCACGCTGCATCAGCTTGGCAACAAGACCGTGGTCGTGAATTGCAACCCAGAGACGGTGAGCACAGATTTTGATGAGTGTGACAGACTATACTTTGAGGAGCTGTCACTGGAAAGGATCCTGGACATCTACCAATATGAGGTAAAGAAAAGCAGAAGCACTATAAAAAGCCATGAAGCAACCTAAACTTTTCAAAATCTCTGTCACTAGCTTGCAAAGCAGCTGGGGGTGAGGGGAGAGAGCTTTTGCTCGCAAAAGCTGTTTTCTTTGGATCCCGATGTTGCATTTTACACATCGCTGATGCTCCTAGCAGGCTGCTGTATAAAGAAGGCCAAATAAATATTAAATTATTTTGCAATATGCCATATTGTGCAATATTTACAAGCAGGCTTAATTTCCTGCGCAGACATTTATTGCACAAACTGTTCTGCCCTTGTGCTGCTGGGCTTTAGCATTTAAGCACACCCTTCATTTGAAGCACAAGTCCTCCACCTGGAGCAGCTGAAGGAGTTCTGTGGATCACATCAATGTGTGCTCAAGAACTTGCAGGCTTGGCCTTGCAGTACAGTTGGCAAGTGGATGTGGTCCAGCATACAGGCAGGCAGATCAGGGAGGGGCACTGCAATCATCATCAAACCACAAAATGTTCCAGCTCCTGATCCTGACATTGCATTGGTCATTTAGCAATTTTTAAGTGTTTAGAAGTGCTGATCTATGAGATGGAGAAGAATCCCAGACATATTTGATAGCAAGAGGATATATAATGTAAACAGTTAGCCCCAATATTGAAAATGTTGATTTCTGGGGGATAACACACTCATCTTGGATTTGTTGCTGAGGTTTTTAAAGGTGCTTTCAGGAGCTTCATCTACCCTGAAATTCAGCATGAGTTGGCCGTGTAACTTCCTGAAGCAACTTTGCAGAACCTGGATCATGTTAAACTTGTGATTTTTCTTGACTCCTTTTCCTGGTATATGAAGATCTAAGCTAATCTCCTTTGTGAAGGGGTGCAAATTTCTAAAATGGTTTTATAATCTGGCCATGTTTTGATCATTCCAAAATTTGGAACCAGGCCAAAGCACATCAGTAATTAAGTCCCAGACTCTAGGCTCTGTTCTTCAGCTATTTACTAAATACCGTCTACGATCATTTTGAAACAGCATTTGTACAATCTGTTTGTACAGATTGTTTTACTTCTTCTTTAAATGTTTAGAAAAACAGAGACTGCTACTGGAAAGCATAGGTTTTTAAGAGGCCAAAGGACTCTGGTGGCTCTCTGGACTCCTAAAGGCTGATTTTTTAATGCTTAAGATTATCCATGAGGTTCAGCTCCAAAAGCACTGAACTTTTGTTTACTTAACAGAACTGAACTTCTGAGCAGGGGCATGGAGGAAACTGGTGTGACAGTTTGTCAGACAAATAACACTGATAAAATACAGCATCTAATTACTGCAGGATCAAAGAGAAGGTAGAGATAGGTAATAAGGGAGCTCATTTCCACATGGAGTGCTAGTAATTAGCAAGTTGGGTAAGAAAAACATGTGAAAAGAATACTGAATACATATTGAAACTTACATGATCCTGCTTGTCAGAGCAAGGCTTGGCCAGTTTGATGGGAAGCAATGCAGATCTTGAGGTCTAATAGCAGCATCCTGTTGTACCGAGTTTGTAGAGGATTCTGCTTCTCTGGCATGAGTGTGAAAACAACCAACTTGATGTTTGTGTTGGAGGTGGGAAAACCATCAGTCTGAGCCTCTGATGGCTCATCCAAAAATCCAACATCCAAAATCACTGCTGTACTGTCTAATAATTCCCAAGGTGACTAGTAAATACAAATAATAAAACCATTTTTCATCAGCAGCAACGTAAGGTAATGGTATAATTATGCCTAATTTGCAAGTAGGGGAACTGAGGAGTAGATAGAGTAATGCACAAGAGTTGGACAGAGTAATGCAAAGAACCTGGGCAGAGCTGGGGACAGAGCCCAGACCTCCAGCAAAGTGTAGTCTAAGATACATTATTTGTTAAATGTAATTTCTTTAGAAAAATGAGTGAGCCAAATGCTAGCATCCTGTTAAAAGAATACTTCCTCAGGCAAATGCAGTTGGAATTCACCCCTAAGAAGAAGATCAAGTTAAAAATGAATCTGATTCTGTGATCCTTTACCAATCCTGTAGACAGCCATACCTCCCAGATTCCTGTTCAAAGCATGAACAGTGTCATGATTTCAGGCTGTTCTTTTAACCTCTCCTAGTCATTTGCCTCCTCTGGTGTTTCAATGGACAATGAACTGTTGGAAATAACTGAAAAGTCATGGATCATTGGCAAACAGTGTCTAAAAACATCAGCAAGTAATGGACACAACCCTGAGCTCTTAGTAGAGATAATATTTCAGCTCCCTAAACATTGTTAGGATTAGCAGCAAAGTTTGGGCAGCTGTTAAGCCCAAGAGAATAGGTGCACTGATTTGTCCCTGCTTTTCGGATTAGATAAATTAGACTGCACCAAGGGGCGAGTTTACCAACAGGACTGAGACAGATGGGAGCTGTTCATCAAGAAAAGCACACAGCTTCACACAGTCTTCTCCCAGGGATGTACTCAGTTGTCCCCCCTCTTTCTCTTCCTTGTGTCCTCTTTAACATCCAGCTGACTTTTGCAGCTGCAGTGACTCACCAGAGTCTGAGCTCTACTGTTTATTGGGGGAAAGTTTAATTTGCTGTGAATGTGCAGACTTAGGTGGTAAGGTGAGGACAATAATTTAAAAGGAATAAAATTCCTTCCCTCAGATTTATTGGCTTTTTGTTTCCAGAGAAGATGTTCCCTTTTTATTTTAATATCTATCTGCTTGAGGGCCTCTACTGATTCTTTTTTTCTTTTTCAGAGATTATTCTGAAACAATTCATAAAAGTAAAGGAGGCTCCTAGGTACAATTTTAATGGTCTAATTTGTTTTCAAACTCAGGGAAAAAGAAACCCCAGCTCTATTACTAATGACATAACAGCAAGGTAGTAATAAAAAGTGCAATTTTTGTTATAAAGGGGAAAATAATTCTCTCTAGGCTTCTTTCATTAGATTATGTATTGCATATATTTTAATGATATCTAATGGCAAAGATGTTATTAAGTTTCTTTATAATTAAAATATGGCTGATGACAAAGTGATATGCAGTGGGGTCCCTTTCTGCCTGCCCACATTTCTCAGTGGAGCAGTTGTGCTCCCTGTCAGCACAGTGGTTGCTCTTTGGGTAGAAGCATGCTTTGGGAAACAACAGCAGAATTTTAAAGTAAGAAGTAAGCAGCAGTTAGATTCAATTTATGGTTCTTCTTGAGTGAAAATGAGTATATGATTCTTTTCTATCTGCTTGAATAAGGAATCTCCTCTGTCTCCTTAGGACTGAAGTCCCTAATTCTATCCCAACTTTGATGTAGGTGTTATTTGGATTTTAGATGCACAGTAACTAGAATTGTTTTAAAAGCAGGAATGAGCAGCAGCTGAGGAGGAGCTATTAGCTGGGATACTTCACATTTCACATATGTCAAGAATAGATGAAGATGTTGGTTGACCTTGGAAGCAAAGCTACTTCAACTTGTTACCCTTCTTCCAAGCTGCAAGGCGGGGTTTGCTTATTCACACTCTGGTTCTTATCCATGTGGGATGATAAAGGGCACAGGGACTAGAGAGAGTTACTCTGTTTTTGGATGGGTCTGGAAGCACTAAGGCATAGATTTCTCTTCCAAGCTGGAGATGGTGAGCTCTGATGTCATGAGACAAATATTTTTGGGCACAGAACAGTGCCCCTGTCCTTTTTCACCGCCTGTCCTAAGCTCTTTCAGATGGTTACTATTGGTCAGCAGCATCATGGCATCCCGTAAGTAACTGCATAGTGAAAAGGAAAAAACAGTCATCTCAGGCTGTGTATTAGCCTGCTGAGCAAATAATTTCGGGATAGTAAGTGCTGCTTAAAGACTGTTGGATCTTTATTATGGTAGGAAATTACCACATCATAGCTGACTGGGGACTGTACTAGCATTTATCATCTATTTTTGCCCAGTCACTTGTAGTCCATCTTGCTCTCAGTTTACAGTTTTGCTACTCCAAATCCCTTTAAATCCCTGATGAAGGAATTCCTCTTTGAGGAAGACCAGTGAGGCTGACCTTCTTCAGGAAAAGCACAACTTGTTAATTAAAAGAACATCATTCCTCTATCTTTTAGAGCCAAACCATGGATCACTTGATTTATGTTTCTCATTTGTTAGAACAAGAGGTAAATGAGGATAAAACTGTAAAGCACATTTGGTTCAAAAGAGCCCTTCACTGGAGCTGTTCTGTGTGCCATATTGTCCTTTGGGCAAAATTTCACCATCTTTAATTTGAAAGTAAAGTGCTCTTTGTTGTAGGTATACTAAGGCCTTTTCTTCAAGTGAAAAATTTCACACCTGACTAGATTGGACTTGAAAATATTAGGGATCCTATGTAAAAAGAAAAAAAGCCCATATTTGCACCTGTAGAAAGGTGTGTTTTAGCAAGCAAGATCACCTGTCTCTTTTTATTTATTGTTTATTATTTTCTCATTTAAAATGTGATGCTGCCCAGTGACAGACGTGAAATGCTCCTCTGTGGCTGGAGGATGCTGTGCCACCTGTTCTGCCCCAGCTGCCTCTGGAATTGACGTGCTTACAAATAATCTGTGTGTAAATGAACACCTATGATAGTTTGCTGAAATACCTGCTACCATTCAGGGCACTACCAGAAGTGAGGAGCTAGTCAGGAAAAAGGAGCATTGATTAAAGGGCCAAGTGCATCCATAGCTTTGCAGACTGTGTGATGTGTTGGGCTTTGTTGATTTAGACTCTGCTTAGCTTCGTTACACCCCTTAAAGACTGGCTTCTGAGGCTAGGAAAGGTGGTTTACTTGTTGAGTACAAGTGCCGGCAGAAAAAACACCTATAAATTCCAGTTGTTTCCCATTGCCTCTCTGCTGGAGGTTACAGCCTTGCATCTCTGGAATAAAAAAGATTTTGCATAAATGTCTGCTCCTCTGAAAATCTCTGATAATGAGAATGGGAGAGACTATTTTCTCCAAGACTTAGACTGAAAAATAAGGAAGGCCTCAGCTTCTTGTTTGTTTGTGCTGCTGGGTCCAAAGGCCACAGTAAGCAGAGGGGGTAGGCTCAGTTGTAGTGAGAGTCCCCATGCATAAGAGCACATGGGAGAGAGACCTGACCCCATGGGGCAGAGTGTCGAGGTTTGTTGGGGTGCAGTGCATGTTCCTAGTGCAGTGCCCTTCCTCTGGAAGGCGAGGCAACATGTTCAGTGCTTTATCCTCACTGGGAAAGCAGAAGCACTTAAACATGACGTACAAAGGAAATAACAGCTTGTGGTTCAAGCAGGACTTATGGAATCATGGGTTATGTGAAAGCTGCAAGCTTCTGTGATTTCCTAGGGGATTTGACCTCCTGTTATTGCTGGGTTTTGAGTGATCTTAAGGAGGATATTGCTGGTTTAGGGAGGATACACACTGTAAATCACACTTCGTAGCGTGGGTGCCTCTGGATCAGCACAATTATGATAACATCACAGAGTGACTTGAGTTGGAAGGGACCTTAAAGCCCATCTTGTTCCACCCCCCTGCCATGGACAGGAGCAGCTTCCACTAGACCAAGCCCCATCCAACCTGGCCTTGAACACTTCCAGGGATGGGGCAGCCACAGCTTCTCTGAGCAACCTGTGCCAAGGCCTCACCATCCTGAGAATAAAGAATTTCTTCCTAGCATGTAATCTGAATCTCTCCTCTTCCAGATTAAAAGTGTTCATCCTTGTCCTATCACTATCTGCCCATGTAAGAAATCACTCTCCTCTTTTTATTAAATTTTCTTCAGGCTCTGGAAGACTGCAAAAAGGTCTTCCTGGAGCTTCTCTTCTCCAGGCTGAACCATCCCATCTCTCTCAGCCTGTAGGAGATATTGTATAGTCTTTGTTCACAGAAACCTGAGAAGGGACATAATCTAAATATTGGATTTGTGTTGTAACAGCTCTTCCTATTAAGATGACTTGGACTTGACTGTGCTCCTTTCTGTCTTCCAACAGGGATGCAGTGGCTGCATCATTTCTGTAGGTGGGCAGATTCCAAATAACCTGGCAGTACCACTACACCAGAGTGGAGTGAATATTCTTGGCACAAATCCTTTAAAGATTGACCAGGCAGAAGATCGTTCCATATTCTCAGCTGTCCTGGATGAGCTGCATGTGCCCCAGGCTCCATGGAAAGCAGTCAGCACACTGGTAAGTTGGGATGCACATCTGGGAAATGCTGAAGCAGCTGGGGTTGGCATGTACATCTGCTCAGAAGGACTGAGTCCCTGATACATTTTAAGATTCTGAAGGCATTTAATATTTTTTTATTGCCCACGTGGAAGAACTTTTTGATCCCTCTAAAATGATGCTACAGCAGCACTGGAAGTGGATGGAAACTGGAAGGGAAGTGTCTTTAAATCATCACACAACCTGGGGTATATACCTAGCAGAAATTAGCAGCACTGACAGGCTAGTCTAGATATCCTGTTGGGCTTGAGATCTCTTCTAGCAGGTGGAGATTGCAGAGGATTAGAGATGTGTTGGCATTGCTCTTTTTTCATAGTGAAGCTCTATGGACAGGGATGGTCTGAAGGTGACAGCTCTGAAAACAGGAAGTTGTGTGTTACATTCAGTGCAGGCTGGAGTCCCCAACTTCTTTCCCCTCATCCTAATTGTTAGTGAAGTGCAAATGCAGTTAAAATTTGAGTTTTGGAATGACTTTAAAATATTTTCTTGTTCACAGCATGTTTTTCCTTCCTTTCTTTAGAGAGATGCAGTTGAATTTGCAAGGTCTGTGAGTTATCCATGTTTGCTGAGGCCCTCCTATGTTCTGAGGTAAGGCTCAGCTGTCAGAGCTCAGCAATGTGGGGTATGAACTCCAAAAACCTCTCTGAGACAAGGGAGAACAATTTCAGGGGATGTGTGGAAGACTCTGTGCTAGTTGTATGTGGCATTAAGCTACCCATGAGACAACTGTTCAAACCAATTAATAAAGGCAATGAATCCCTGAAGTCCATCAGGCCCAGATCAAAGGTAGTACATAATCATAAGAATGTCTGTTCAGCTGTATTACCTTTTGCATATCTCAAGGCCAAAACCACAAACCATCTGGGATATTCTTTCAGGTTTCTAGGATTGTTACCTGTACAATTAAGTCAGAAGATTGTTTGCCACCAGGAAAAAGAGAAGGGAGCCTGCTGAGGCTGTTTATTGAGATGGGCATCTGTTTTCAAAAAATGACAGTGCATCTTTTTAATTCAGCTTCTTATGTGCCAAGCTTCTCTGCTTACAGGCATGTTTTATGTCCCTGCACTGTGACAGCTGCTTCTCATTAAACAGACATTGTACAGAGTCCCTCATTTCCAACAGTGAGACAGACTTTTTGAGGAGGTTACGCCAGCACATGCACACAGCTAATTCACAAGTTCTGAATGATTGCTCTTCTCTGAGAGAAGTTTCTTCATAGCTGGGTGACTCAGCACAGAGAGGCAGTTTGCCAGGCACAGTTTACAAGTGAAAATAAATTTGAGACAGGATCCTTTTCATAGGAAAGACATACATATCAAAATGAAGAAGCTCAATATCAGTTTTTCCCCCAGGGGCTGGGGGAGAAGCACACATTTTATTTTAAAAGAATAAAAGGAGAAGAGTTTCTTCATCCCTTAAGGAAATATCCTTTAGAAGAGACTCCTGAATGTGACTTTTCTATCTGGTCTCTAAGACTTGCAGTACGGTTTCAAGCAAAGTTAGAAAACAGCCCTCCTGTCACGAGTAAAGATAAATATAAAGTTAAATATAAGGTAAAAACTGCTTCTGGTGTAGTTCTCCAGATTGTTTGTGAACACTTCTTTTAGCCTGTTGTTTCCATCTGTATTAAAACCATTATGGGCCCTTTCCATGTTAAATATTTGCTAATGTGTGTTAGCACATGGTAGGGGGAACCAGGTAGAAAGATTAAACTGAAGGATGTAAAATTTGAGGAACTGGAGTGTTAAAAATCCTAGTACAGCCCTCTGCCTGGCCTCTGTCTGCTGAACAGCGGCAGTCCACAGCTAGATTTCTTCATTCTCTATGACCTTTAACATTGGCCAGTTTCCTTGGAAAACGAAATTCCTTTCCCACCAGTTAGGTACTGTGTACACCAGCTCACATCCTCAGTGGTACTACTGACACAAGTTCATGGATTTATTGAACTCTATTGATTTACATCAGCTGAAGAGGTAAATATAATCACCTAGGTACCTGTGTCTATTTATCTTAGGATAAAGTGACTGGTTTTTGGGATAGATCTTTCTTCTGCTTTTTCCCACAGCCTCCGTGGGCTTGCCCAACAAAGCAAAGGGGAAGCTGGGCATCAGTGGTAGAAATGGAAAATGTAACATCTTTCTTTATAAGATTCTTGTCCTTAAAAGGGACTTGAATCACTTACTCTGCACTCATGTTCTCCAAGATCTCCTTCTCTGATATTACTGGCAGTTACAAATAAGGCAGCTTTCAGGTATCTGCTGTACTGCGTCTGCTCCCTTAGGGAATAAAACATTAGGGGAGGAACACAGTGAAATGGCCAGCCAAGAGCAGACCAGTTGCATCTGGATTTACCCTGTTACAGCCACTGCCAGTGACCCATGCAAGCCTCACTTCATCTGTCCCTGAGGAGCAGTTGGGCTGAAGTGAGCCAAGTTTGTCCTGAGCTCCCAGCTAACCTGTCCCAGAGGAAAAGTCTGGGCCTTACTGGGGCTGGGTGGCTGAGGAGTCATCTCCCCCAGCTTAGGGGAACCTTCAAACGTTTGGCTCAGGAAGGGAATTTGGCAGCTATGAAAACAGAGTTCTCCACTATGGTTCTGAAGGTCTCCTGTCTTTCCTGGGAAGGATAATGGAGAATAATTTGGTACCACCTTTCCCTCTCTTTGAGTCAAGAGCTGGAGTCAGCAGCTTCCTTGGCTAGTCTGTCATACAGAGGTAGTTGGTGACTGTGAACCCTGTGCTCTGCTGCCTAACACTGATAACAATGATTTTCCCTGGAATTTCCAAGGAAAGCTGACCTGGATTCTCTTCTTTCCTATTCTCACAGTGGGTCTGCAATGAATGTAGTATTCACTGAAGAGGAAATGAAGAAGTTTTTAGCAGAAGCCACCAGAGTCTCTCAGGTACCTCTTTGTGCTGCTGCTTCCTTTTGTGTTCCCCTTATTTATTTCATCTCTACTGTGTTTTCTATCTTTCTGTTTCCTTATTGTATCTTCCTCACTCTTTCCCTTCCTCCTAACTTGGGAGCCTGTGCAAATATCCTTGCTGACCCCACCAGGGTTCCTACATGGAGTAGGAACAGTAGGCAGCTGTTTTACCTGCATATACACTTCTGACCAGTTAATTATCAACTAAATACTTTATCTTGACATCTCTTCTGAAGGTTTTTTCCCCCTCCTATTTTTTTTTTTAATAATCACTGTTCAGAAGAGAGCTGTGGCACCATAAACACTGCTGTCCCAGGAATCTTTGAGTTAAAAATAGATGAACCAAAGAGTTTTCTCTGAAAACCCAGCTGGCTGTGGAAGTCAGATTACTGCTTTCTCAAGATTCTTAGGTGGCTAAAACTTGAACAAGAAAAAAAGCATGAGATTTTTAAGTATATGGGGCAAATGGTGAAAAATTTAACTTTTCAGCAAGAAATGGTGGAATGAAAGGGAGATACCTTTCAAAGTAATTATATTCTGAAGGATAGGTTAGTGTGGAGGCAAGGAGACTACTTATTACTTATCTTTGAACAAACTTTGGAGGGGTAGTGCAACTGTTACTTCCATCAGAAATAATTATTTAACTAATTCTCAAAAAACTAGAGGGTCAACCTTTGGTAGTGTACCAGGTTTTTAGCAGTGCTAGGCCTCCCAGAAGGCCTAACTTCCCTTTGTGCTTAATCTGAAGTACTTTGCTCTGTGTTTACACTCAGAGAAGCAGAGGAGGCAAGAGCCTTGAGCACCATTCAGTGGGACAGATCACTTGGTCATGCTGCTGAATGGCTTGGTGATAGTGCCTATAGGGCAGTGGGTGCCCTATAGGAGGCTCTAGCCCAGGCTCCAGCCTGGTCAGCTTAATTTGTCTCAGCTTGACTTACTTCAATTGGGCAATGCTGTTCTTTGTTTCTGAGATGTCTCATCCCTGGTAGAGGAGGCCTTTCTGGGAGTTGCCTTTGTAGAATTGAGCCAATACCTGATATATTCCTAGGGGAAGGAGAGGGTGTTCCCATCCTTATGACATCCAGTTCTGCTACACAAAAAAACACTGCAAAAATGACCTGTTGCACACCATGAGGTTTTGTGTGCTCTGGTTCTGATCCTGAAGAGATTTACCCTAGATTTACCCCTAGATTTACATGCTATTTTTTTCCTAGTGTAGTCAAACTGCTAATGGAAGAACTTCTTCCTTCATCCAGTATTGTGTATTCACAAAAGCTATGGTATAATTGAAGCCAAGCTAGCAAAAAGCAAACCAGAACAAAAGTAATAGTGTTCTGCTTCTACATTAGGCAGGGTTTTTCAGTCTTGTCAAGGCTTTGTGGCCTTTGAGTAGTTCCACAGAAGCTCCCAGTATTAGTTGTGAGCATCACTGTGGGACATAGGCTTAGGTTTCCTGTTTCCAAAGCCTTATCTAGTTCTGCTTCATGCAGCAGAACTTCTCCAGGTACAGGCCCTGACTAGTTCTTATTCTGTTGTTTTAATGACTTTGCTGTTTCAGTGTTGTGTCATTATGGCATTTATGTTGCCAATAATGTTCAAAACTTCTAATGCAGGTTGTGACAGATTGAAGTAAACAAGGTTGTGTGCACATATAAAATCTCCGGGTGAAAAACTGCCACAAGGCAGAAAGTAACAGAACATAAGCCATTAAATTTATGGAACAGTGTAGGCTTCAGCATTGTCCTTGCCTGTGAATTTACCCTTGCACTGATAAATGGAAAGGAATTGAGTCTTGTAACTTTTGGAGTTGCTTGGTATTTTTTCAAGAGGAGCCTTTAAAACATGCACAAACTGTCATTTATTTCATTTCATTCTTTAATAAATAATAGACATTTAATAGTGGATGGGACAGGTAAAATTTTGAGGTACAAAGCTGGCCAGAAAGAATGTAGATTAGAGTTTTTGGAGCAAGTGTCTAGAAGGAGAGAGTATTAGAGGAGAGTGGAAGTGTGTGCTAGCATCCTAGAGACAGGCAGGAAGAAGAGGAAGGAAAACAAATATACCAGGGAAGGCAGTGACAGTCAAGGACAGGTTGTTCCTGGCCAGCTATAATTAGTGGCAAACTCTCCCTGGGAGACTTAGGAACCAGGCAGAGAAATTCAAAAGAAATGGATCAGTTCCATAAAATATATGACTCTAAAATGGCAAACAAGCACTCTACAAAGTCATTGAGAGTGCCAAGAATCAATTTCTCTATGAAGCTCAATGTCCAGTGAGGTGGCTGGGGGGCTCAGACCAAGGAAGAATTGAAGATCTTGGAATTAAGGACCGTCTTTAGAAGATGGGATTAGAGGTCATTGGTTCCATGCATTTCTTGCTATCTTCTTTGTGCCATAACCTCTATGGTTTTGCCCCAAATTTCCCTGTCCTGGTGTTGTTATGGAGAGCTCAAACATTTTGCATCAGTGGTTTTGGGGAAATCATGCCAACTTTCCCCCATTATATCTTCGCAAAATTCACTTATTTGTGAAAACGAGGATATTAATAGATTGGTCTTCTGGTCTTTTGCTCCCAAAGGGTCCTAGGTGGTCTGAAAATACTCTCTTTTAAAAATTTAATAATTTTTTCTTGTCTTGATGGCAGGATTACCCTGTGGTGCTCACTAAATTTATTGAAGATGCCCGTGAGGTGGAAATGGATGCTGTAGCTAAGGCAGGAAGAGTAAGTACTTTGCTTTGCTTTAACATTAAACTTGTTTTTTCAGGATCTGCAAAAATCTGTCATTTGAATGATTTACTATAGAGCCATGGATTCATGCTGAGGAGAGTAAAGAAATAAGAATTAATCTTAGGGTCAAAACCGTTGTGCTTGAAAGGCCCCACCTCTCTTATTGTATACATCTAACCAATTTTTTTTTTTTTTTTGAGCATTGCTTACCCATGTAAATGAATCCTTTTGGATATACTTTTTATCAGATTTGAAAATCAATGGCTTCAGAAATTACTTTCATCAGAATTTTAGCATGGGTTATGGAATTACCAGTTATTCAATTTTTTTTACAACTCCGCCTTGCCTTTCATTACACAGCAAAGGCAAAAAAACCCCAAAAAACACAAATGTCACAATTAACAGAAATAGTATTTTTTCACTTTTAATTTGTAACCAGCAGACACAATCACTTTTTTGGTATTGACATTGTATGCCTTGATGCAATTAATTCAATTTAAACCCTTAGGCCTGGATTTCCTCTGTTTACTTAAGACACCACAAAAGAGTGGGGGTAAAATTATATACCAATTATATTCTTCATGCTTGTTCCTGTTGTGGAATTACAATTTTTTTTGTGTTCTGGCAAGCAGAACTTAGGAAGCTGCTTTAAAACCTCCATAGCTTTTACCTTCTGAGCCCACATGTGTTAGAGAGAGGAAGGAAGCCTTAGGATCTCCAGGCTTTGGTAGGTTTTATTATGTTTGTGATTTTCTTAACCATAATAGCAAAGACACTGATGTCTCCTCATTCATATGCCTAGTGTCTGCTTCAGGAATGTTCTCCCCCAAACTCTGTGAAATTCACTTTTTGCTCCCCCACCCTCCCACCTGTATCCTTTTTCAGACACAGCTCTGCTCAGGAGGCTGGGCTGTGCTGGGGAGGGAGGAGCAGTTTCTGAGAGGGTGAAATGACCAAGGGCTCTCATTGCTGTGTGCAGGTTATTTCACACGCAATTTCAGAGCACGTAGAGGATGCAGGCGTTCACTCAGGAGATGCCACCCTCATGTTCCCCACACAGACCATCAGCCAGGGAGCCTTGGAGAAGGTACGTGTTGCACGAGCACTGAAAAGAGAAAAGGAAATGAGGGATTGACTCTACTTTCCCTCCACCACCAGTGGAGAAATCAAATCATCAATGATCTTTTTTGAGGCCAGTGTGGTATGTGCAAGTGAAGGATGTCAGAGTGCCCCTGTGATTGGCTTGATTATCTGAACTGTATCCCAGTAATTTAAGAAGTAGATGTGCACACTTTTAGACCCATAGGATTTCTTTATTTCCTTGGTTTAGAACCAGCTTCCATAGCGGTAGAGGATTTTCTAATTCATACATATGCCATGGTTCTCTTTTCACTTCCTTTTCTCCCTCAATACTTAAATAATATGTTAGAATTATGACTTTCTGGTTGCCTGCTTTTCCAAAAATAATATCAGAATGAATGAATCTCACCTAATCTTGAGTTCTTCCCCTTTCAAGAATAAACCTTGTGATAAAGAGTTAGTTGTTAAGATGCACTTTTAAAATGAAATGTGCCATTCCCCTTTATGTCATCCTGTGAAGAGTATGCTTGTAAGCCAGCAAAAGCTGTAATGCAATGATCTGTGCTCCAGCTCTATTTCTAAGAATTTCCAAAGTCTTGTTTCTGAAAACAGTCATCTCCTGGAGCAAAACTATTCAAACCCTTGTTTTGATACACCTGGGAAATAAGTCTTTCCTCCCAGTTTGTTCCAGAGTGTATCTACTCAGACACCTCCCACTGTGAAGGGACAGGCATGTTGGTGAAAGACTTTTAGGACACTTTAAAAACTGCTTGGTTATTCTCAAATAACAAAACATTATTCATTGTGTCGCCAAGAAAGGTATAAAGACTCCAGTGTGCAGTGTAGGAATTGCTACAGGGCAAAGCTTTGATTCTTTGTTTTTCTCCTCTCTGCTTTCTCACACACTCACAAAAAATATGATTTTTACTTCTGCCCTCAAATGGCACTACAGGCTCTAGGTTACTAGGGAAATTAAATGTGTTTGCTTCTGAAATAGTGCTATTGCCAAAATGTGGATATAGAGAAAAAAAACCAAGGCAGAGAAAGATGATGTCTAAAGAAATCCACAAGTCTAGTGATTTATTGCCATGATGCTCTCTATTTTGTGGAACTTAATTATTTGTTCTATTTACACTTCTAAAATTTGGGTTTTTTTAATAGGTAAAAGCTGCTACAAAAAGGATTGCAAAGGCTTTTGCCATCTCTGGTCCATTCAATATCCAGTTCTTGGTTCAAGGCAACAATGTGCTGGTAAGAGCTGCTGTGAGCGTGGCAGGGCCCATGCTGTGCTGAGGTGTGTGGATCCTGCATTTCTGCCCTGGGCATTGTGGCAGTGGCAGCCAGAGCAAATAACTTTCCTTGTTATTGCTAGGGTGTGGGTTTGCTTGTGCCACCCTTTGTCACTCAGCTCTCCCTGCCTGTGTGGCAGAGAGCATCCTCCTCTGCCTTCACACTGAGGGTGAGGAGAGTGTGCTTGCTTTGTCTGTCAGCTTTGTTCTACTGTGGGCTGCCATCCTTCCCAAAATTATCAGTTTGGAATAGGATGGACATCACTGGGACCTGCACCTCATCCCATGTACTGGCTATCATGGCTTTTAGATCTCAATATTTCCTCTCATCTGTAACTATTTTGATGTTTAATTAAGCCTTCAAAGGGATTGAAAAAAAAGCAAGACAATGTGTTTAAACCTTTCCTGTAAGCTATTAGGATGGTTATTTGAATAGTCCTAGTAGCTATTAGCAACAGAAGTACAGCAGATATCTGACCCTTTCTGAGTAACAGTTTTCTTTCTGTTGCTAATGGAAAGAGGTCAGAGGAATGTCTGCAGAGTCCGACTGGGGAAACAGGGAGTAGGAAGAAAACATGACAGGAAACAGAAGAGCTGCATTATTGATGAAAATTCCTGTTTGGGCTATGAGTTGAGTAAAATGGACTTACTGTTCTTCACCTTTTCTATGTTTCCATGCCTCTTGGACATTAACTTAGGATATAGTAAAGCATATTTTCTGAGTGATGTCAGGCTTCCCCTCAGTTCTAATCTTCAGACAATAGGGGTCGATCCCACTTGAAGAACAGGTTGCTTGTATCTCAGGCTGGCCATTCCCCATCCCTCTTCCCTGTTTTAATAATGATCCCAGTTTCTGTGTTTTTTTTTATTTGACAGTCTGAAGAATATATCTACCCAGAAGACTCAGGACTGATTTCAGAAGATATGAATCAATTTGTTTCTTCCCTGCACAGTGTCTGACCCTGATATTTCTCTTTTTTGAATCCCACCAGGTGATAGAGTGCAACTTGCGGGCTTCACGCTCCTTCCCCTTTGTATCCAAGACTCTGGGTGTGGACTTCATTGATGTGGCCACTAAAGTGATGATTGGAAAACAAGTTAATGAGTCATCCCTCCCTACAATGGAACTTCCCATTTTTCCATCCAGATATGTTGGGATTAAGGTATGGTTTTCAAAAGAACCACAGAAACCCCACCACAGAGCCAGCATGTAACCATTATTTTACAATTAGTACTTTAATGCCCAGGGAGACCACGTTACTCATTGGCCAAAGGCCAAATTGACCTTTTGTAATTTCTTTGAAGTTAATCTACTTGGAAACTTCAGAGAAAAATCAGAGGAAAATTATCTAATTTGTGTGAAACCAAATCTCCCCTTTTTAAAGCATCTAACCTACTCTGAATCCTGTTTATGAACTGCATAATAGCAAATTTACACTTGCAGAGTTGAAAACTGACATTCAGGCTATGTCATAATACATGTGGGGACATGCACAACTTTGTGTTGTGAGTGCCCCCCACATTTTGTCTGCAGGATTTGGGGCATGGACTGTCAAACCCATATACTCCCCTTCATATACACCACTGGTTAAAATAGGGGTGAAAATCTCATATCCTTTGATTTCAGTAAGGCCAAGGTTTTACTTTCCATACTTACTACTCTTGTAAGGACACACCCACCAACATAATTAAATGTGTGGTAGATATTTTTGAATTATTAGTGGAAGAAAAAAAAAGTATTGAAACTCCTAATCATAAAAAATCTAGAACGGTGGTGCAGAAAATACAAAGGATAATGAGAATTGTTTACACAGAGACTTTCAAGCGTTAATAGCTTCCATATGAAGTGAAAACTGAGGAAGCAGAAAACACCTAGCATCTTTCTACTAATAAAATGTTCAGAACAATTAAAGTGCAAGCCAAATTTGTGTCCCAAGTCAGTCAGTCTAGATACTGCTTTACATTTTATTTTGATACCATAGAAAGGCATTATCTGAAATTCAAACTTAAGAGGGTTTTTTTTGTGAATCTAATTTATTTTTATAAATGTACTTTTTAGACCTGGGGCTTCTGCACTGTTGTTAGCTGAAATGTCAAAAGTTTTGTCTCTCCTGCGAACACTGGCTACAGAGCAGAAAACCCAGCTTTATTCTTGAAAACTTCTGTACAAAGCTTTTTATACTGCTTGCGTTCTGTGTGGATTTGTCAAATATAAAAACCTGCTAACACCTTTGGAAATGCTAAACTTTGAAAAATATTTCAGTTTAGCCTGTTTGTTGTTATTCATGCATCATATTTTCTATCCTCTCACAATTTATTGCTGGTAGTATTCACATGGACACAGGATCTTGTTTCTTCAGCAGTTCTTAAGAGAAGATACAAAACTCTTTTATTCTTTCTCAACATAGCTGCTCCTTTGTGGGTTAGAGAATCACTGTTTCAGCTTTAGTGACTGAAATACTGTCTTGCGATGTTTGCTTCCAGACTGGTGCAAGTGTCAGGCAGGGCCTGGCCAAAATTAAATCCTGGGTAGAGAATGACAGATGAAGTTTTAAATAGGGTTTAATTGTAGTACCAGAGTCTGCTCCTAGCTATGCATTTTCATGTTTATGGCAGATAAAAATTAGGAAGGTGGTGGATGGCTTTCCTGCTTGATACCTTTCACGACAGCTTAAAATAAGCTGTTTTGAATGCCATATCTCTGCTTGAGTTGGCCACTGTAAAAAATTTTTCTTTACTTAAAGTGGAAACAAAACTGATCTAAAAGTCACAAAGACACATGAAATTTTTGGAGAAACCTTTTGAATTTCTTCTGCTTATTCTAACTGGTCATTATTAGGTGTATTGAAGCAGCATCTGTATTATCTTCAGTGTTACCTTTGGAGACCTTCAGGGAGAGAATGATGGCTTTGAATTTAAAAATATGTTTGTTTTTAATCAGAAATCTTGCTGCCTTTATGTAAATACCATTAGTAGTTCAAGATGTGGAGAAGCCTACAGAAAATTACTTGGAAGCAGGAAATTTGTTCCATGTTTGTTTTATGTGGTCATTGGTTCTTTAACAGAGACTTTCTTTTCCTCCCTTTCCTCCATGTTTCTTATTTTAGGATCAAATTAGACAAGATAACTCAGTGCTGTGATCTAACTCCTCAGATGATGATGATGATGATGACAATTATAATAATGATGATGATCGGGGGCTTAACATTAGCATGTAAAGAGAAAAAAAAAATTACAAATGTGTATTTCTGGATGGGAGAAAGGGGGAAAAGATGAAAATTATTTGAAAAGTTTCATCTTGTTTGCACCAAAAAAAGTGCATTCTTTTGGAATAGTTTATTTCTGTAAATGAAGCATTTCATGGAGAACAGCATTCTCTGAAGAACCAAGTGGATTTAGATGATATCTCTCCTTGTTCCATGAATTAAGTGCTTCACAGCCTTTTTATTCAAAAATGTGTCCTTAAAATCATAGTGGGCTACCACTGATTGAAAATCTACCACTGGAATGTGAGGAGGATGTTAGATGATTGATTTACTGTGGAATACATGGTTATTTGTTCCAGTCCATCATCAAGATGCTGAGGGAACTACTTTGCCAAATAGTCTTTTGCTTATCAGCCTTGACCACTACGTTTTTTTGGAAAAATTCATATATCTTTTTGTCACTTCCAAGCGTAGCTGTAATTTTTACATTTTTTAAAAGGTTCAATTTTTATTCTTTCTCCCTCTTGCCTCTTTCTTTCACCAGGCCCCAGTGTTTTCCTGGTCCAGACTGAGAGATGCTGACCCTGTTCTCCGATGTGAAATGGCCTCTACTGGGGAGGTATTTTTTAGACTTGCTTTTTATCTTTTTAAACCAAGTTGACTTTAAACATCATGAATCTTTGAAAGTGATCTTATTACTGTCTGAATCATGTTGGCATCTGTTGCTTCTTCAGAAAATTGAAAGCATCATTCTTAGCTGTAAAACCCACAATGTCCTGGAAAAGCCACTTTTTTCAGCCGCTGGATGTCCCTCTTTACCTGTATGTCAGCTCCCTGAGTTAGACCTGGTCGATGTGACAGCCTGAAATGAGTTTATCTGAGAGCTGTTGGCTTCTGGGAGGCTGTTTAAGGACTCATGTGCTTCTGGACAGACAAGTGCTGATGATGCCTGTGAGAGAGGCTATCTGGAACAGAGGCTGGACAGTGTTAAAGGATTAAAGTAGGTATTTATTAAAAGGCCTTACAAAATACACCTTGGGCAGTACAAGAGCCTCACCGTGGCTCCACACAAGATAGACCCAAGATGAATTACTGGTCATGAGTTTTTACACTTTTATAAATTTTGGACCATTTACATATTGGAGTTAATTGCCCAATTGCAGCTCCAGGTTATGAAGTCCCATCCTCCCAGACTGCTCTCCTCAATCCGCTGTTGTTTATACTTTTTGAGCCTGAAGCATGCAATGATGTCCTTGGTTCTTGGTCTGGAAAAGGATTGTTTTGTCTAACTAAACTGTGAGGAGAACTCGCTAACTCTTTATATAAAGTTCAGAGTTACACACTAAGGCAGTACAGGATCTGAAAAACATAAAAGCTAAAACTTAAGGCATGAGTGACAGCTCCCAACCCCCATGGACACTTGCTGTAGCAGCGGCATGGAGGCTCCCAAGCATGGGTGGTTGGTCCTGGGATGTGCCAGTTCATCAAGGCATGTCCCAAGGTGCAAAATGAAAGAAAGAGACAATAAAATGTGGTGGCTGCAGTGACTGTGCACAGGATGAGCCCAGGCAGCTTTCCCCACTCTTAGTGTAGCCAGGCTATGAGGTGCTCCTGGAATTTCTGCTGGTGTGGTTATGGCATGCTGTGAGGGCACAGGGCTGGGTATCTTCCTGCCCAGCTTAGAACCCTCACCCTCACAGGCACAGGTCTCCATCCAGATGACCTGAAGTGACACTGACTCACATAGAACAAAAGGTTTCTTTATGAGTTATTGCTGAGCTGTCGAGGGTGTCCATAGATATACATCCAAGTGGTCTTTAAATTTTATGTGTTCTGTTACTTCTAGAATGAGTTGCAGTAGCAAAAACTTATTCTGGACTAGAATAGCCTTTTGGAAAGTGATTAAACACTTTTTTGATCAGACTTAAGTCTGCTGTACCGTGGATAGGCAGGTGGCAGAGGCTGGGCTGCTCCATTGGATGTAAACTTGGGTATGTGAGAAGGAGCTGTTTTCATCAGGAAATACAATTTAAGCATGAAAAAGTACTCTACCCAGATAGAAAGTAAGAACAGCCTTGGGTCTCTTACATCTCTCCAGAATTACTTTATTTTACTCTTCATGATGTGCTGGAAATCAGTATTGCAGAAGATTTCCTTTCAGTATAGTTAATGGACAGAAAAAAGGCAAGTGACTTCTGTGACTTCCTGATTTTCATAACAAAATTGAATGCACAGACAACTTCCTTGCCAAAAAAAGAATAAAAATATAACTGTGGGCAAGAATTATTTTTTCTGGGCTTTATACTGGGTTAGAGATTACCATAGTCATAAAGGAAGGATTATTAATTTTTATGAGTTGGAAAGATCCATATTCACAAATGCCATATAGTGTGAGTTATGAAAATCTTTCTTATAGTGAAGTGAGGATAATAAGTTTCTTTGGCTAAAATGCTCAGTTATTCCTCAGAGACATTTTTCACGCACATGACTTGATCTGGGCTCGGATTTGTCATATCTGTCTGGCAGAGATTTATTTTGCTGGAAGCCATGGTTCCCACAATAGGAGAAGACACAGTGCTGGGGGCCCCTTTATGTATTGTGCCTGTAGACCATGCCATAATGATAAACCTCTCCTGGCAGGCTGAAGAGCCTATAGGGGAGAATCTGCCTGTCACCCTAAAACAGGAATGTAGAATACATAGAAACACATCAAGAAAATGAAGAATACAGATACACTGTATCGTGTTGTCATGACTTTTTAAAAAATCCCTTCCCTTGTGAGATTTTTGTTTGATTAGTTGTTCTCTTTTTTTACTTCAGCATATCTGGCAAATCATCATTTATTTTTCATGAAATACTGGTTTCTGTTTACTGTGGTGACACCATGAGCATGAGGGCTTACTCTGGGATGGGAAGGACCACAAGAGGAAAATGGGAGAGCAATTCTCAGTCAGCTCCTTTATCCCATCTGTATATGTTGGTAGATTTGTTGTTTCAAATAGAAAAATCAGTGATAGTTCCTGCTTCTGATTGTTTTTTAACAAGTGTGGAGCTGACCAGAAAAAGCAAAGGTTCTTTGGCTGGTCAGTTGTTTTTTTTCTTTTTGAACTTTCACAAAAGCTCATGCATTCCTTTTTTTGTCACCAGAATTCCAGATTTTGCTTAGGAATGCACTTCAGCTTTTTCAGAAGATTGGTATCATATTATGATAGTCTGTAAGCAACCAAGCTCCACATCCAGTTCTGAATGTTTGAGAGCTGCTAAATGATTCTCACTGGTTTCTTCCTCAACTGTTTCTTTAAAATTGTAATTTATTTAAAATAAATTATTATTAATTGACCTGATTGCTTTTTTCTTAGGTAAATACTAAAATTTTACTCGAATTTTGTTCTTCTGTAAACTTTTAATGGAAAAGCATCTTTAGATCTTGTGGTTTTCCTTCACAAGAAATGCCAGGAGTACACGAGAGCACAAACATTGCTTTACCGTGGTTTGCAGACACACAGAGGAATGTGCCTGTGTGCACAACTCTCACTGGTGTCTAAGCCTTCTATAATGTTAAATAATTTGCAGTGCAGTCCCAAACATTGGAGCAGAGGCTTTGTACAGCATCCCAGTGACTTAGGAAAATCAATTGCTACTCTTCAGTGTGCTGTTTGAAACTAAAGCATTGCTTATTCCTCCATTATTGCTTCATTAAAATGATGAGAGTTGTCTGCAATGACTTTCTGATTTATTCTGTTCCCCATGCCTGCAGGCTCCATGCAAAGCAGTTTGACTTCTTCACGCAGAAACAAAGGATCCTATTTGAAAATGTCATTCCTGTTTCTTTTTAAACCAATGTTTTTGGGTTGTTTTTGGGTTTCCCCTCATACATTTTTTGTGCCTTTCTGCAGGTTGCATGCTTTGGGGAGGATGTGTACTCTGCCTTCCAGAAGGCTCTGCTTGCCACAGGGTTTACATTTCCTAAGGAAGGAATTTTGATTGGAATCCAGGTAAGTCCTAAAAATCAAAGCTAAGAAAGGACCAACACAGAGGAACTCGGTAGCTCTTGCCTTGTTTCCATTCATGTGGTTTTATGGCTTAAATGTATTTCTCTGCATTTCATCCTGAAGTGCAGAAAGACTGTGAGGAACAAACACTATGGAGAGATCTTTACTGGATTCAGTAAGGCTGGTCTGGTGGCTTTCCCCTCTCTCCTGATAATTTCTACTGGCAACTATAGAAATTTGCTGAGATCCCCCACCCTTGGGGATGGCTGCAAGGAGAGACTTGGGATCAGAGATCTCTAAGACATGTTTCTGGGGGAGCAGAGGCTGTGAGGCCTCCTCAGCTATGGCACTGTCACATCCCTGTCCTCACTGGAGCCACAATGGGAATGTACTTGAGTGGGGCGAGGGGTTAAAGGACATCAGTCTGTCACCAAAACTGTGGCAACAGAAGTAATTCTTCAACAACATATTTTGAGTGTTGGAGAATCAGGCAGTACTTGATTCTGGTTAGGATGTGCAATAGAAATCATTCCATCCAAACATTACACAGATTGTGCAGTGAAAATCATTCCATTACACAGAGTTCTTTACCAGACTTTTCACATATTTATACATAAAAACTCCCAAGAAATTCTCATTCATTGGTTCTATATTAGTATTGGTTCTTACTTCTTAGTATTGGTTCATTGGTTCTTAGTATTCAGTCTTCTAACATTATTGATTTCTTTACCTTTGATGCTAATCTGGTTCTCATTCTTTGGTTCTCTTATCAATCTTTTCCCAGAGCAGGTGTCTCCAACCACACCAGGAAGAAATGTCTATTAATGTCCATTTATCTCCTCTGTATCTTCTGGCTACTTCCAATCTGTAGGTGTTAAACTCTCAGAATGTAGGAATCTTCTTTTTGTTGTTTGAAGCCCATCAGATCTCACACAGTGAAACTCAAACCCCCAGTGATCAGTCTTTTGAAGAGAAACACAAATTCTCTACCCCCTTGTGAAAGACAGAAAAAACCCTAGCTAAAATTACTTTAAAAATTTACAAGTTGTATAATTTCCAACAAGTCTTCATCTGCCCCCACTTTTCTGCCATCAGTCCTTTCCCTTTTTGACGACTATGCACAGCAATTCTTGTTCCCTACCCCACAGGTCCTGTGGGCCAGAACCTTTCACAGGCCTGGATCACTGAGGAGATTGTGTGTTTCAGGATGAACAGGGAGCCAGGCAAAAAAGAAAAAAGAGCCTTGGTTCTTAATCAAGGAATAGTTACTGACTGCATAAGGTGCTGAAATCAGAGACACTTGTAAACTTTGGGGTGTACGTATGTTCCTCAAAAACTTGTACACTTCCAATACATCTAGAACATTCTTGGGCCCCATGAAACCATCTGGTTGCTTCCTGCCATATTCACATTGTGTTTGCAATATGCTTATGCTCTACGTGATTACATAAAGCTGATAAAACAAAACCATAGAATAGATCAATTTTCCTGTCAGACAACTGGGGTGTGAAAAATGTCTTTGGCTGTTTGTGCCAGCAGAAGGAGGAAGTGTGTGAAAAGAGGCCAGAAAGGAATATGACTTCTGCTAACAAGGATTACTGCTGAGTCCTTAAATGTCAACATATATACACATATCTGGGGATGGAAATAGTTGCTCTTAATTTACCTCTAATTAGCAGAAAAATTGCCTGCTACCTAGATAAAGTTCAGTAGAAAACTCTGGGCAGTTGGTACTGTAGGTCTACTGTAGACACTGCATATTTTAAAACAGCATTTAAAAAAGAAGAAAAGCAAAGCCTAGAGGAAAAGAAAGGAGAGAGACCAATGCTTAAAATTTAAGTGTATTTTCTGGATAGCAGCTAAAGGGGAATGGGCAGGAAAAAAAGTAATTTTAGCTATAGAAAGCATTTATGTAGGTTCTGTGTCAGTAGCTGTTAAACTGAGCCAAATGTTCTTTGTACAAAGGTGATAAGAAAAAAAGAAGGGAAAAAGAAAAGATAAAACAAAGGCAGAAGCTCAACTCCACAAACCTGTTTAAAGTAATAAGATTCTGTCTTTCAAATGAGTGGTTTACAGTTCATTTTCTTGCAAAATAAACTTCAAAGCATCAGATCGATCACTTACAGATCTCTCTGCATCTTAGCATATTTCTTCTATAATTAAGCTCCAAATCAAGAGGCTTAAAGTTGATTCTAAGAACCAGGTATTGCCCCCTCCCCAGTCTGGAGATTGTCACCTAGGTACTTTTCAATGGTCTGCTTTAAACAGAGGGGAAATAAAGCCCTGTGAGAAGGGAGGATTGAACTGTTGACCTTCACCTGATATGTAGAATAGAAGTGGTCTTTGAGTATTTGGCTGGAAAAAAGGGGAGACCCTCACTGCAGAAACAAAAGACACAAGTAATGAGGCATCAGGTGAGCTGTCAACACCAGCACTGTTCTTGTTTCAATCACAAACATTAAACCACCTGCCTCATACAGGAAAAATTGTTAGGGTCTCCTCACAGGGAAGCACAGTCTCAGAAGAACAGATAGCACCTAGCCTCTCTTGACCATTACTGTGTTTTCACAAACTGTGAATTTTTTTTTCAATTACTTACAATTTGTGAGTTGTTTGCAATTACTGTGAGTGTTTTGAAATGGCAGGATGATTTCTGCAGCCTGTTCTTGTGCTCTGGGGGCTGATCACTGTTGGGAGTATGTACACAAGGTGCCTTGGTTGTCTTTGATGAAGGTGCTGTGGTTCACCTGCAGTAGATGGTGAACTCAAAGCACACCCTAATTTTGAAGGCTTCACTGCTCCATGACTAGCACCTTGCTCTGATTTTTAGACTCAATTTTTATCTGTTGCAGAGAGAGAAATAAGAAGCAAAATGGTCTTGAATTCTGCTTCTCTTCAAAGCAGCTATGCTCATATTTCAGTGATTTGCTATGCTGCATATTTATACCTTTGCTATTAATCATGTTGAGGTTAGAGGATATTGCCTTCTTGAAGGTAAAAGTCAAATGGATATAGTTAACAGGAGCAGAGAGGGAGATCTCAGTTTCCTTGCAAATATTTCTGGAGTGTTTTGCAAATCAGGAGTCAAATGGTACTGCTGTCATCTGTGGTCCAAACTGAGCCCAGTATGCCCAGGCAATGAACCCACCTTGTTGGGAAGCTTCCAGGCTGTTGTGCAGCTTCTGTGGTAATCTCCTGGTGCCATGCTGAGCTGTGGAAAACCAAATTATTATCCCCAAGGTCAGGCAGGTGAGTGCTCCTTGACATCCATGGGACAGCACAAGGCAGGTTGGGTAGTGGGTGGGCACTGTGAGCCTGCTGGGTTGTCCTTTAGCTGTGAGCACCCAGTGACACTGCACAGGTCAGACATCCCCAGGATCTGAGAGGTCTGATGCTCCTCCAGGGTAGATGGGATGGAGTATGCCTTCTGTGTTAGACAAATGACTCTCTGCCAATTTATGGGAGCTGATCACCTACCTCTTCCCACAATCTGGAGAAATCTGTGATGCTGAGGCCCTGAGTCGGCCATTAAATAATTTATGTTTTATGCAAAAGGAGTTGAAAAGCTAGGGGTTATTTCTTCTCTGATAGGGCTATTCAATGATATCTCTGGGATGGAGTGCATCTGTCTTACATTTATGCTGGTGACCACAAGATGTAGAAAATATTGATAGAGTATTTTATTTTTAAATTCTGGCACTCCAAGTCTGTTGTTTCAAGGTATCCTTCTGTCTTGGTTCCTTACATACCAGAATTTTTGCATCCTTCACTGTAGATTTGAATACAGAATTCAAGATTATCACAGGAGATGGGTTGGCTTCATTTTGAGCTGGATCTCAGTGAGAACTGATGTAGCTGTATTGAATGAGCTAAGGATGTAGCTCTTTACAAATAGCAAGGCTTGCTGGAAAACATGAGGGGTTATAAGAAATGGAACTTTTCAGATAAAGGAAAAAAAAAAGCATTTCTTCTACAATAAATACCTTCCACTAAGTAAATCTGCTTGTACTTTTCACCTTTAGTAACTAATGGTTTCTTACAGGTTATTTCAGCCAGCTTGTAAATCTGAGGCTGCTCTGAAGCAAGCTGACAGCTGTAATTTCTTTTTCATAGAGAGGCTGTTTTATGTGTCACAAGTGTTCAGTACATGTTTGATAGAAGTTTATAATACTGTTGTGAAAGCCAGCACCCCTGACCGGGAGGCAGAACCATTCTCTCTGATTGGGAGGCTGCCAACCCTGTCACATTGTATATTTATATTTCCCAGCTAATGTATGGAATGAGACAGCTTTCAGAATGAGTGCTCAGAAAAAAAAAACCAAAAAAACCCCAAACAAACAAACAAACAAAAAAACCCCCAACAAAACTGTTTGGTCCTTTTCTTCTTAGGAAATTGTTGACCCTTTAGGATATTGCTCTCTCATCCATAAAGGTTAAACCATCAGTACCTCCAGCAGGAACAAGGGAGCTTGTAATAATTTTACTTGCAAATTTGCATAAGACCAGACCAGGCTAAGGTTAAAAGCAAGGTTTGGCCTGTCCTGGCTGTGAGAAGGGCACGTGTTGCATCTGATATTTGCATTGCTGTATCTTCAACATCCCAAAGATACTTAGGCTGATACTTCTGCTCACCTCTTACTCCAAAGTGACTTGTTCAAGTGCAGACATCTGCAGGAGGTTGTTGTACCTTTCTAAATGAGGTTGAATCTGGATGTGCGTTATAAGATAGTCTTTCAAAGGTGCTTTAAGTCAGCATTCAGGTCAGGGCATATGACATTCCAGTTTTCTGTCTCTATTTCCATGTGCCCATAGGACCAAGAAATGAACTCACACATGCACAAGCTCTTATTTGTGTGAATGTGTGAACAGAGCATTCAAAGGCAGCCCAAAGCCTGTCCATATATGTTACCTACCCGAAGAGAAAGCAAATTTTTGTGCAATGATTAAAAATTTATTTAATAAAGAACTGCGGAAACTCTAGCTGGTGTATTTGAGAAGGAAATTGTCCAGATATTTAATATACAGTAGTAAATCTTTAGTGGTTGTAGTCTGACTAGGGATGGGAACACTTACTCTGATTTAACAAAATATGTCTTAGCTCAGAGTGACTTGGGCTTCACGATCCAGACTGCTTTCTTGGGAATGGTGCTGAACATGCAAATGCAGGCATTTCTGTCCATGCACACACTCTACACAGAAAGGTGTATTTGCCTCTTAGCGTGGTGGGGAGGAGTTTCATTGTTGCCCAAAAATGTACTGTCCAAAGTCCTACTTTTGATGCTATATCTAAAATATTACTTTTTCAGAAGTCCTTCCGCCCCAGATTCCTCAGTGTAGCAGAACTGCTGCATGAGCAAGGCTTCAAGGTAGGTGGTTCCACTTAGTTAAAGCTAGAGAGCATTCAAAATCTCAAATGTCCTCAGCCTGATACAGGAACATTGGAGTTTCTTTGGAAATAGAGAAATAAGGGTGTTTTCAATGTACAACAGGGATTTTTAGCTGAGTGACCCATAAAGTCAGCAGGTACCACCCAATTAAAAGTTTTTATGATTGTTTAAATGAGCATCCTGTTGTAAGGGCAAGGAACAACCCAGACTCTGCTATCAGCCTGCAGCTGAGATGGGCATTACACACTGCCCCAGCTTCTCCAAGAAACAGAGAGAAAACCTTTTGTATGGGGTATGTCTGTATAGTGCAAAATTTTCAGTGATACTCACAAGCCGAAAATACATTAACTTTGTGGTATTTACATCACAAGTAACTCCTCTATGTTATTTTGGATCCATATATCTAAGGAAAAGCAACACAGCCAGAGAAGATTGGTGAGAGTTCTACTTTTCAAAACTTAATGCTAGGCAGTAAAAAGAAAATAAATATGGCAGAAAAATTACAGGTGATTGAACTTAATCCCTATTGAAAATCATAGGGATTTAGGTTTTACTAAGCCACTTCACTGCTTCTGGAAGTGCTACTACCATTCATTGACTATCATCCATCAGGAAATCACAGATAACTGGGAAAGCTGGGAAGGTCCTCCATGTGTCTCTCTGTATGGAGAAACATCCTTTCTATGAAAAATGCCCTCCAAAATCAGCTCTGACAACAAGGCTGTGTGTCAGATCAGGCCCACATGAGTTCAATAAAAAGTTTTGGTATTGTGAAGTAAATAGTAAATATCCTTTTTTTTTCCCCTTGGGACAGCTTTATGCCACAGAAGCAACCTCAGCCTGGCTCAATGCTAACGACATCCCAGCAAATGCCGTGGCATGGCCATCACAGGAAAGCCAGAGTCCGAGCCTCCCTTCAGTCAGGAGGTAAGAGAACCACTCACCTTGTCAAATTTGTGTTTACAGTCTAGGATACCAAATGCAAGGGGAAAATTTCTGATCCTGTTGAGATCAATGGTAGGGATTTAATGGGACTTTGAATTCAATGCAAAAGTTTAGGTTTATCTGATTCTAGGTTTATCTATCTGGAATTGCCAAAGCAGGAAGGTTTCAGGCTAATGAACATCTCATTGAACAGAACTAAACATACTGTTTAGTATGGCTTAGATGTATTGTTCCATGTTATATTTTCATTCAAGGATCTCAATGTGTGAATATATAGCCTTTTAATGGCAGAGTCTAACTGAGTTTTACTCTGTTAAATGCCTTTAACAGAATTGTGCTGAACTGTATCAAGGCTGAATATTGCTTTGGATTGCTGACTAGAATTGAAATAAGTCCAAAATCCTCAATAAAGATTAGTGCCTTAACCCCTCAACCCTTGTTTCTTGAGCAAGTTCTAAGCTCAAATGACACTTTTCAGCATTGTTTAGCTGCTTGTCTGTGCTATTCATGAGAGGTTTTTAATAGGAAGGACACACTGTCATACTGTCGTGTGCATTGTTTCTTCAGGCTGGTGAGGGATGGGAAGATAGACCTGGTGATTAACCTGCCCAACAGCAACACCAGATTTGTCCATGATAATTATGTGATCCGGAGGATGGCTGTTGACAGTGGGATTGCTCTGCTCACTAACTTCAAGGTACTTCCTGTATTGCTCTTTCTCCTCTTAGACATAAGACTCTTCAGAGCTTCCAAGCCCTTGTGACCATAGATCCCAGTCTGTTAGGACCCTCATTATGTCTGAAAAATAATATAATCTGAAAATCATGACAGCACAGTGGTTTTCTTTTTGCCACTATACAAAATGACATTGCTGTGAGTAAAACAAAACCAAACCAAATTAAACCAACCAAACAAACAAAAACCACAAAAAATCTGAAGTCCTGAGTCCTGCATTGTGCAGCTGAAATTGTTGCTATGTCATTTTCTCTTCAGAGCAAACACCTCACACAGGGTTACATGTAACATCTTGAAATTAGGTGTGGGAAATACCTTCTAGTGAAATATTGTCCTGGTATAGTCCTTAAACCTTGGAGCAGGATCTGGCTGTGCTATCTTGAATGATCCTTGGGGCAGTCCAGTTCAGGAGTGCCATCCAAGTGGAGTTGCTGCCTGTCCTATTGTAGTTCCAGTTGCCATCATTATGGGTTGTGGCTCCTGACAAACTCCTTTCACACACTGACATGGAACAGATTTTAGGTAATGCAAAGTGGGTGTCCTGTTGCCAGCAGTCCCTTGCCTTCCTTTGCAAGTGGCTTTGACTGTCACCAAAGAGCCTCATCTGGGTCTCATTAAGCATAGCAGCCAAACTCCCACTGATTTTGGTGGGCACTGACATGAAGCCCAGTGACTCGATCTGGTGTCCAGTTGTATAAATCTTCTGCTGTGATTGGAATGAGTGGAGAGCAGGGAGAATGGAAAAACAGCACAGCCAGAGAAGATTGGTGAGAGTTCTACTTTTCAAAATAATCATCATGGCCAGAAATGATTTGCAGTAATGGGGAGTTGAAGATGCATCCTTTGCCTACTAGCAAAATGTCTTCTTGTTGCCCGACGAAGAAACACGAAACAACTAGGTTGTTTAGTGCGGTGCTTTATTGAGGGCCCTGGGGTCTCTGAGGACTCATGTCCAAAGTCAGAGCCCAGCGTATCTCTTTTTCGCCCGATTTTTATATCTTTTTTACAAAGGGGTTTACATACAGAAGTACACAATCAAGACAATAGATATTATATCCAAAGATCATGAATTCTACACGCTTGTCTGCTTAAAACTATAGGTTGCCCCCCCTTTAATCCCCCTAAAGGTCATAAATTCCACATGCTTGTCTACTTAAAACTATAGGTTACCCCCCTTTATTCCCCCTTGTTTGTCTTTCCACCACCTGGACCCTTTATCATTGGTTACACATTAACCTTTATCGTTTAGCTGTGTTCTACATGCTCTACTGTATTCTTTAATTATTAGTTTATGGTTCTTAGTACATTCCCAGGCCTGTTTCTCAGGGCCTGCTTGTGAACAGCAGCTTCCTAAGCCTTAGCATAACTACTACTATTGCTATATCTACATTAGTTCTTTTTCTCGTTATTTCGGTATCATTCTGACAACCACAACAAGGGTCCCCATCCAAAATTTGTTATGACACATGCTTGATGCCTTTCATTGAACTGTTTGGATTGTAGAGTTTTAACCTCTGAGTTTGAGAGAGGAAAACAACCATGGTTCTCTTTGCATTTGGGCTGTAGCAGAAACAACAGCTTTCATGGGACAGAGCTGTCTTGCAAAGGAAGCCTGGGAACTTCTACATCTCTCCAGAAGGCTGGAGTCAGCCCCTTGGCACAGTCACCTTGAAATTGGTATTGATTTGGATGAACTCAAGGACTTGACCTGCACCAGGAAGTTTTAGGGTGACAGAGCAGAAGTGTGGAGCCTGCTCTGTCATGTAGCCTTTGCAATGCTCAGTCCTCCTCTGCTTTGTATTGACAGGTGACAAAGCTTTTTGCTGAAGCTCTCAAATACTCTGGAAAACTGGACTCCAGGAGTCTCTTCCACTACAGGCAGACTGACAATGAAAACACTGCATAGAACTCTCCAGCCTGCAATCTTACTGCTTCTGGTGCCTCAAAAGAGAGATTTCAGATCATCTACCTAACCATCTTTCCATGTATTTTGCTTTTGTTTGGTCTTTTTCAGCCTGCACATTTGATGGGAGAAGAGGGCTGCATGTGTGGGTCCTAGAATTGCTTCCAAGTTCTGTTCAGTCCTTCAGGGTATTATCATTACTATTTTTTGCATTCTCGTTCAATATTGTGAATTCAGGTGCTTCTCTCTCTATCATAAAGACTCTTTCTAAGCCTTGTTTCTGGCTTCAAAAGGGGAGAATTCCCCAAAGACTCCCACATGTTCCTGTCTAACATTTTGTGCTGTGATTGTGGGCATTAAAATAAAATCCTTTGAAAGTGAAGTGAAAATGTTGTATTGCTTTACCCCTCACAGTTAAACGACCCTTTCATTTTCATTCCCACTTTCTCTGCTGATTTTTCAGCTCTGGCACCACCTTCAACTTCTGTCTGTGGAGCAGATCTGTAGCATATGGAGTCATGGTTCTATGGTTCTATGGTTCTATGTTATCCTTGGCTGTCTGCATGGCAGAAGACTTCAGCAGTTCTGTGGCCAATAGCGCTGTGTCCTGCAGCATATGCACTGCCTTCTCTAAACCTCTACCAGCTAAGGAACATGTTTCTGTCTTGCTTTGCCTTTGCTGCTGTGTGTACACAGCACAGCCAGGTGTCGGGAGTATTCCAAGCAGGACAACTTCTCTGATATTTGCTAGAGTAAGCTGAAGAGGAACACTTTCTACCAGCTACACTCTGCCTGCCTGAGATACCAAATCCAAGGCACTGCTGGCCTTAGGTACCTCTTATTATATCCCTCAATACCAGCAGGCCCTGCCAAGAATTACTGGTGCTGGACATCTGGGGGTGGATGGAGCTGGCTACCATATAGCAGTGCTCTTTGAAGCTACCAACACTGCAAATAGTGCACTTAAGGATGAGATGAGCAAACCTGGGCTGCTTCTTGTGCCTGCTACCAAGTTCCCTGGAGTCCCGAGAGACTTTGAGTGTGGAGAGAGAATCAGGGTGAAAAGGTTTTCTGAAACCCTGAAACATATCAGGGAGGATATAAAATCTGATGAGAACTGTTACTGATCTGCGCAAAGGTATGAGCACAGTCTTTGATTCCCTTTAGTCTTTAGTTACCAAGGGACTCTCTAAACTATAGGTGTCAACTGCCAAGACCAAATTTTGAGCCAGACTTTATTTCTGGTTGCCATCCCAAGTGCTCTTTTCATGGTATTTCTTCAGTACTGTCTTTTGTGATGAACACAACCCTGCCTGATGTGCACAGGGAGAGCTTAACACTTTTAGAGTAGATATGTTATTAAAAAAACTCACAACAATGAAAACCCCCAAACCAACCAAAGCTCCAGAAGAGCCCAAAGGCATCAATTGTTCCCCCATTCAGTTGTGAAATGGGTGACTAATGGTGGTTAATGAAGCAGCACTCTAAAGGCAACCTGCACATATTTTTCAGTGACAAAAATCCCATTAACAGCTGGTGTCATCTAACATCCATCCATCCTGCTTTCACCTCTAGTAGAAAAAAAAAATGCAATATCTTAAACATCTGTATTCACTTCTTCTTCTTCTTTTATTTTGTCACTCATCTTATGAGTTGAAAATGAAACAAATACCCAGACTGTGACAGCTACTCATTCTTAAATTCTGCCTGGCCAGGATTCTGCCCTTCTTTTTATAAATCTTCTTTTTAAAGCATTGATGAACGCTGGTCTGTTAGGAAACCATCATTCTTATATGTGACAGTGACCACATCATTTAGTGCAGAGCTGCTGAAGTGCCTCAGAGGTGAGGAGGTGCTGGGAAAAGAGCAGTAGAACAACGCCTTCAGCTGTGTGCATGCAAGAGAAGGGAGAAGCCCTGATCCCCTGAGATGGACATGTGAAATACAGCTGAGGAGGCAGAGGATAGAACAGTGGATTAACAAGTATTGGAGAGATGGGAACGTTTAAAAAGGGGGTGCCAGTTCTGGAAAAATAGGAAAACTTTGCTATTAATTCAACTTTGTTAACCAGTGCTCCTGTGCCAGTTTGCTGACAGTGTGGGTGTATCTATGTATGCTTGTATATACATTTCTTTTGCTGCAGCAGCTGCAGGTACTTAATCCACAGATTCTTAGGTGTCCACAGGCTCTCATACAACTGGAATCTTGTAGAAAAACACACCAGAGCTGAATACACACTGAGTACTCTAATTATGCAGTAATGTTAATTTAATGTTTTGCTGTCAGTGCTAAACTCTGGGCCTTTTCCCCCTTTGCTCTGTCTCCATTTGTTGTCTCTTCCCCTCCCTCCCTGCTGCTGTGACTGATGCAAGATGAAACTCCAACTTCTGTCACGGTCAGAAGGAGTCCAGAAATCATCCTCCAGCTTACTTCAGGCTGACAATGACGCTTGGCTGATTTTTTTTCTTGATGCACCTTTCTCTTTTTTTCTGTGTGGACACTATAGGAAAAGATTTTAAACTATCTACAGCTGTTGGGATCAATGCAGAGCTAAAAAAAAAAGTTACAATTAGCATACTTTGTACCAAGCTCATCTCTGTTCTCAACAGATTCTCTCTTCTAAATGTCTTTTTCTTATTAATCTTGGGGAGGTTGACAATGACAGATGAAAGAGGAGGCTGTGCAGAGTTAAGAAATATCCTAATCTACAAGCACTCAAATAATTTTGCTCTTTTTTACTGTCTTAAAAGAGAGCTGATAAAAGAGATTCATGAAGGTATAAGAGACAGTACAAAGCACAACTTTTGAGATAAGCACAAGAAATGGTGACAAAAGCCGTGATGAAATATAAAGGAAACTAATTTTTAGTAACAGTGGGGTTTTTTTCTCAGTAGTCAGTCTGCTGAGCACAGTTTGGAAGATAGCTCTCCAAGTGTGCTGAATGATGGGAAGTTCTGGAGGCTCGGTTTCCCAGGAGACACTGTTGAATATTGAAGTCAAGCTCTTTCTCCAGTTGATCACCTTCCTGGCTTAACTCTTTTGAACTTAGCACCCTCTAAATCACTTGGGGATTGCTCAGCCAGCCCCTGCACAGGTCAGTTGCAAAGCTGGAATAGTTAGGCTTGGTGGAAGCAAAATAAAAGAATGTAAGAGATTGGACAACTTAGTTCTACCACTTTCTGCTTTCCTGATAGAACTCTTAAAATGCAGCAAGATGAAAGCTTATGCTTTATATAAAGAAAAAACATTGTGAAAAGCTTTAGGAAACCTCTTTGCTCTGAGGCCATTTAAAACAGTCAGATTTGTGACAGTCCTATGAAACAACCAAGTAGAAATGACTCCATCATCTGAAAGAGCTCTTGGCAGTGGGCAGAGAAATGAGTCTTGCTTGACTTGCAGGTTGCTGGATCTCCTGGACTGGATGCTGCCACCTGCCTTTAAGGCATCTTCTTTTCCTCCCCCCACATACCATGTATATTTTGCACTCTTAAGGTTTAAAAGTCTATTTGTGCTTTATCTCTCTCTGCTTGCATCAGAGGCATCTAGGAGTCTGTCTGGGAGCTCAGCACCTCTGTATTGTCACTGCTTTTTGTGACAGGAATGTGACATGTACACACTGAGATCATGCAGCAGCAGCCAAAGTTTATTGATGAGTGCCTCCTTATATAGGGGCTTGAGATTTCCCACTGCTATGCACGTGATAGGTTGTGGTCTTAGCACCACCCAGCTCCCTGGGCAATGATATGGGTGCATTCATGATTGGCAGGGATTGGCTGCAGTCCCCTTGTTTGAATGTTAATCCATTTTATCATTGACTTACCTGGGGACTGGTTTACCTCTACTATCTGGCAAACTAGGCTAGTCAAATTGGTCTCTTTTCGGCCAAATTATTTGTGCAGCTATAGACCAGCTATTACACTATATCTTTGTAATAAAAAAAAAAATAAATCTGTGTTCTACAAAATTAGGGAAGGATTGGAAGTTGTCACTGTACTAAGACCCACTACTGCAGTGTGTGCTGTGTTGAGCCTTGATGCAGACCTGCTGCCTGCATCCCAGTCTGAGGCCAAAAAACTCTAGCAGGAGGGTGGGTTCATGCAACAGCCCACCTGAGGGGGTAAACAAGAGAGGACCTCTGGCTCCTTCTGTTTACAGTGGTTCTAATGCCAAGCCAGAGCCAGAGCAGGCTGGGCCTTGGGAAGATTCCATCACAAGGCGCTGCTGCCATCTCTGTGTGGACAGGAGGTGCTGCCATGCCATGTGAAGCATATGAACACTACTGCATTAGCCATCTGCAGGACATGGAAATCTGCTCTGCTACAACAGTCAGCTGCCAAACAGCTCCCAAACCCTCTTGTTTTTCTTCCTACTGCGTCTCAGTGTCTACCACTGCATAATGTAATTTATAAGGAATAATCTAGTTATGCTGCAACATTGGTTTCACCTTTACATTGAAGAGAATTTAAATATGAACCTTTTGATGTGGACTAATTAAATGGAGAACATTTTGTCATTATCTAGGTAGACTAAACTTTCACTCATCCTTATAATTAAAATATACTGAATTCTCCAGGCTGATAGTAGCACTTGAGATAAACCGTTTTAATTTAGGGAAGTTGAAAGAAACTGAAAGACAAAAGCATTTGTTGCAAATCATGTTCAAGCTTTATGATAATGAACTTCTGGGAAACAATGAATAATTGCTGGGGAGTAATGCTAGTGGTTTGGGATTACCATAATCTTGGATGAATGCTCTGGATTGTCTGAAGCAATATCCAAGGGTGGCAAGTGCAGCTGTTTTACAAGGAGCTGCAAGGAGTGCCAAAGGTTTGTAGTTCTGTCAGAATTCATCCTCCCAGGGAAAGCTTCCTGTTATGAAATGCCAGTTTTTGACTTGTATACCATGAAATTTCTTATGGATATGGGATTTTGGTAGTCTCTGTGGAGTTGCTTGCACTAGTGCAAAGACAGCATAATGTTGCTGTGCTGATTTTACTCTACTTTTAGCCTCTGGGGTAAATGATCACCCAAGATATTCATATGGAGAATCAGGTGCCTTTTCAGGAAAAATATTTGCTCTTCCAATTCTAGATAATCTTGTTCTTTTTTCTGACTTCCTGAGCACTACTAAATGCTGCCAAGCTCTTCTTCTTCAAGATCTCTTCTACTAATGAGACCTCATTCTAGCTAAAAGTGTCCCTCTGCTATTCACTGTCTGTGAGAGGCATTACAATCCCTTCTGACAGAAGCACTGGGATCAACTCTTAGAAAAGTGGGTTATGTTCTGACTAAGCATGATGGGGTGTGGGTTGAAGTGTTTGCTGCCTGTCAGGATTCATGGGAGACAAAATGGTGGAGGTGAAGTGGTCAAAATGGGACCTTTGCTGAGGGTCAAACCTGAGCCTTTAGGCAAATTTTGAATTCATTGATGTGGCCAGCTGAAAGGACATAAATAGTGTGTTCTTACTGCCAGCAGGGCTGACTTCTTAGTATATCCTGAAACAGGCATTTTTGTGCTCTTCCTAGAGTTATAAAGATACCAGTATTTTTCTGGTTTGCAGCTTAGCCTGAGCTGCTACTCCTGAAAGGAAGGTCTCAGCAGTGCTGTGTCATTTATATCTCGTTTGGATCCCCAAGCACCTGGTGCCTCAGGAGCAGTGCTGCATGAGGGGTGTCCCTGGGTATTTTTCATACAGATAACAAATCGTGGCTCGGAGCTTGGCATGGGTAAGCAAAGAAGTCCTGCCATGGTGCTGAGGAGGAGGTGTATGCCCGTGTTATCCTAGACATTACAGAATAGTGAAGAGTAGTGACAGAATAGTGACACACAGAATAGTAATGCCATTCACCATCTGAACACCAGCCAGACCAGAGAAAATGCATGCTCTGAGGGCACTTTGACATTAAAGTCATTAGGGAAATTCCAAACTCTTTAGCTTAGTAAAGGCTTTTCAGTAACTCCTTGTAGGCAGGATTGCCTCACATCTTGTTAGATTTTGAAGCGGTTGGAAGCCATTTCAGGTGCAAGAGCAGTTGTGCTCTGTTGCTGGTTGGGAGAGAAACAGATGAGTAATACATAAAAATAAAAAAAAAAACAGAGATGGTTCTTCTACACCTTCATGCTGTCCTCATATAATTCAGACTGGGTGAGACAGGCTACTAGACTGGAGGAGAGTAGATAATTTTCTGTTTGAAATTGCAGCAGCACGTGTTGCAGGAAGAAAGTGGATCTGGGCCACAGCCACATCAACACAGCGCAGGAGTCACCTGCTTATGCTGGGGTCTTGGCTCCACTGGTACTCCTCACCTAAGCTCACAAACAGCACCTAAATGGTTGCATGGCAAAACAAATACTTGCAATTTCCATTCTTACTACCAAAAATGTACCTGAATTGAAGCTGGAGGCATCCAGCTGTTATGAGCTGAAAGCACTCCTGAACATATAATAATAAGATCTGAGACCTCAGCAGAGAGAAGAATGCCAATTATATAAAAACATATTGAGGAGTTCCTTGAAGATTGTTTTTCTGTCCTGTGGAATCTCAACTTAGCACAATAGCTCTGGTTTATATATTAATTTAAGCCTAGGAATCCTTAACTGAAAGCTGTTTTTTAAAAAAATTAACTGCAGGAAAACCAGCCTCAACAAATTCTGCTCCCTATCCGCCATCAAGAAAAGCCTATTAAGAATAATTGTTGGGTTTTTAGTTTTCAAAGAACCCATAATTAAATTTTATTGTCTGGTAAGTGATTAGAATTAATTGCTTTCACAATAGCTCTGGTGCTCATTATCTACTTTAAATTGGGAGTGGCTTTTCAGCAGAATTCCTTCATTTACCACAATTCCTTTCTGTTACATTCCTTGCCAGAGAAAATCCATCACAAAGGCTGTTCCCTTTGAGAAATTACTGGAAACTGACAGGTGTTGATTTACTATATCATCTTCAGCAGATCAGGATTGACTCAAGGGCTGCTCCCAGTGTTGAAACAGAAATGTGAGGCTAGAGAAAGCCACTTCTATACTGGTTAGATTTTCAAACCCATGTATTAATGGGCAGTACCAAATATTTTTTAAAAAATATATTTTCTGGTGCTAATCTGAGAACTCATCCTATGAAGACGGGAGGAGAGTTACCCAATGAATAATGGTAGTTGTCTTTAGCTGCTGTTAGGCTGGTTGAAGACTCTTTACTCACCCATTCGCTTGGCTTGAGTTTGACCTTCTGGTCATTTTAGCTGGGACTTATATTAAGCTTGATTTGGACCCTGGGTTGGTGCTTGGAATTCCTACAGACTTCCTAAAGAGCCAGAGTACACCTTGCTGGAGAACAGCCACTCCTCATTCTCTGTTTACAGCCATCCCTTGCCAGTGGCATCTCCCCAGACAAACTCCTGATCTCTAGACTTGCAGTATCATACCTCCCTTTAAGAACTGTTTTCTCCAAGGGCCTTTCTGAAGCTTCCAAGAGTTGCAGGCTGAGGACTGTGCTCAGCAGCAGTGCTCCCAGGACTCAGCTGAAGAGTAGGGCTCAGCTGATGTGTAGGGCTCATTGCCTCATGGCTTTTTGTGGATCATTCTCTGAAACAAATCCTGCAGCCTTTCCATGCCATGCACAGTGTTTGGCTTTTCATCTCCATTATTAACCCAGAGCAATGGGCAGCAGCATAAAATCCACTTATGCAGAGAACCTAATCCAAATCCACCTGCATTTCCACTCATGTGTGGTTGTCCACTGGTGAGAGGATGACTTTCAGAGGATGCCTGAGTCCTTCAAGGGCACTGCCTAAAGCATCTGGTGAATTGGGTTGCATAAGTACTGTATAAAATAGAAAACTACAGTACTAAATACAGTGTGACTTCACTCTTAGGCTGTATTTTTAGATTGTTAGAGTGCTTTGGAGGATGTATCTATAATGAGATGTTTTCTCTCAATGCAGGATGCTGCTCTTAGAGAAAATATCTTATACAGTTTTCATACACTTGTCATTATATAGATTACATAGAGTATTAGCCCCTTTGTTATACACTGTGAAAGTTTAGCTGACAAAGACTTCCTCTTTCTGAATTGTGATAACTTCTGGAATTGAATGGATTTAATTGAATTATCTGTCCCACAGAAAGTTATCACTGCCTATTCAGTTCCAGGACATAGCAGAAGGTAGGAGTTATTTGCCCTGTAGAAATGGAAGAATTAAAATGTAAGGAATGTAGTCACTGATGACTTATCTGGGCAGTTTCCAGTCCAGCTGAATTACTTCACATATGTGAAATTATTAGTATAATGGGTTTCATTAAAATGTGCTAATAGCAGAAGGAATGTCCTCAGTTGCTCAGTTCAGCAGCCAGTCTGTAATAAGTGCCTGGGGAAGAAAGAGTCTCAGGAAGACCAAGGTTTTGCTCTATGGTGAATCTCAAAAGCTTCACTACAGTAGAATCAGGAGTTACAACACTCTGTAATAAGCAGCACCACATATCACTGGGATCTGGGCTGGAGGGGATGACAGCCTGAAGCTCCTCCTCAAAGATTTGTGACCTTCCTCTGGAGGGCAACCCTCAGGGGAAGCTGGGCTACCAATGTGGCCTGTCTAGCTGAAACAACTGCCCAGCACTTTTCTCACATAGCCCCTAAGCACAGGGACTGCTTTATACCCTAAGGAAGGATTATTTCTTTTTGTCAGGGATGTAAATTGTGCCCCTAGTAGTGATTCACCTTCCCTGCAAACCCTGCCCTGGGCTAAGGACTGCTGGCAGTGTCTGAAGGAATGATTTGCTGTAATCATACATTTACTGTAGGAAGAGTACCCTAGGCTTGGATGCTAAGGAGGGGTAATCCCTTTGATGATCTGGCTGCCTTAGCCAGGTCAAAGGTCTAAATTAGTACCTGGAGTCAAAGGGATTTCTGTTACTCTAGATAAGGATCCCAGAGTGAAGCTGCTGAGGATTTATGCTGGCTGGTTCCCAGGTGCCCTGGGCACATTTCTTTTACCTGTAGTACTTCTCCTAGGCTGTGGTGCTGGATTGCCACACTGGGAACTCAATAGGGAAAAGTATTTCCACAAAGAAACCTTATTCCTTTCTATGATTTTATTTAAGTGCTTCTTTTTTAAAATGAAGCAAGTAAAGAGGGAAAATAATTTTGGTCATCTTTTCAGGATCATTTTTTGTTTATGCTACTGTTAAAAAACATAAAGAAAAAAGCTCCTAAAACCAGACTCTTCACAGTAAAATGAGTAGCGAATAGTGCCACTTCAGTAAATGTTACCTTTCATTTTTCAATAAATTACCAATTTATACTTCTGAATGTAGCAATAAAAAGAGATAAAAGGACAGAAAGAGCAGGAAAATTTAGGAGGTTTATGTTTACGGGCAAGCATTTGGCTTTATGTTTACCTCATGGAAAGCAACTCCATATATCATGATAATTGACTTCACCAAGTACCTTTGAAAAAACAGACTTTGCTACAAAAAAGCATCTTGTTCTAGAGAAGCCTATGCATGGTTTTCCACTACGGAAAACATTCTCTTTTGAATCAATTCGATTTTTACAGTGTTTCTGTCTAGTGGTTCATTTGCCCAGGAAGCTGAGAACAAGCAAGATCATGGCATAAATATAAGCTGAATGTTTTTAGACTGATTCCTGAGAACTTCCCATAGTGAGGGCTTCCCATTACCCTACTTACTTCCAGATATTTACTTGTTACTATTTTAACACCAGTGGTTCATAGGTAGCTCTTCCACAATCCTGACCAAGGATTTTGATCCACCAGACTTCTGAGGGGTCACTGGATTTTTCCTTGGCATCCTGGCACAGGAAACAAGGACTCTCAAGCAGCTGAACTGCTGATTTTTTCCATCATTTAACACAATAAAAAGCAAGTTTTTTGCTGATGTATTTTGGAAATAATATTTGTGGCAGTTCCTCTCTGAGTCAGTCAGAGAGCAGAGGACTGGATTGTGGTGGGCAATAAAAAACCCTGGTGCTTCTATAAAGACTTTAATTGCTCAACTTGTTACAAGTGAGACGGAGGGAGGCTGGTGACAATACCAGCTTCAAAGCAGCTGCAAAGGATTTATTTTTCGTCAATGATGAGTGGAAAAATACTGTACAAGGTTGGATGAAAAACTGTATTTTATTAGCCATTCTTATTATGAGTGTTTACAAGCTAGTGTGCTGATAGGCATTTTGATGAGATAGTATTCCTTAACTGTACTCATTCTGGAATTAAAAAAAAAAAAAAAAAAAAAAAAAAAAAAAAAAAAAAAAAAAAGAAAGCTGGAAAACATGGCATATGCGTATGTCAGACCCATATTTATAGCCAGACAGTGAGAAGCTGCCTTGGCAACAGGTAGTCTGAATGGTTAAAGTGCTGGTCTGGCCAAGTCATTTGTTCAAAGATAGTGTGATTTGTGGATGTTTCCATGGATCTTCTTGGAACATCCCAGGCCCCTGAGGTGTGAAAACAGACTGACAAGCTGATGGCATCCCTGTCTTCTGCCTCTTGCTGCCCTTAGTGTCTGGGGTGGGCACAGAGAATGGACAAAATGTCCTGGACAGCCTTCTCAACCTGTCTCATAGAACAAGGCCTTTGCAAATTCAAGACTTAAACCTGGCAATTTTGAGTCCCATTCCACCACCACTGAGCTCCATCGTGGTTTTCTTTGTGTGAAGTTATATTGCAATTTCCTGCTCCCAAAGTGGCTCTTCCAGGCTGGAGCTATTTTCTAGCACACTTCCAGTAAGAGCAGTACACTTTTCAGGAATGCTGCCTGGCCAGGGGTTGTGATACACTTGCATGTTGGCAGTGTTACAGCCACCTCAGGCTATGATACACCAACAGTAATGCTCCCATAATCAAAGTAATGACAAGCTAGTGGGAAATTGAGTTTAACCTGAGAGGAGGCTGCATGAAAACATCTTTGTGGTTATTGTCTCTGGCTCTCTATTTATTGCAGTTCAGTCACACCACCAAAAATGTGCTTTGCTTACAAGCGGAAAGGTTTTACTGACTAATTTTTCATTGTGCTTCCCTTCTGCCCTCCTCCTCTGCTGGCAATCCTGAAAATCTACCCTGGGTTGCCAAGGTCCTGCTGGTTTATTTACTTTTAATGTCCAATCACCAATAATAATTGTTCTGCTAGAAATTCCCAGCCTTGGGGGAAACTCTGAGTTTGCTGTGGGCAGCTGGTGTGCCCTGGGGCTTCTCTGTGACCCTGATGCCTCAGCTATGGTGGTCTGCTGGTCCTGACACCTAAATAGGAAAAGGATCTGTGGAAAGCAGGTAGCATTCAGAGCAAGAGGTACCTAGTGTTGGGGGTTGGTTTCTCGTTCTATCTTATCTGTAGAATTTTTTACCATTGTTCTCCTAGGAGCGCTAATGTGGGTGCTTAAGAAACACAAAGACTCTGGGCCAAAGCAGACAAAACATAGGGGAGAACATGGCGACTCACTTGGCAGATGGGAGGGGAGAGGGGGTGTTTCTCGGAGAAACGTGGACTGTGGTTTTTGGGGCGGTCTCTGGCTCTCAGGGTTTTTAGCCTGGGAACTTGGGACCAGAGCTGGCTCTGCCTTGCTTGGAGCTGCCGCGGCTGCTGCATCCCATCGCTCCTCCAGCGCTGATCCGGAGTTTCCCCTCTGCTTTTTGACAATCCGGACCACAGCCCTGGGTATGCCTTGCCCAGCTTTGGGAACTCCACTGCTTCCGGTCTGAGCCCGGGCCGCCTTTCGTCTGGTGTCTCCTCCGAGCCAGAGCGCCCCTGCAGCTGCGTGGATCAACCCACCCTTGTGACTGTAATTATAACGGAGGGGAGAACCCTAGCCCTGTTGGTTTCTCCCTGCTACTGTTGCTGTTACTTGTTTGCCGTGATAAACTTATTAGTAAAGAACCGTTATTCCTTATTCCCATACCTCTGCCTGAAAGCCTATCAATTTTGAAATCAAAATAATCCGGAGGGAGGGAGGTTTGTTTCCTTCAATCTCTTTTTTTCAAGGGAGACTAGCAGATACCTGTCGCTTAAAACCACGACACCTGGGATCCAATTTTTTAGGAAATTAAATACATAAAGATGCAGATCTGGCAAAGGTTCATGGCTGTGTGTTTTTGTGAGTCATACTTCATACCAGTGGTTATTCCAGGTCTTGATCAAATTCAAACCTTGCCTATTATTTCAGTCCCTTTCTGAAACTAAGGACATATGCTCTGCTCTATTGGAGTACTGTGAGAACTCACCTGTGAATATCCATGATGGGGAGAGAGTTTCAGACTTGAGGCCTCAATCCTCTTGAGAGATCTTCCATTACTTTATTTGGGGTTATAGAGATCCCAGAGGATTATTTCCTCAGATATGAAAGGATCAAAGAGATTTGTAGCTCATCTTCATCTCTCTATGGGCTGATTCCCTTTTCACTGTTTGCATCTGGGAAAAGAAACAAGAGTGCGTACATCCTAATATTTTAGGAAGCAAGCAATGGCTGTCAGCTGCCATGGGAATGTGATGCATTAATGAATGACACAGTAGGTGTTCTGTGTATTTTGCTAAGAACCAAGTAGCACCAGTGAAGTAGGCATCCCTACTAGTTCAATGTGGCCATGCCACCAGACATCTCTTAGCTAAGATGGGACAAAGAGCACCCAATTTCTGGTTAAGCTGGTGGGGAGCTTTGTACAGAGTGTAATTATGCTAAGCAGATTTTTACCAGAACACTTCAGTATCCAAATGGCTGTTAGATATGTTCTGTGTTGTGAGACTGGGGGTTTTTTGGTCTAGTTTTGGCAACATCTTAGAAATTGCACATGACTATTCTTCTAATTTGAAAAGAAATTGCTGATGTAATTTAACTTCAAGAAGGGTCTTCAAAACGGCTTTGTTTTTTCCAATACAGCAGAAAGACTCTCAAATCTCTGAGTGCTGTGAGAGTGTTTGTTAAAAAAAAAAAAAAANAGATACTATTTTGAAAGCTGTAAATTAAAGACAATTTCAAACAGCTTTTTAATTCCCTTTGTGCTCAGTGCTTTGGCATCAGATCATCAAATAATACAGATAAGCAGAAGAGCTGGACCATGTCACTGTCACCTTTCCAAAACCAAGCTCCAGCCAACTGCAGAACTGCTCACTATTAACCCTGAAAGGAAAGGAGACACTTTATTCAGAGCCCATCTTTTCCTTAAAATCACCTATCTAAACATTGGGTAACAATAACCTTATGTAATTGCGGGCAGCTGGAAGATTTTTGTTTTACAGAACAATGCATAAAATAAAGCACTCATTTCCTAATGAGCAATCGATGTGCTCCTCTCTTCAGTTCAGGGAGTTCAGTGTTCACTTGTCCAGCTGAACAGAGAAGAAAAATAATCACGGAAACTAGCGTAAATTCTGTCAATCTGTAAGTACTCTGAAGCTGAAAGTTAGGAACAAGTTGATCTTGTGTGTGTGATGAGCATGCTGAATATAGTGGCCATATATAGTCAGCATCTGCACTGGAAGATGTAGGACTAATCATGCTGAAGGAACAAGGCTTGAACAAATAAAATCATCTCCCTCCATATGCTCTGTGTAACATTGCAGGTGACCATTACAGTGTGAGAAGGGGATGTATGGCCTCTGATCTACGAGGAAGAAAATTTTCATTCCTTACATTTGAGGCTTAAATTTAAGAGCAGGAAAAGATTGAAACTGAACCCCAGAAGGTGTATACCTATCCTGCATGCAGAAGTGGAAGCTTCACAGACACTGAGCTGATGTCAGTGAATAGCTGTGTTTGCAGAAGATGCTGTACTGCCTCTTGTGGGTCTTTGCACTCTTAACAAGGAGGGAGGAGAAGGGAAAGTATGTGGAGATAAAGGACCGAAGCTTGTGCTTTTAAAATCCTTCTCCAATATCATTCTAAAACTAATTCTGCTCTGCTGGTAATGGCAAACCCAGTTTTCTGATTGGCTGTATAGGGAGGCTTGACATCACAGAAGCTTTCTTATGCCTTAGACCTTTGTGATTTCAGGGATTAGAGCTCCACAGTAGCATCTATCCTGCTTAATTTTTGCTGTCTAGAAATCACACATCTGGTGAAGAAAAAGAAACTTCCGCAGCTTGCTTACCTGAAATGTCTGTCTTGGGAAGATACCAGTCTCTCTTTGGAGGGGTCTGTCTCTGTTCTGGGGGTACAGAGCTCTTCAGGGTAGGGGATGAGCTCTTCAGGGTAGGGGATGAACCTGAGGAGAGGTAGTGATTGAGTAGTGAAGTGTGAGGTTCAACACAATATAACATAATGTCATAAAGAAAAAAGAAACATAAGATCTTGTGGGAAATAGTGGGCTTTGACTTGTCCATTGCCAAGAAAGGGACAAGGGTTGAAATGGAAAGTCTTGTGAAAATTTGGGCCAATGCTTAGCAGAAACCCCAAAATACTGGCAGGTTTGGGAAAGCAATAGGGGTCACCTTTCAATGCAGTTGTTCAAATCCATGGATGGCTAACATAGTGAAGCCTGTAGGCAGTTCTCATCTCTACATCAGATAAAGCATGTAGGAGAAAGCAAAAAGAAACAAGGCTTATCAAGAGGTAGTTTTCATATACTCAATAAGCTAGAAAGCTCTGATTCTCTGTGGTGGAGCGCAAAAAGCTGTGTGGGAAAGATAGAAGGAATGGGAATCAGATGTCATCACAAGTTCATACGTATTCAAGAAAATTTGAAACATGCTTGTGAAAAAGAAATCCATTGCATTATAAAGGCAGATTCCTTCCTTCAGATGTGTGTGATCTCCTTGGTAGCAAACGTGTGAGGATAAGATTTTGCCTGTGTGAAAGGGCAGGGGATGCACTACTGTAAACACCATGGGTTTACAGAAAGTTTAAATCAGGTCTGAACCTGGCCCATGGGCTGTTTGTGCTCCTAATTTCACACAAGGGAAATTTGGGACTACTGAGAAATTTTAAAACTGATGTTTTGGTTAGATTTGAAATACCCCTCCCCCCAGCACTATCCCTGCTTAAAATTCCTAGCTATCAAACAGCTACTTCCTCACAGATTATTGGCTTTTCATGTTGCTCAAGTGCAGCCTTTTCATCAGACTGCATATGTTCTGATCACTTTCTGGCATTTTTTCTTATTTTAAATAAAGACCATTCAGCCACAGTTTATATAACCACTATCTGGATAATACCCTCCTAATGACCAACTTTCCCTGGAGAAACACAATCATATCTCTTTCCCCATTTCTGCCAACTGCATTTGAGTTTGCCACAGAGCCAAGCACAGCCCTGCTATTGTATTAGTGCAGATGGGTGGGAGTCACAAAAGCCTGAATTGGAAAATTCCCAACCTGTGGGCAAGAGCTTTGGTTTACTTCTTTCTGTTGTAGGGGTTCCCACTGATTGAGTTGGATATAAGTTTTCTGTGCTTTCAGGTTTTTTCCAAGCTTGAAGGGACATGCTTTCAAAAGGCTTGTGGAAAATTAGAAGGTTTGTGTTTAGATGGGATTGCAAAGAGGAAATACACTTCAAACCTTGTCTGGTGGAATGTTGTCTTCAAGTAATTCCATGGGCCATGGCCTCCCTCTTGCCAGAGGTGTGCACTCTTCTCTTGTAAGATCATTGGGGTCCATTTAAGCTGCTCCAAGTTCCGGCAGCCCTGGGATCCAGGGCAGGGGAGTGTTGGAGGACAAGTGAGAGGTTGTCATAGGGTGCAGCCAAGAGCTTTGCTACCAGCTGGCAAGCATAGGTAGCTTTGGCACTAGCTGGCAAATTGTGTAGGCAAACATGCCTGTTTTGCATGCATTGTAAGAATTGCCAAAATCTTGCTAAATTTGATGGTATTTGGAAGTTCTGGGTTCCCAAAATCTAGCTCTGACCCTAGTGAAGTTGGAGTGAGGAGTGGTGCTGAACATGGTGCAGCTGGCAGCTCCTTCTCCAGGTATTGATCCCAAAGCTAATGTGTGCTGAGTAAAGACTTCCTCTTTCTTGAGTTCTTTGTGTGAGTAATTTGGTCGACTGTGTTTGCCTGACCTTGAGCCTGGCAGGGAAAGGGGCAAGAATGTTCTTGTTACTGCTTTCCTTCAGGTTTCCCTGAGCTCTGTGGCATGTGGAGATCTCAGGGAAAGGGTTACGAGAGCAGAGATGCCAAATGAGCTCCAAGTGCAGCTCCAAGCCAGGAGGCCAGTATCAACCCTCCCTACTGTCTCATCTTGTGCCAGGTGGTTCCAGTGAGGAATGGGTCTGGAATTTATTCTGGGTTAGAGAAGCAAAGCAAATTGTGCTTTTTTTTTTCCTTCACAAATAACTTAAACATATCCCAGAAAGGAAACCAGCTGGTGAAATGCAAAGACATGCTTTCAGATCCAGCAGAACAGAAAGAAAATAGGGAAACAAAAGGTTTTTTGCATGCCTTCATATGAATCAGACAGACAGAAAATTAATTATCCTTGTGTCTTTTCTGGAAAAAACAGCATCATTTGTTGTCCTTTGTTGGGAAAACTCCATGTCCCTTGCAGACCTCATCACTGTCCATGCTAGGAGAGCACAGTTTGCTTGTTTTTTTGGAAGCACATTGTTGGGGTTGGTTTATCTTTCTATCTTATCTGTAGAATTTTTTACCATTGGTCTCCTAGGAGCACTAATGTGGGTACTTAAGAAAACAAAGACTCTGGGCCAAAGCAGACAAAAGACAGGGGAGGACATGGTGACTCACTTGGCAGAGGGGAGGGAAGAGGGG
>VWZN01007502.1:589878-621795 GCA_013396955.1 Regulus satrapa
GTGACAAAGTGGAGCTCCTTGGCTCAGCCTGGATGCACGACCCAAGGCTCACAGTTTAGCTAGGGGAGGATATGTGAAACATGGACTGATGGCCTGGCTGGAAGTCATTCATGGCAGAGGTTTCCTGTGAGCAATGAAAGGCAGAAAGGGAATCAGTTCTTGATGTCTTCAGCAGCCTTTGTTCATCATGAAAGCTTGCCTTGCCTTTCCCTTTCTCATGTTTTATCCCAGCATCCATTATCTGTAGTAAGCTCAGTGACTAAGCATCAAGGGTGGGTTGTGGGCCAGGAATCTTGGGCAACATGCCATACATGGAACCCAAAGAAGACCATTACTGCCCACAATACCTGGGCAATGACACAACTTGATAAATGTACCCCAAAACTGAGGACAATGAATCACCCATCAACTGCATTATGCTACATACATTTGCTACATTTGCAAACTGTTAGCAGAGAATTTGAATGTAAAATATTTAGAAATCCTTTCATATTTTTAATATTCTGTGGAGATTTGGATGATACAGCAATTCTTTAAGTTGTGCAGAAATATGATATATGGCATACTGCAGAATAGATCAGCATGTCTCTCCAGATCCCTGCCAGCATGCTGGGGATGATTTCAAGGTACGTCTGTATGAGAAAATCACTGCTGGCTCAGTGATTAAGTGTCAATGCCAGGTCCTGTGACTTTGGATCTCAGCTTTCATTGCTTCCAAAAGGCCTGTTTCTGCTCTGTTATATTGCCAGTGATGCCCCTGTGAAGAGAAATCGAGTCCAGGGCACATACTTGGGCCAGATGGCTTCAGACCTGCAGGTCAGACTGAAATCTCACTGACAGAAGGTTGGATCCACCTCAGAGTCACATCACCATTCATCTTGCTGGAGTCACTCTGGTCTGATGCGGGTAAGGGACAGAGAGCCCTGGGTTTAGCTAAATTATCAACAAGGCCTTTGTGGCTTGCTACAAATTCTTAAATGCCTCTGTGGATCTTGCAGTGGATAAAACTGGCAGAAATTAGCTCCAAATGTGGCTGGCTCAGACAAAGGAGTTAACAGTGCTCAGACGAAGAGAAACCAGTAGCAGCTTTTGGCCCAAAAAAGAAAGGGAAAGCAAACCACAGGACTCAAACCAAAAGTCTGTCAGAGAAAATATATCCTGAAGAGCAACTGATTTAAGCAGGTGAGCTGACTTTGCACTCTCACATCAGTGCCATCTACCGAATACTTTATTTTTTTATTTGTAAGGAGGGGTTTGCAAAATAATGGCTGAGCTGTAGAAGCTCCCACAGTCTTCAAAGCCTGCTCACAGCTTTGTGTTCCAGCAGCTGGATGAGGCAGAGGAACACTGGAGAGTTGGAGTGGGATCTGCCCTCATGTTGGCTGCCTGCAGAGTGTCATTGTGGCTCAGGGATGCAGAGCAGACTCTCACTCCTTAATGCTCATTACTTCATGAGCGCTTGTGAAACTTGCACACAGCATCACTCACAGGATTAGTCCCAAGTTTTGGTTCTAAAAAGATGCAATGAGAAATTCTGAGTCCTAATATTGGTGGAGAAACTCCCACTGGCCTGAGCTATCCCTATGCAGGTGATTTGACCATAGCCATTGGTTAGCATGGTGACACTCTGTGGTCAGGCAGAAGATGTCTGGAGTGTTTCCTGATCATCTCCAGAGGTGTGAGAGCCTCTTTTCTGTACACAGATATCCCCATGGCAAAGGAGGTGCATCTGGATCTCCCCTTCAGGCCTTCTCAAGCCAGCTCTAAATTCCAAATTCAGGAGTTGGTGCAGGTTAGCACTGCAGCCCTGGAAATGCCTGAATGAGGTTTAACCTTTATTTACCCTTTATTTCACAAAGCTTAGCCCTTTTTCAGAGTACAGGTCCCTGAGTACAATACCTCCAATAAATCCTGTTTAAGATAGGTACCTCTTCTGAGCCCAGCTCTGGCTGTAAGAGAAATGGGTAATGATGAAGCTTTGTGTTTGTTCAATTCTGTTTGGAATTTACAGCACTTTGTAAATGATTTATTGCAGTCATAATAATTGATGCCTCTGCAAATGGATTCCTGTCAACAATACATTCAGACCCAGGCCTTCATTTCAGGCTCATGGGGACAATATGCATTTAATGGAAAACCAGGTCTGGTTGCTTTTGGTTCTTATTTATATACTATAATGAAGTGCTTATCTAGCTGGTGGTGGTTCTTGTTTCTGTAAAAGTAAAACTGTGGAGGAAGCAGACCCATCAGGTGCAGGAGCTGTGATACATGTTCTACCTGTGAACAGGCAAGAGAGGTCAAAGATCTTTACCTCTCACTCTTTGCTTTCCCTCAGCCCAAGATGGAGCCTCCTCTACTTGCTGTACTTGTCAAGACTTCTAAAGACCCTGTAGTTTCTTACTTGGACTCCATTATGGCCATATATTTGATGCTGAAGAGACAGGAGAAACATCTTCCTCCATCCAGATCAGTTTAAGGTTTTTCATTAGATTATCCCTTTCTTTTTCACTGTCTGGCTGTGAAAGCTTCTGGATGAGAGTTCCTGTCTTGATGGTCCTGTTGCCCTTTTGCTGGGTTTGTTCCCATCTGTTTCCAGGGTGTAAACAGCTCTTCTACTGATGGACACTAAGTGCTCTTTGCCTATGTGAATATAGAGCACTTTGGGGTTGCGGAGAAACTGGCAGTTTCCCTGTAGCTGCAAACACAGTTGCTCCCACCAGGGAAAATATCAAAGTGGAAAATACCAGGATGGAAAAAATGGGAATGTTGCTGTTGCTCAGTGGTGTCTGTGAATATACCACCACCACTTGAACTGGCTTGGGAAGGAGGAATTCAGCGAAGGAAAGGTTCCTTAAACAAGACCTGCTGAGTAAATTGTCCATGTTCACCAGTCCACTGACTCCATTCTTGGAGTGTTATATCTCCAGCTTCAGCCACAGTGACCTGTGGTCTCAGCCATGACAGGGAGTGTCATTCGCTGAAGCACACTGCTTATGTATTTTTGAAGTAAGAATAAAAGGCTTTTATGGTTTTGTGAATAAATGCAATAGAAAAAATTCAACATGTCGTTAGGAGTTGGTAATCCCCAATAGCCAGAAATTTGTGTTTCACCTAGTGCCTGATTACCCTTTTCAATCATCTCATTAGGTGCCTCCTTTCAGGGTGACAGCAACACAGTATCTCTGTGGGGTTCAGCACAGCAGAGTAATTGAGACCTTGAAATCCTACTGTCACAAGTATCAACAGAAAGGAGCAAAAACTGGTATTTTTTAAAATGAGGTACTTCAAAGTAAGGAATTGCCTTCCAAAAATAGTAGCTAGCGCTTTCAGAAGTCAATTGCAATTTTAAGGTGTTAACTGCTCTTGGTATGATTTGCTACCTCTTTAGGACTGCAGGTTTTGTAGAAGTGATGTCTGTCTTCACTGTACTGAGCCAGGTATGGGGACTGAAGAACAGTGCATAGGGAAGGAAAATACTCCCAACTCACTCCTATTAGAAAGGCTGAGGTTGGAAGGTTTTCTAGGCATGACCCTCTAGTGTACCCATGGGTGAGGTGAGCTGGCCTAATCCTCTGAGATAGCCCCTATTATGTCTGGAGTTCCCTGAAACTAGGTGGGACAGACTTAATGTTCCAGATGGCTTTTTTGCTCTTATATACTGCTGAAAGTTTTTTTTGTTTGTTTGTNGAGCAAAGACACCTTAGAGCCTGTGGCAAAAACAATAGAATAATTTGGATTGGAAGGGACTTCATCTATTCTAGCACCTTCCATTAGTCAATCAGCTGACTTGTGTCTTCTGGGACTATTTTCCAAACTCTTAACTCTCTTTACCTTTGGGTTGTTTTCTGGTTAACCAAGGTCCAGTTTTCAATTTTTTCTGTCACAAGTTGTGCTGGTGGGTTTTGTTGTGATTGCAAGGCAGTCTTTGCTCCCACAAGGAGGAAAGTATGAGAGAACTGGGATTGTTCAGCCAGGAAAACAGAAGGGTCTGGGGTGTCCTATATGTGGCACTCCAGTACGTGGAGGAACTACAAGAAAGTTGGAGATGGCCTATTTACAGGAGCATGTAGTCACAGCACAAGAGGGAATTGATTCAAACTAAGAGTAGATTTAGATTAAATTTAAGGGAAAAAATCCCTGTGAGGCTGGTGAGGCTCTGGAACAGGTTACCCAGAGAAGGCGTGGATGCCTCATTCCTGGATGCATTTAAGGCCAGGTTGAACAAAGATCTGAGCAACATGGTCCAGTAGAAGATATCCCTGCCTATGGCAGGGGCTGGGACAAGATGACAAGACAATTCTTTTCCAGTCCAAACCATTCTCTGATTCCATGATTGAGACATCAAGATATACTGCTGAGGTCTTATGATGCAGTCATATTTCAGAAACCACAGACTAATTTAATTAGACTCCATTTCATGACATTTGTTTCTGTCTCTGCAGGTAGGAAATGTTGGGGGCATTGGCAAGACATTGCAGCAGTAATTCTAGTATGATGTTAGCAGGGATGCCCTTCCACACAGTTTCTTAGCACTAGCAGCATCTCTCCCCCTTAACTTCCTCTTTCACAAGAAAATAAAAAGAGACCTATTGGCTCCTCTCTCCTCCAGCAAACACCCTGACAATGGAGGAAGGTTTTCCCTTCCCCTCCTCTTTCCTATTCTTTTGCCTGCCATGAGAAGCACTGGCAAATCCAATTTAATTTTGCATTTTTCATTCCTGGTGGGTGTTTAAAGCACTAACTGATACCATGGGAAATGAGCTGTGGTAGAAGCTCACAGGGAGCCAGGGTCGCACAGATACTGATGGATTGTGCAAGACAAGAGAGTAAAGGAGCTGCTCTATTCATATATAAGGCTACCACATAACAGACTGCCCAGGATGACTACACTCACAGGAGTTTCATGTTGGAGACATGTTTATCTATATTACCAGTGCTCACATCTCCTTGTTTTGAAAAGGTCTTGCAATTTATTTAAGAATGGGGTAGAAGAATTTCACTATTAATTTAAAGACTTGTTTCATGCAAATTAGTTTAAACACATTAGTTTAAACATTTGCTCTAAAGCTGCATTTTCCAATGCAGGACTGCGTTTGGCTTTATCCACTTCTAGGTAATTGTTGTTTGTTTTTTGTTTTGTTTATTAATTTCAAGCCAATTAACCTCTTCCTTTTCCTTGTAGCCTAGAGAGAATGACCTTGTATAAACATTTTTTATATTGTTTGTTAAACACTGTCTTGGTTTGAAAGATGGGTGTCTTCCAAGGAACGCAGGAACCTCCCTTGGAATAGAAAATGTGACCCCTCTTTCCTTCAAATTATTATCACTTTGAAATTATGAGGCTTTTATGCAAAGATGTGGGGAAAGGAATACCGGATCGTTGCCAGTATGTATATGTACAACAAGACAAACAAAATTTCAACCCCAGCAGCAGTAGCACAGAAGAACAAAACCCCCAGACATCTCTTCCTGCTCTCGGGCACTTTCCCCGTGGCCGCAGTTCTGCTCTTGGGCACTTTCCCCGTGGCCACAGTTCCGCTCATGGCCAGCGGGGGCGCTGCTGGCTCCCGGCTGGGCGGGGCGCGGTGATTCTCCCGCGCCTGCAGGGGGCGCCGTGCCCCCAACACTGAGGCGATGGTGCCGGGCCCAGGTGGGCGCTCAATGGCTGGAGCTGTGGCCACGGCTGGGCTCCCATGCTGAGGTGCCCTGAAGGGGGACAACTCTTTTGGCAGCTCCTGACCCCCCTCAAACAGCCGAGAAACAAAAATAGAATCAGCAGACTTGCAGTGCAGGAAACTGCACCAGGCTGGGAGCCCCAAGCCCAGCACAGCAGTGGCTGCGGCGATGTGGTGTGGGCAGAGGGTCCGGCAAGAGCCGGTGCTGGCGTTTTGGAGCTGCACGCGCTGGGCCTGAGCTCCGAGCGGCCAGCCGGTAGGGAAACAGACAAACAGCTCCTTCGTCCCCTGGTCCCAGAAACAGGAGCAGCAAAACCCAGCCAAGCCTCCATGACAGCCACCTTTTCTTTTACTTCCTGGATTGCCACAACCTGTGCCTAGGCAGGGGGAATTCAATGGAATATTGTGACACAGCTACATCTTGTGTTTCCTAATTGCCCCATTTGTCTCTCAGACAATTGCCCCAATGGTCCTTCTTCCAGGTAGCAGGTGGGAGAAAAAAATCACTGAAAAGAACAAACCCAGAACAACTACTTTTGAAGCAAGACAAGCCAATGACACAGGTTATTAGACCTCACACTTGAGGATGAGATGATTGGTGGCAGGCTCTGGATGGTTTTGCTCCCTGCCCACCTCCACTCTCCCTGGCCATTGTGGTGGGAGGTGCCAAGGGCTGGTGTGAGGGCATTGTCGCCTTGCTCTGGAGCAGTGCACCCACCTAATGAGAGAGACGAGGGCTGTCAGGGACCAAGGCACACCCCTGCTCTGTCCCTGTGTGCCAGACTTCTGGGATTCTCAGGAGACCTGGGATTCCTGGAATCTCAGTCTGAGTTCTGGCATTTGAGATGGTAAGAAAGTGAATATGTTTCTATGTAACTTTAATCAGTTTTCACAGAATCACAGAATGAACTAGGTTGGAAAAGATCTCTGAGATCATCTATGTTTGCCTTTGTCCCAGGAGGAAGTGAATTAAAATTTATTTCCAAGAAATTGTTCAACGAGGTGAGTCCTGATGAGCTTGAGGCCTCAACAGACTGGGGGTAGCTCAGAAGATACAGAAAAGGTAATGACCATCAGCAATCATAAACAACTATCAACTCCAAACCTCATCCCTGGCATGGTCAGTGACACCTGGTCTGGGAAAAGATAAGAATGAGGACCTGATTAGCATCTAAGGCAAAGAAATCTGTATCCAATAGAACACAAAATACTAAGAACTGCATAACTTTCAACCAATGAACACTGGAGCAATGGATTTCTATGGGGTTTGACTGTATAAGTATTTGGAAAATCTAGTAAAATCTATGATTCAAGGAAGGATTTTATCTGCACACCTGGGCTGTGTGTGGATGAAATTATTTCTGTTGCACATCCTGGCCAGAATAAAGGAATGCTTTGATTCACTAACACTAAAAATGTTGTTGGAAGGTTTTTGTTTTTCCTGGAGTTTTGGTGACACTCACAAGGGGATGCTTTTACCTGGAGTGAGTTCTGTATGTTCAAGAATCATCTTGAATAGGCCCTTGAAATTAAAGGATGACTCTTCCTGTGTGAACATAAGGAGTCATTAGGGAATCCACATTAGCTGGAATGGTCTTGGCCAAATTAATGTTGCTCCCAGGTAGCACTTCACCTTGCTGTGTAGTTGGATATGCTCCTTCCTCTCCTCATCCTGCACAGACGTATAAGAAGCCCTGACATGTTCCAGAAGCAGCCATACACAGATCGTGGGTCAGCCGTGACTTTGCTGCCAGGAGCAGAGAGGTGACAGTGGTGACAACTTTAGGAAAACCTCACTCTAGAGCTTCTATAGTCTACCCTCCTTGTCTCTGAAATGATAAAGAAGAGTTCACATTTTAAAAATACTGCTTAATAAGTGGGTGGACATCAGTTCTTATCTCACTGAAGATGTAACTCTAGCAGAAGAAAACAGCAAGCTTCTCATTAGCTGTTAGAGATATGGTAAGTTGCTTTCTGGGGAAAGCAATAAATTTGTTTTCTTGCACACTGGCACACTTTTCTCTTACTTTCTACTCTCCTTCCCCAGATAGTTAAGACTGTTTAAGGACAATTTCTGTTACCCAAGAATGTCACTGCCCTATGTTGGCATGACATGATAAGCTCTCTGCAGCATATAATGCAATGGCTTATTTTTGCCAAGTTCAGAGCACCACCGCCTATAACATTATCTAATTGCTGAAAAGGAAGGAGAAAAGCAGTGGAAACGAAAAACAAGAGGAAAGATACACTGTAGATAATCTTATGTTTTCTATCCCGAACAATAAATGAGAGCCCTGATGTAACAACAGCATCAGCATTTATTGTATCTCTAGCCCAAAAGCTGCCTAATAAATTCTATCTAATTTCCGTCTTGGTTTAGAACAAAGTAGCGATCTCTTCAGAACCTCCTTTATATGGCCATTTTTTATTGTAAAGCTATAGAGCGATTGTATTTTTTTTTTAATGATTTGCCTTTTAATATCCCCCAGCATTTTGCCTTTGCTCATCCATTAGCTCCAGCATGGACTGAGACACTGCAGCCCAGGTCTCTTAATACTGTAAGGTAGTCCCAGTGCATGGTTGGAGAGGCTCCGGGGTAAACTGTCACACCTGAAAGGCAGAGTGTGCATAGCTTTGCTCAGCACTGATCCTTGGCAGCACTGATCAACAGACTTTGCTTGGCAAAGCCCTTCAGGCCATACCTCCGAAGATACAGCCTGGAGTGGGAATTTATGTACCCTGTGTAATGTGCATCTCTCGAACTGCCCTAGCTAAAGCTGCTAGACATTGTCCTCATAAGGATTCAATAATATTGTCTAATAAAAAGAGCTGCAGTTTTATCTTGTCATTATTTCATTACAAGTACTTGCAGCAAGTATTTTTAGACCATTTCCATTGTTTGTTATAAATTTTTGCTTTTAGCTCTTGTAATGTATTTTCTGGAATTATTTTGACTTTCACATTTATATGACCTGCATATTTGGATTAATACCGTGATTTCAGCCAACAATTCTTAAGCAAACCCCACATTTTTATTGTGAGCCTTGTGTCAATGCTCAGATTCAGGAGCCAAGTGACTTGGAGTGTTGCTGCAGAAGTGATAAAACCCTTAATGCTAGAAGATTCCAGTTTGGCGTCCATCTGATGGCTTTTTTTCTGATTTTCTATGAGGAAACCCCACCAGGAGCCCCAGTCAGAGCAGCAACCAAAAGGGAAACTGCCCTGGGAGCAGAAATGCCAGCTCACCATAGTGCTGACATCCTTCAGGAAAGGATAGTGATTTGGCTGCCTAACAGTGCCCTCAAGAGTGGGAAGTCCAGGGTCAAAATCTGAAGTCCACAGGGATGAACCAATGAATTATGGTCTTTCTAAACCCTAAGTCTGCAAACTGGTTGTTGGCACTGTTGAGTTAGACATTTCCAAAAGGCCACCGTCTAAAAAGTAAAATATGTTTTCCTTCCCCCTACTCCCAAACAATCACTGAATACTTTCACAGGAAATTCTCCAATGCTGGGGGAAAGAAAATAATACAACAATGAGCCCTTTCAAGGTCTCTGCTAATGTTTCAGGGACTGAGCTATACCCCAGGAGATGAAGCTGTCTGTCTTATACAAGAGCTGCAATGCCTGCTGGAAAAGCACATGTACCCAGGAACATGTTCATTATGATTCCATTAAGCTCTTCACTGACATGCTTAAGGATATGGATAGAGTCAAGCTAATCATGATCTCTGTCCCTTTTTCCCCTCCATCCTACATTTCAACCGCCTTGTGTCCAGGTCTCTCAAGTGAAAATATATCTCTAGAAAACACTTTTCTTCCTCTCATTGTGCTGCTGGTTAATATTCATAGCAAATAGAGATGCAATTTAAAATAATTTAGGCTGCAATGTGTGGTTATTTTATTCACTGGTGGCTATTTTATACTGGATATTAGGAAAAATTTCTTTACTGAAAGGATTATGAAGCCCTGGTACAGTGTTGATGTAACCACCTCTGAAGGGATTTAAAAGCCATGTTGATGTAGCACCTGGGGATATGCTTCCGTGGTGGACTTGGCAATGCTGGGGGTACGGTTGGACTCGATGGCTTTAGAGGTTTTTTGCAATGTAAATGATTCTATGTTTCTATGGCAGTAAAATGGCATGTGGTTGAGAAGAGGAAATATACTCTTTTGTAATGTGGCACTTTGGTCCCTAAGCTCAGGAAGATAAGGCCAACTCACTAGGTACCTCTGTGTCTTGTGTGCATTTGTAAGTGGAATCACTGGTGTGGTATTTTCAATGGAAGTCTCTGGCTGTATATCATAGGAAGGGACAGGATGAAGCCTCAGGTTTGGGGGATACAGTTTTGCTTCTGACCGAAGCTTTGTGTGTTGTTTGAAGCAGTTACTTATATAATGATCAAGTCTCACCCAAGTGAAACCTCCCTCTGCCTTAGCAATTGCCTTCCCCTCCTGGAAATGATGGATTAAGTAATCTGTGTTGTGGTGCTGCTGGCTAGAAGGTTGTAAATCACATGCATGTGCTTCCAGAAAGATGAGATCCCACATTGTCTGTTAAAGAACTGCTGCTACAGTGCTGCTGATGAAAGGTGCCCCTCTCAGGGGGTGCGCACTGAAGCGCAGCCCATGCTCAGACAGGCCCATGCATCACTGGGGGATGAGCACAACACCCAGCAGCAGACGCTTCCCTTCGGCGGCTGCTGAGCCCAGAGAAATAGCTCTTCCCAACATGTTTTGTGGGAGCTTGGCATGTAACTACATGAGCGATTGCTGAAGTGATTGCAGCAAACCAAGAGCCATTTAGAAACAAAATGAGAACGAAACAAATCATAAAACCTTTCTGACTCAAAAGGATGCCTCTGTCCCTCAGCCCTAGCAACCCTTTGGATTGGGTCAGTAGCTGGTATTGTTGTCCATCTTTGAAGCAGTTGGTAGCAGTTTGTATCAGGTCAGATATTCACATCAGCAAAGTGACAGAAGTCACAATGCAGGAGCAGCAAACACTCTATTATCATCTTCAGCAGTGACTTAGTGATGACTAAGTGGTGACTTGGCGACACCTGCCTGCCAAGGAATGGGCTGTGGCTCTGAGTCTGTGCCTCCTGCTTATGCTGGCTTTCTCTGGCAGTAAAAGTGATGTTTGCTACCTCCTGCTTGTTGCTACCTGAGTAATTGTTTGGGCTATACTCTCCAGTTGGTGCCATCAGAAGGGTTTCAGTGACTTTCACAGGCTTGGAAGTTTTGTGATTTTGTTTTGTTTCAGTGCTCTGGCAAAAGCAAAAATTTGCAAACTCTTGCACTGGTGTAACTTGGGGGTACAGGGATGGGTGTGCCATGTCCTCCACTGGCCTGATGCCAAGAAGAGAACAAATTATTGATTTGTGCTCAAAGGGAAAGCACAAGGCCTGTCTCTTCCTGTAAGCCTGTGTCCTCAGATTGCAGTGGCTGCAGATTGCCTTGCATTAGATCCCATGAAAATGCTTGCATTTGAAATGAGCTGCTCTTTCATAGTCTCCCATCTGAGTGTCTTATTAATGGCTGTATCATATTATATCCTTCTGCTTGGTCTCCTGTATGCTAAGCACCCTGTATTTCCCACCTGCTCAGAGATCATAGACAAGCTGGGGCCAAACTCATATTTCAGAGGGAAAGGCAGCAGAAATCCAAAGGTGCATTTACAAGTTGGGATGTGATTGCACTCCTCTTGAGCTGATGGAACTCTGTCTGAGAGCTGCTCATCTCAGATAGAGACAATTTTGGAATAATGATTGTGATTTTGCTGGAGAAGGTGTTTAGGACTGACAGCTGTAGCACTGTCAGCTGTGCGACGGCAAGGGGAAAAGTCCCCTCCTGGCATTTATTTCTGAAGAAAGTGCTTCAGGGCTCTTCAAAATGAAAAATGAAGTAGTAGCTTTAGCAGAGATTGGCTCCAGTCCAACTCACAGTCACCCCAAAATTGTTTGAAACCAAGCTGAAGCTTAGGGAAGGCAGCAGGACCTGAACTAATGGGAAGAGGCATTCTCTGGAGATTGGGACCATCGTTCCTTTCTCCTCAGAACTTGAGGGTGAACCTCAACTCTCCCCTTGGTATTGGCTCTGCTGGGAAGCAAGAACTCCTGGTGGAGGCTGAGAGAGGTCTGCTGCAGGCTGGCTGTCAGCTCCCCCCTGCCCCCTCCTGCCCTGCCAGAGGAGTCTGTCAAGCAGTCTGTCAAATGCTGGCTGTCCAATACAGTATAGAGGGGGTTGGAGGAGTCCAAGAGATTTCCCGTTTGCATGAGCAATGCACAGGCAGCGTGGCACCAATCCCACTGACCAGCCACTGCCATTGCCCTGTTCCTGGCTGCTCTCCACAGTCACTGCCTGCTCCATCCGACCCAGGGAGCTGCCTGAGCACTGCTACAGGGAGAAGTGACAAAACCACAATATAAATGTGGCTTTTTGAAGCTCTGTGAATGACAGAGAACACCTGACACACTGCGTTGGGGAACGCTGGCTTTTTCTTGCTGTAGTCTTGACAGGGGCATTAAAATGTATTTATATAACAGCTGGGGATGGCTTGCCCTGAGGAGTGAACTTAATTCTTAGTCTGCCAGGCACTCCTTTTTGAGTGACAGTGATTTGTCCCCTGTGTGTTCATTCTCCTTTCTGCCCTTTTGCTTTCCCCTTGCATTTTATAGAGCTGTATTTGACAGTCTAATTTCATATAACTAATAACATTATGTAGTGAAATGAGCTCAAATGTCCGTTTATCTCTCCAATGCTGAACTATTTGGTAAACACTCCTTTTCCCATCTCTCCTTTTGAGCCTCTGCCATGGTTTAGCTTTCTGATTTCCCCTTACAACAAACATTTTGATGAGAGTAGTGCTCCCACATCTCTCTTCCACGTGACTAAGTCAAGGAAGCGCTTTATACAGCCAAGAGAGGCCTTTGGTGAGAGGATGACACAAGTAACTAAACAAAAAGCTAACCCCAAGTCAGCTATTTTAATTCCTCCAGTAAAATTCTTGACAATACATTGCTACACTTCCCCTCACCTTGACTTTGAAACAAAATGAATACAGAAATCCCAGCTCTGCCAAAATCAGGGAGAGCGTCTGTGCTGACTTTGACAGGCATCAGCCTGTGCTCCTGCAGCTCCTGTTTTTTGCCATGCCCCCCTGATCTTCAGCCACAGAGATCTGTGTTGTTTTACCCATCTGAGAGGAACCTTTCATGCAGAGAGGACTTGGGTACACATTTTACAGCCCCCTCTGTGGGGGCTGGTGGGTGCAGCTGTGAAAATGCAGAAGTGCATGTCAGCACCAGACATGTGACAAATGACATCTCTGGGTGCCTATTTAGAGGGATTTCCTTAGTAAAACTCACCTGAGGGTTTGTAGCTGATGATCTATATTGCTGTGAGTGCACACAAGCTGCAATCACCCACAGAAGTGTCCAGTAGGTTTTGTCACAGCTTCCTAAAAAGTTTTTGCCTGTGGCCTACAAAATATCTTGGGGCAATCTGTTCCAGTGCATAAATCAATGGGGAGATTCTTTGGAGCAGGTAAGTACATCTCCTGGTATTAGCTGGAAAAGGGGCAAAGAAGAGTAATCATCAACTTCTTTATTTTACACTAGATCTTTGAAACCTTGTTATCCACTTTTTGTACCCTTTGGATATCCCATCTGCATTCCCTATTCCTACAAGGAAGAATCAGATGCAGGTCACTTTGAAGAGTCTAAGCTCCCAGACCTGTTTCAAAGCCAATGCTTTTAAATACTTCTTTTTTTTTTTTTTTTTTTCCCCCCTGAATATTTGCCTTTTTCATTATATTATACCTACGAATATTTTGGTTTAGTCAAATGTCCCATAAAATTCTTTTTTAGCGAGGTGCAACACACACCTCTGGCTGAAAACAGCACATTTTACAGTGGGGCCTTGGCCGCTGGCCTCATCTTTTCCCATCCATGGGTCAGACTTGGTTTCTGATGTTCACAAGGATTTAAGTGAAAATAAATTCTCAGTTAAGGGAAGGGGCAGGGGGCAGGCTCAGAGCTGGCAGCTTCACACACCTCATCCATTCAACAAAGCCATACAAATGAATCAGCTTATTACCTGCTTTGCAGAATATCACAGCACTTCCTCCTGAAATGGGAGAAACTGATGTTTTCCTATTCATTACCTGTACTCCCACGTGCCATGTGGGAGTGTGACAGGCAGGGCTGGTAGCAGCCTTGTACATACACTTACCTAGCTGTATCCCTAGGTAACATGTATGGATGAGGTAGAGCAGCCCTAGGATTGCATCCAGCACATAATAAAGCAAGTTAAGTGTGGGGGCACGTCCCCAAGGCTGTGGGGACCACCCCAGCAGCCAAACTCTCCCCCTTGGCCTTTGCTCTTCATCCACGTGTGCAGAGATGCCTGCTCCTGGTGAATTGTTAACTTCACAATAAAATGGAGAAGACATTCCCTCCACTTATGGTGAGGAAGCAGAATACTTGAGACAATAAATGAGTATGGACCAAACAGTGGCTCAGTGACATATTTTGACTCTGCCTTTAGAGTGCTGGATCCGGCCTTTAGGTCTTTCAACTTGTATTTATCCTTTTCTGTTCCTTACTATGCCATGAAAACAGAAACCAAGACAGGAACTGTGATTTCCCTTCAGGACATAGGAGGAGGGAGAACATCACATGGACATCAAATGTGCATTCCTCTATCTCTCAGCTCATATGGAATGCAAACTCAGTACTGAAGAAGCCAAAAAAGTATTTAATATATTATTTTTAATAAGAAATAAGACCATGTAAAGTAATTTAAAAGATGGCAAGTGCTAGACAGTGCAGGAGTTGTTTTCTGATGTTTCCATTAACATCAGTTCTTCTGGCCTCAAAACCACAGTCGATATGCCCTAAATTAGCAAAACTGAGCTTCAAAACTGAACAAAGCTGCAGATTTTTTTCCCCCCCTCCATTTTAACATTCACTACAAAGTTGGTTCAATGGATTTTTTCCTCTCATATTTATTAATGTGCATTTTAAATGCCTAATTTAGAAACGACCACAGTCCTTGATCACCTTCCTGTTTACATTTTGATGTTGTACTCAGAGCAAAAGGACCCGTCTTGTACTTCTTTTCCCTCCTCCACTCTCCAAGCTTTGTCACTCTCCTTTGGGATCTCTTTTCAAAAGATCAAGAGAAGAGAAAAGGCTTCAGATTCCATAAATATTGCAGGAACCAGTGTTCATCAGAGAATGGCATCCTTTAAGATCAATATGTCTTCCTGAGGGGGCATTCAGTCCTTCAAAGTAAACAAGCTGGGAACATTAATTCAAATGCTTTTATACTAAATACATATACATGAATTAGACTGTGTGGCTGTGATAAATAAGCCTTATATAAGTAAGGTTTAAAGCAAACCACACATGCCAACAAAAAAAAAAAAAAGGCAAAAAAAGCCAACTCTTCAAATTTGCAAGGAATGAACTGATGCCTGCTGCTGATCTTGTGATGACTGAGATAGTTTTGTTAAAGGGCTAAAAGGAAGTTCTCTTCACCTTTGTGAATAGATTGATCTGGGAAATCAGAATCTTTTCCTGAGAGGAGGAGTACATTATGCTGATGTGTAAGTCAAGATATATTGCAAAATATGCTGAATCTACATTTTGCAGTCTGTCATTGCCTGGGTTTAGAATTTTTTTTTTTTTCTTGGAGGGGAAAGAGACAGAGACAGGATTACCTCCATCACAAGTAGGGAAGGTTAAAGCAGTGTGTCTTGATTTCTTTCTTTGTCAGACATTGAAAACTAGGTCAGAGTGCTGTCAGGTGTTTTGAGTCAGTTTGTAAGCTGCCATCCTCTTGGAATGGGACAAATGGCAGAGATGTCACTTCCCCACCGTGGGAGCAGGAGCCTGGCAAAGGTGTGGCTTGTACTGGAGATGGGGAATAGCCACATCATCTTTTATGCTTCTGACACACACTTCCCTCCTTCCTGTGTCACAGGGTACCAGGACAAATGAAATATACTGGAGTAAGGAACCATGGAAATTGAGGATAACTGGGGTGATCGTGAACAAACTATTTTAGTCTGTTCATGTTCAGGACAGCCCCTCTCCCTCAGTGAAATCACAATCTCCTGCCACCCTGGAGGAGGTAAGAGTTCATAAGAACATTTGAGTCTCTAGGTTATTAGAACTGGACAATAGTTCCAGGGAAACCCTTCATTTACAAAGTATAACAAGGCAGAGAAGATAGCAAAAAGAAGTGGTGAGAGCACAGGAGAGGTCAATCAGAGAAAATGTTGCTAATTGTGAAACATTAAAAAAAACAAAATCAGAAGAGCCAAGTGGAAAGAAGGGTAAGGAGAAAGAATCTAAATGAGTAAGGGAATTAGCAAAAAAAAAAAAAAAAATCATTGTGGTAATATTTTTATGTCTGGCACAGCTGGACATTCAAAATAATCTCTTTATATGTTAGCCAACAGGCAGGCTGGTAGCTAAAGCCTGGGGCAAGGTGGGTGGTTGTGCCTTCTTTTACATTGCTGTGTACTTCTGTACTTTTACTTTGTTCTTATACTGCTGTGTCCTTTTTTGTACTTAGGCAGCTGAAGGATTTCCTCTCAACCCATAAGCTAGATGGAAAAAATCAGAGACTTCAGGATGATTTTGCAAAACCTGTGATTGTACCTGTCATTGAGACAGCAAAAACATGTCATTGGGCCCTTGCAGACCTGGAGTGTTGCAGACTCGATACAGTATGAGCACCTTAATATCAGTGGAAGTAGGTATGTTTTCATCCTTTACAAGAGTTGATCAATAAGCTTTTATACACTACTTACTTCCTTTTCTGCCAGGTGCCTATATGCAGAGTCTCTGCTCTGGGGTGGTGGTGAGTGAAATGATTGATATCATGGCATGGTGTGTTGAGCTGCTCAGACACCAGGACTTTTTTTCTGAGCAGTTTCCTTCTGGATCACAGAATCCTCATGTCACAGTCCTGGGTGCTGAGAGTGAGACTGATGAGAAGACCATCTCCAGGACTGTGTTCTGGGCAGGAAGCAGGAGAGAGCTTTGTAAGGTGAGAGGCAGAGCAGACAGCTGAAAGGTCACAGCTGAGAGGCAGTCCTGCTCTTCTTCGTGCTCTCAGCATTGAAGGATTAACTCCATCTTTTTATTACAGAAGGACAGGGTTGTATATAATGCTGGCAAAAGACTTTGCTTGCTTCCAGGTCCTAAGGCACCCCTAGTTAGCCACTGAAAGGGAGTTTCCATTCATCTTACTCTTTATCTTTTAAACTAAGTGGCTGAAATCTCCAAGCAGTTTCTTCTGATCTCTCCAGCTTGGGGCCATAATGGTCTGAAAGGAAGACTAAGTGAGTGCAAAACTACCAGCCAGGAGGGTCAGTTTTCATATGGGTAGCCTGATCCAGACATTCAGTAGAGACAGTGTAAAGGAATGTTACACAGAATAAATGGAGAAACACAGGTAAACCCAGCAAGTCTGGTAAGGCTCCTGTGAGTTATTCTCTGATCTTACGTAGCTCCACAATATTTATGTTCATTTTGTTCATGGCCTTCCAATCTCACAGATTCATCTTTTCTGCTGTAATGGGGATAATAAAGACTCCTGAGACGTTTCTCAGGATCTCTGATAGAAAACATACAAAATCCTCTCCATTAACCTTATTTGGCACTGTTAGAATTTGTCTGTTTGTTTAGGACTCTGCTCACTCAGTGTTCTTCTCAAAGTGTTTGATATTGTATTCCTCTGATGAGTGTGAAAACAGCCATGTGTGCAAAATTTGTGGAGCATAAATTCCAACTAAAATCAGTATGAATGTATATTTTTAATCAATATTTGTAGCATTGTAAATAGCTGATAGGTGATGTTTGGCTCGAATTTGGAGTTACTGGATGGACAGGTTTTCCACATATATAGATGGGAGGTTATGTTCTGAATTTATATTACTCTCCTTCAAATGAACTTTGACAAGAATCAGAATTAAACAAAAACATCCAAAGAAGCTGGAATGGAGGTGCCTTCTGCACAACAGATTGTGCAGGGTAAATGTGTGTATCTCCTTGAGCAGTGCAGCATAATTTGTCCTTTCATTAGCTCTAGCTCTAGAGTCCAAGTCATTGTTTCACTTTAGAGGAAAAAGTCTTGATTGCTGCAATTCTTCCTGTTCTTCCCAAATCAAATTTGGATTCAAAGTCTCCTATAGGCAGTGCAAAGACTCCGTTGACTTCAAGTTTTTTCAATCAGACTTGAGTATTTTTAAGCAGAGAGAAATGCAGTTACAACCTCTCCATCCCACTCTTCAACTATTTTTCCCCCTGGCATCTGCAGGTTCATTACTGGTGTGAATTATTTTTTTTTTTTTCTAAATGTGGGATTCCCTGTGCTCCATACCATATGGACCATATGTCCATATGGTCAGTGTCAACACGGGAACTCTCTGCCTGAGGAATGGACTAATGTAATAAACCCCACCTGTCTAGAAGTTGTGAAACAGGTTGGGGTGGGTCGTGCTTAAGTGATTTAATTTGCTGCTAAAAATCTGTTCCTCAGGCTTAGCAGAGCAGTGGGGTACTGGTGCCAGTCAAGCAGAGAGCACATCAGCCAACTGGAGTTATGCAAAATGAGGCTTTGGTGTACCTGGGAGCTTGATGAGAACAGGTCAAATACTTACCTGGGTTAGCTCTGTGCAATGCTTCCCTCAAAACAGCTTTGTTCTCTACAGCTTGGGATTTCCAAACTCTCAGGAGCTGGGCTCACCAAACCCTCTGAGGCCATGCGAGTCAGGCTGCTGCTCCACAAATCTGGGAATTTCTGGAATTTCTCATTCTGTTGTAGTTCTGGTTTATTTAATTTGTCTCCTGACACATCTAAAGGTGGGGAAGACATGAGGCAAGCAGTATGAAAGGGTAGCTCCAGAGAGGGCTGAGGGGGGTGAACAAACAGAAGCTGACACTAAAAAAGGTCAGCTGTTTAAATGGCCTGATTTAACCAAAGCACGTGTCAGGCTGCATGCCCCCAGAGGAGATTCCTTGTGTGTGTTTATGAACTCTGGGAAAGGGGTCAACTTAGCCCTAATTATATTTTATTTAATCAGCTATTTAAATACTGAACTGTTTTCTTGGCTCCCTTCCCCAATGAGATCACATCTTTATACTCTTGACCTTTTTATTTTATGCAAGAGGCTCTCTCTTTGGTTTGGACTGAGGTAAGTCATCTACACAGCTTTTTCTTACATCACCTCTCTTGAAGACAGAAAGTCCAAGGTTATTTCCCAGGTTTTCAATATGAAGGAAATACAGAAGTTTATTTTTTCCATTTTCACTATGCAAACTCAAGAAAACTCAGTTCAGTTATCTTGAACAGATTACTCCTCTCTTCTAAAGCTTCGTTTTCTGTAAAGAAACGACAGGAGTGCAGGGAAATTAACTCTCTGAGACAAGTATGTAGTGTGTTTCAGAGCTGTGTTTACCACAAATAATGAGTTCCCTTGAAATTCCACAGGATTTGGACATATATTGGTTGAAGAATAGAAGAGTGAAATTATGCTCATTCTCTTCCGTGTTGGTTTTGCACAGCCTGGTTTTTGGTAGCTGGGGGGGGGGCCACAGAGGTGGCTTCTGTGAGAAGCTGCTGGGAGCTCCCACCATGTGTGCCAGCTCCAATCCCTGATGGCTCTGAAGATGAACCTGCTGCTGGGCTGGCTAAGTCAAGGCTGAGCCAATTAGAGATAATGACAATACCTCTGTGACAGCAGATTTAAGAAGAAAACCAAAACAAAGGGGGACACAGTTTTTTCTTTGAGTCAGAGAAGAGGGGGAGGTGGGAACATGTGAGGGAAACAACATGGAGACACCAAGGTCAGTGGAGAAGGAGGGGCAGGACAGGCTTCAGGTGCCAGAGCTGAGATTCCTCTGCAGGCCGAGGTGCTGACCAAGGTGAAGCAGCCGTGCCCTGCAGCCCGTGGGGATCCACGGGGGTGCAGAGATCCACCCACAGCCCCTGGAGGAGGTGCCCATGCCAGAGCGGGTGGAGGCCTGGAGGAGGCTGTGCTCCAGTGGGACACCCACGGCGAGAGGGCCCTTGCTTCCAGGCTGGAGCAGCCTGTCCTTGGAGGAGTGCAGCCCGTGGAAGAGTGACCCATGCCACAGCAGTTTGGGGAGCACTGTCTGCCTGTGGGAGGGACTCACTTTGCAGCAGTTTTGGCAGGACTGTTGGAGAAGTTCACAGAGAACTGTCTCCCATGAGAGGGACCCCACAGTCTCACAGGGGAAGGACTCCTCTCCCAGAGCAGCAGAAGAAAACCTCAGGTGAGGAACTGAACAAAACCCTCATGCCCTGCCTCCCTGCACTGTCAGTGGGAAGAAGGGAGGGGATGGGGAAAGCAAAGGTGTTTTTAAGGGCTTATTTTACTTCTCATTATCCTCCCCTGATTGTGTTTGTCATTAGATCACTTTGTATCTTAATTTGAGCCTGTTTTGCCCTTGGAATGTTTTTTCCTAGTTTTTATCTCAACTTCATTATTTTTTTTCCCTCTCTGGAGGGAAAAAAATTTTTTTGCCCAGCTCTGGCAGGGAGAGTGAGTGAACGACTTTTGTGGGTGCCTGGTGTTTGGCCAGTGTCAAACCACCTCTCCGTTCTTCATGTTACCTTTACAAGAGGGATACAGCCATATAAATTATTGTTGCAATATCCTTGGATCATTTCTAAGCATTTCAGTTACTTCTTAAGAGCTTAGAAAACAATATAATTACAGTTGTGGATTTAACATGAGCAAGATACTATGAAGAGCAGTTTGTGGATTTTGATGAGGAACATGCTGGCCCTCCAGTTTATCTTGTAGCTAGACTCTGGTTTCTTAAGTGGACACAAAATTTTAGCAATAACCTCATTTGCCTTGGTTGGGAGCAGCTTTTTGTCTTTCTCCCTTTAACTTAAAGGGAGAATCTTCACATTTCAGCCCCTGAACTAGTCTTCTCCAAGAAAGATGTCTGCTTTCTTACTTCCACTATTTTGTGTTTATAGCTACAGAAGTTTTGAAAATAGGTTTGTCACAAGAAGTGCCATTTTTGCTGTGGAAACCTGAGTCTGATCAGACTCTGCTCCCTCTGTCCCTGTTTCCCTCTCTGCACAAATCAAGCATCAGGCTCTTTTTGTGATGGGCAAAAAGAACTCTAGCTTTGAGCTTTTCTCCAGACTCAGCACATCATGTGTGATTCATGAACTCCTCTGGGGTGCTGGCAGGATGTTGAGGGGTTGATTTTGTCTTTGCTCTAATAGCAGGATGGGATTCTGCCTTCTCATGATCAGGAGCATGGGTCAGATGTGCACCAAGGTGGTGCATATGCTGATAAATACCCAGATTTTCAAAGATGCTTTCTAAGCATCACCATTTCACTGTTGAGACACTGATATGTTTCTGGTGCAAATTCTGCTTTCTCCCTACTCCTCCTCTTGTGTATCCAGGAGTGTCCTTTAAAGGAAAGCTAATGTTTCTGCAGTGTTGGTAAAGACAGTTTTTCTAAAGGCCTATATTTTTTGGCATCAGGTGCATCTATCCCCTCACCCTTACACAGCTTGTTTACTCTCTGGTCCAGAGGAAACAGGCAGACTGAATTTTAAATGGCAAACAGGCATCCAAATCTCCTTGGCACATCTTGGCTTTAGGACAACCAGCTTATAAGAAAAGGCAACTTGTGTTGAAGAGGTCCCTGGGCAGGGCAGGGAAATATTGGTAAAAATCATGTGCTTTTGAAAACAACAGAATTCCCCCTCTGCTGTGTATTTCCCTTCAATGCCTCTGTCTCCCGGAGGGAAACTGCTCCACACGTCTGAGATTGCGAGAGCTTAAATGAGTCAGGTGTCCCTTTTCCTCTCGATAAGGTAGGGCAGGCTCCAGGATTAGTTATGCATCTGATTGTGTCTCTAATAAACTAAATGTAATTAAAAAATAGAGCAGGGCCATTGCATTTTAACAGCTTGAAGCTTTCCCTGTAGAAAGATCATCAAACAGTGAAAGAATATGAAGATTCAGCCCCCCAGCACCTGCTGAGCAGCCTCTGTCAAGATTAACAGCATCTCACCAGGTTATTAAAGTGAACATGAATACTTTGGGAGCTCTGTGGGTAGTTATGGTATCACGTTTTATTATCTTCCACTGAAATGAAATTACTTATTATAATTGCTTGTCAGTCACAGACCAACAAATCTGACAAAGGAAAGCTTTTTTGCTGCTAATGGGGAGCAGGAACAGAAGGGAGTGGATGGACTGAGCAAAATTCTGCTCTGATAGTTTTAGGGGGAAGGTAGAGGAAATATAACCAGAGAGTGAGGGAGAGAAAGGGCTTCAGCTTTGCACAGCGCATGAGACAATTAATTCTGGCCAAATGGCCTAAACTGAGTGATCCAGGGTGGTGTGTTAGGCTGGATGGAAGTGACTGCTTTATGGGCACTGTATCAGACACAGCAGCTCAGCAGTTTCTTGATAACATCAACTATTCTATCTCTTGGAGACACTGCTGAGGTTTTATGCCTGGGGTCCACCAGTCAGCAGGAGGTGTGAGCTGTACACAGTGCAAACATCTGAGTCAGACAAGGAAAGGATCCATTTGGATGGTTTGCTTCTAGGCATCTCAGCCTTTTGTGTTTGACTGAAAGGAGGAAGAACAGCACCTGGGACTGAGGGGTCTGGGAGTAAAGGGCACAGTAAGGGATCCCTGCAGGTATTTGGAAGTGAAGATTTCTCTACCAGAGACAAATGTGCTCCTTTGAGAGCACCTCTAGAAGTACCGCTGGCAGGACTCAGCAATCACAATTACATAACCTGTCTGGTTGAGGGATGAGCTGTGCTTATTTTACTTGTGGGCAGGCAGCAGTTTCAGCCCTGTGAGGGGAGCAGAGCTGGCTGCAGCTGATGAGGCAGGGGTTGCCTGTTCCTTCTTAAGAGGCTCTCTCAGCTTTGCAGCAGCAGAAGGCAAAGGGCTCAAGGTGTAATTAAAATGGAAGCATGCCATAGACAAGGCAACCAGCCCCAATGTTTGCCATTTGATATGGAATGGTATGTGTCCACCAAGTAACCACAGTACTCAGCTGTTTGAAAACCTTATAGTAACCCCCCTTAACATTCACTGTAGAGGTCGCTATAGGTTCCTAACAGGGGAAAAAGAAACAAAGACAGGTGAAATCTCAGAATCTCCAAGTAAAGGGATGGCCTTGAAAAGACTCTGTCTCATGTGCAGCCACAGCCAGCCTCAGACAACAAGAGTGGGAAAGGCTGGATGAACAAGCAAATTATTCACTATTTCCTCAGATTTTATGCTGTTTTCTGACATTTGCAGTTCCAATTTCCAACTCAGTAGAGTTTTTATTTCCTTTTGCATCCACAAAGCCGATATTTCTTCACTTTTGGAATCGCTGCAATTTGTAGCATCTGCAAACTTTTGCAGTATTTGAAGTTGGTAACTTCCTTCATGTATTCTGAACTTGTCACTTCCTGTTTTCATTTGATGCCACCTCACTGCTGCTTGAGAAGAGACTGTGAGCAGCTGCTGTTTATGCTCTGGCTCATTCTATTCACAAAGTGCTGACTCGGGGACCAGTTAAGCCAAACCAGTTATGAGAAAAGCTTGGGAAATAGCAGCCTCTAGCTTCACCAGGGAAATAGAGGTAAACTGTGGCAGTGAACATCATAGGTCATGATGGAAGTCCCATATCACAGAGCTCACCAACCCCAGTGGCTCCTCCGTGTCACAGCTGAGGGATACAACCTTGTATTTACACAAGTGTAAATGTACTAGGACTTGTTAGAGAACTAAATTTGTTCAGCTCTTTAATTATTTTTGTGTCTACTGTATCTAGTTTCCTAGTGCATGAATCCCTGTCTTGAGATAGTTTTTGTTATGTAATTGGTGTTAATAATTAGTGTTCAGTATTAATTAAACAGATTGGTTTTCATTCTCAGACATTTCACTTAAGATGTCTTCAGGCTACTAGACTGGGAGGGAGTTCTTTTTTTTAAAGCATGTTTTCATTAGTGCTTATGTCTCTTTTATCTGCAGATGAGGATTCTCTGCTTCCTTTGTACTGCAACATCAACCAGGGTGCTATCAGCTTTTCCTCCTCTCAGCAGCAACTAAGCTCTGGTACTTTATTAGAGGCATAAAGGATGCCTAGTGATACAATTACAGCTCATACCTTTTATTATTTTGGTTCCTGTCCTCCTGGCTGCTTTTGGAATCATGAATGATAGATAGTATGATATTTGCATACCAATTTTACAACTTAATTTTAATGGTAGCTGCATGCCATGTACTGGTGTTTTCAGATGAGCTCTAGGGTTTAACAATATAATTTCCTCTTTTAAACTTTATTCTATGATAAAGCATCCAAGTGTGGACTGGTAACAACTGCAAATTTTGTTAACAGCAAAGGCAGGAGGAATCATTGCCATTCTTTGGACATCATGTATAACACAAAGTGGAAAATGCAATTTAATAACTACTATTTGTCTACTGTCTCATGTGTGAACTACAGTAAAACCATTGAGAAAGTCATCCAGTCTTCACTTACAGAGGAAGTGAATCTGTCACCTTCCTGTGTTCCTGTGGTAGTCTTCATCACCAGAAATGTGAATCCTGTTTTGCATTAGAGCCTGTGCATTTTCAGATTTTGGTCGCTGAATCCTGTAATTTTTCTGCCTCATCTATTGTAAAGTGCTCTAACTTAATGAAAATCTTCACTTCCATGAAAATGCCCAAGTTTTTTTATCTATTTTGAATTTCAAAATGGAAGTGGTTAAAACTCTGGTAATCATTAGTGAGTAGGATTAAACTGTTCTGGATTTCATGGATTTAGAAGGTGGGATGCTTCTGCAACAAGTTAATCAATATCCTTCCCTAAGAGGAAGGAGTTTGTCTGTGGGTCTCTGATCAGAAGATCTGACCAAATGAGCAGGGCCAGGTAGATTTCTGTGCACCAATGCTGTTTAGAGTGAAAGAAGTGCCATATTTTCCAAGAAAGGAGACTTTTGTTATTGCTTCTTGTTATCTTAATTTTCTACCTGTTTTTGGATTATAGATGATGAAGTTTGATGACTAATTTTGCACTGGGTAAAGTTTATAGCAATCTTGGACATCTTGTGAATGACAGGTGTCCTCCTTTCGGAGGTGATCTGATCTCTGCAGTACTGACTTGGCAGCTGTGCTGTGCCTGCCATTTAGAGTCATGGGCTAGGTTCTCTCTTGAGAGCTTGGGTGGGACTGAGAGTGTAGAAAAAGGTCCAGATTTTCTGCATTTATCAGCAACAACTGTCTTCAACGTTCCCCAGATGATACCCATTACCCCAGAAAAGTGCCTTAGGTCTTGAGGCTCAGAAGTTAATGAGGAAGGAACAATATGAAAGCAGCAACAAAGTACAACCTTGCCTTGGTTTTCTCCCTATCAAGACAAGAGGCCACCAAGAAAAAAATAATAGACCTGGCAAAATAGTCTTGAATGCCACTGTCCAGCCATTTTCAAAAATAAAGAACTCTCCTCAGCATAGCATACTTGTAAGTGATTCATATTCTCTTGGATCTCTGTAAATCCTGTAACAGGTGATTCCAGTTATTTATTGTTCACTAAAGCATATTACCTAACACAAATTACAATCAGCCTTGCTATCACACACCCACACACCTTTGTCACAGAGTGGGATTCTGCTAAACACTTGTGTTTACTTGTAGTTGTTTGTCAGTTTGAATCCTTTTTTTAAAACATCTCCTAGTGCTTCTAGTCCTGACCTCCTTGAGGAGGTCATACCAGTCATGAGTTAAATATTGAATTTGGTTTTGTGTACATGAAACAAACTAAAAGGCTGGGTTACAATTTCACCTCTTTCATAAACACTAGTCTTCACACCTTCTACTATTACCAAACAAAAGTGTGATATAATAAAACAGAGAAAGAGTTAGGCTGAGGTTCTGGTCCTTGCTCTGCCCAAACACTGTATCCAGGGCAGCATTCACTATCACATCCAGCACCAGGGGCCTTTTCCAAGGCTCAGTTGTGGCAGCTGAGACTATTCATTTAAAAATGATGAATTGACTTTTCATTGCTCATGTGGGTAAGGTGATTCATCTGCTTTGCAAAAGAAAGTCCTCTGGATGGAGGAAATAGCTAAGAGATATAATCCCTTCCTGACTCCCCAGTATATATTTCCTTATTTGAAAATATTTATGTGATTTAAAAAAAATATAAAATTCCTCTAAGAAATGAAATTGTAACCAAATTCATTGTGGTACAGATTTCAAGGCTCATTTCCTTGGCAGGTAATCTTAAATTTCTATTTGTCTAATCTTTTAATACTTTCAGAGTCAGTAAATTACAATTTGATGACAGCAGTTTTTGCTCAAATATATTTTCTTCTGTAAGGTGTCTTCCTAACTGGTGTAATAATTTTATAGTTGTGTGGTATTTTAAATGGACTATTTAAATGTGCTTCACCTCATATTAAAGTGAGTTGATATAAAAAGTGTTCTTTCAAATGCTGCATAAAATGACATATTTAAAGCTCCTAGAAGTACAGCTGGTTTATTTTTCCCCACCTAATCAGATTAAGTGTAATTTACAATGCCTTTCTGTAAAGGAAAGTAGAAGACACTTTGCCTTAATTTAAGAGGAGCCTGTAGCAGTATTTAAAAAAATTAATTAGAAGTTGTTCGCTTTAGAGGAGCCAGCCTGAGGCATGGACCTCCTACATGGGTTTACATTTCTAAAGGCTGCCTAGAAGACAAGCATGTACTTCAAAATGTTCCCATCCAGCTCCTTCACTCTGGCAGTTTATGGTGTTGGCAAAGCAGCCCAGAAGAGCAGTGAGGATCTGACCTTGACTGGGAACACTCCAGAGTTAGTGGCTTGATATTTATTATAAGGCTCCATCTGATTTTCCATCTTGGATCAGGAAATCTCATCTAGGGAAGTGTGGGCATTTGTCGATAAGGCTCTTTAATGCAACGTATCGTGTGGGGCTTCAGGTGTTTGTTGTATCATGGCAGCAAATGCACAGCAGATCAGGCAGGGTGGAGAGGAAAAGGCCAGACCTCAGAACAAGGAGATGAGCTGCATCTATGTAAAAAATCCCAAGGGAATCTGAGGGTCTGCATTGCTCGTCTCAGTGCTTTTGGACAAGGGCAGAGAATTTGTTCTCACTGCTTTGAGTAGCGCCTGTCTGTCTCCCTGAAGGTAATGAGGAAGTGCTGCTATCCTGTCAGCTGAGCATTTGCTTGCTGGAGAAAAAGAGAAATAAAACAAGTCATTCCTAAGAGTAGAAAATAAAATACTCCTCATGCAGGCAGCAGGTGGTGATTAAGAAACAGAGCCTGCTTTTTTATAGGACTCCATGCTCTTTACTTGCCTGAAGACTTTTTGTCCTTTCTTTTTACATATTTTTTTTTTCCTTTTCCTTTTTGCAGGGTGAGATCATGTAGCTGAGAATGCATGACATCTCACTGCTGAGCATGAGGGGCAAAACCTGTGTCTGGACCATGTTTTCAAGCAGACAATGCAAAGAATGGATGAAATGAGAGAAATCAAATAGCTGCTCCATCAAAACCCTGCTCGTCTAGTGGGGGATTCTGCATGGATGGGAGGGAGCAAGGTAAGTGCCACAGAAGTCGAGCAGCCTTGAAATTGTTCCATACTCCTCTTCCTGTTCCTGAGGCTGGGGACCCTATGTTTACACCAAATGGTTTTCTCAGGAAAACTAAATGGGGCATGAAGAGCAATTCAAGTCCCTGGGGAATTACAGGGAAACTAAATCAGATTGAGCATGTCAAAATCATCTCAGGTGATAGAGTTATAGGAGAACAAGGAAAGATGTAGACAAATATGATAAGGAAAAATAGGTGCTGAGTGCTTTGAAGCCTCCTGCATCAATCCAGCTGGGACCAAGGGCATCCTGACTTTCCCAGGAAGCTGCTCAAGAGATTTGTCCTCAGGGTCTTCAAACACCAAAGCCAAAATGAGGACTGAGTTATTCTGACTGTATACTAAATTAAACTCCTAGCCCAGAATTTGGTGAAAAAGCAGATGTCACATTCCACTGTGGGGAATGGGGATGAGTTCTTTTAAAAATAGATGGTCTAGAACAAAATTAGGTCAACTGAGATAACTTTGTGTCTGAGAACAATTTATTGGTAACGAAAAACAACAATAACCAGAAAATAAGTTGGCCCTACTAGAGAGGGCTAGAAAAGACAGATAAAGAAAAATGGTAAAGAAATGGGGGAAGAAGGAGAGGAAGAAGGAGAGGGGAGACAGAGACAGGAAAAGCAGGCATTACCACCAGCAGGATGGGGAGTGCCATCTGGAGGGTACAGGTGCTCCCCTGCTGACTGCCTGTCCCATGTAAGATGTTAAATGATTGTCAGGCAAAGTGTCCCCAGAGACAGACCCTTCTCTCATCTTCTAGCTGACTCCTCCAAGTGGCACATGTGCAATCTCTCCTCCACATGCCTCTGACAGTTTTGAGACAAATTGAAATTAAACTGGCTCCTCTCAGCAGATCAACATATTTTCTGGTTATTGAGAGAGCAAGATGTTATGTGACCTTACACTGTCCATGGTCACACAAGAGTGAGAACTACCAGGTCAAGCAAATCCACCCAAAACAATGCTCAACCCTTTGCTATCATTTCTAGTTTATAAAAAAGACTGTTTTGTGATGCAGCCAAGAATCTCAGTTAAGGACTTCCTACTCATTAGCACAGATCCAGAACTGAGATCACCATCATTTGTAGCCATGATTGGGAGCAAATGGAACTAAACAACTGTAAAAAATGAATTGTCAATGACTTGTGTCCCCTTGTGCTGGAGTGTCTCAAGATGGATATATCTTTAAAGTACCACTTCTTTTGTGGTCTTTGCTCTGGTGCAAATTTTCTAACAGAGCCAGATTTATTATCATTCAGAAAAAAAAGTTTTCTGGGGAATGCCACAGAAGCCAAATACAGGGAGTAAGAGACACTAAAAATAGATGAGAATAGTGGGGGAAGACCATCCTAAGGTAATCCTAAAGTAACCCAAAGAACACTATTAATGATGTTATGTAATGGTTAATATCTTTTGGAGAGACAAATGCAGAGAAGAAAAATAAGCTAGTCTCTGCTTGGGAAGGTACTTGGAGACGATATTTTGAAGAAGATTGCCTATAATTGAAAGAGACATCATTAAGAGAATGAGCATGAAAAATGAGCACTCTGTAGGTGTAACCAAGCAGGTGTGAAATGGAAGTGGCAGATCTCCCTGTCTCTCCTTAGTTTCCTCCAGCTGCAGATCAGTTACACAATAAATTACTTAGAAGGGAGTAATAGACGTGAGGTATTAAAACCAAAGTAACAAATACTAGAAACACAATGCAGGGGAGAGAAAATTAATCAAAAATACATCTGAATCCTGTTGCAGGAAGATCAAGATCTGTCATCTAATCACACACTCTGTGATATGGATAAGGGATGGTACTGGAGGTCACTCCCCAAGTTTTCAGTCTCGTGTCTGTGTTCAGAGCTGGCTGCAACCTGATAATAATTTCTTGCAGTCAAGTCCATCTATGAGTATATGTGGGTCAGATAATATTTTCTTTTCCCTATGTATTTGAATAAATTTGAATAATATGACCTATTATTGAAATAGGAAGGGATTATCAGAAAAGAGAAATAATTCAGCCGGAAGGGCAGTGACAGTCCACAGCTTTTATGGCTCACTTTCTCTTGTGTGGCTCTAGACAGTGTATGAGCAAACCTTCTCCAGATTCATCAAAAGGTTGCCACAGAAAAGTCAGAAATAATTTTGAACAGTTAAATTTGGAAAAAAAACCCCCGAAAAACCAAAAGAATAAATTGAAATAAAGTAGGAGAATGTCTTCATTTCCTGAGTAGTCTTGGCTGTTGTTTCTATTCAAACTCAGGGCAAGAGAAGCTCAAAACCCAGGGAAGAAAAGAATGGTTTTCTCTGTTCAGGACACAGCACACAAAACGTACGAGAAAGGCAGAGACTATATATGATCTCTGCAGGATAAAAGTCTTGTCTTGGTCAACATTTACTCTGTGGATGAAGGAGATGAAATCATCCCAAATGTACACAGTGCTGTTTCCCTTCTTTATGCTCTTCACCTGAGGTGCAATCTGAGGGGTTCCAACCTGCAGCAGTGGCATTAAATTACAGAGGACGAGGATTTCCCTGTGTTTCCTTCCTAGCAGAGAACAGCAGGCCATCAAGTAGGTTGCTTCAAACACAAATGAGCTCTTTCATATCCACAGGTAATACTGCTGGAAAGGGACTCAGAGGAAGGTAAACCCCTTTGCTTATATTCTTTGTCCTAGTGGGTTGATTGATTTATAAACATGGGAAATCACAATTCCCCCAGTGACAGCCCAACAAGTAGTTTGTTTGGTTAAAAATAGAAGAAGCCCAGAATTACCAGTCTTTGTGTTTACAGGTTGGTTTTTTTTGTTGTTTTTTTTTTTTAATATATATATATTTATGTCAAATACGCTATCTTCTTCTAGAAAAAAAAATCAGTTGACAGTGTGATTGAAAATAGCAGGAGACTCTTTTAACTGTCAGTTTGGCTAAGCAAATTCAGCAATAATTTTTTTCTAAGATTTTCATTAAAAATGGCAAGTAAAGGGTGATGAAATCCTGCAGAACTTTTCCTTGGCTTTGCTGCTGCATTGCTTTTTTATGCAAATTGCAGCAAAATACCCTTTTGGAGCCCTCCAACCAGAGTGCCTGTGTGTCTCATGTTCCTCTGGAGCTCTTGGCTAGGAGAACTACTGGACTGCAAGCCATGAGAGCATGATTATAAGAAAATAGGTTTTACGTGTTTGCCATAAATGAATGAACCAAACATTCTTTCAAGGTCTGTCCAGGTGTTTTCATGCTCCTCCATCACATTTGCAGGTGCAGAACTGTACTTTGCAGCTTCTCTATCGCTGTGTCTGGCCTGAAGGCAGGGTTAAATCCAGCACAACCCTCTGACAGTGTGTTGGTGTGTTGCTCATGAAAAGAGGAGAGAACCAACATAGTTCCCAGAAAGGTTCCTGAGGCTGTGTTGATTACATATATTTCAGACCAGTTTCCCACCTGCTTCTCCTAAAGGCCCAAGGTACAGGACGTCTGTAAAGCAGCCTGGGTATTTTCCATTTTTTGGACTGCAACTCCAGCTGTGCCCAGTCTGCTGCCTTGGTGCTTAAATTTGGAGTAGTTGAAATCATTGTACTAAGGAGAAAAAGCATCTTTCAGCAAAGGCTACAGATTTTTGAAAGCCTTGGAATTACGTGTTTAGTCCTTTGAAATCTCAGTGAGGCTTTGAACACTCACAGATACATTTCAAAAATCCCTCAAAACCTCTGTCTGAACAATTCCCAGGTTTGCTGCTCACCCCTGGTCTGTCCATCTGTTTCTGCACCTGCCTACACATCGCTGTGTTTATTCCAGGAGGTCTCCAGGCTTTATCCAGAAGGAACATGTCTAGAACAAACTGAAGTATTTTGGAATATATATTGAGACATTTGAATTAGGATGAACCAGACCAGGCAATAGAAGTTACTTTAAAAAGATGGCTGCTGTCTGTGCTGAGATCACTCATACAGCAAATTTGGAAGTAATGAAGTAATAACAAAATGTATTCAGAATTAATGTGTTCATATAAATATTCTATAGTAAGTTATTTGCCAAATAACATTCATTACTTTGTAGCAGAGGTCATATAATTGAGAAAATCTATTTGTGAATAAATTATTCAACAATTAATGTAAAATGTAGCTGTTAAATTATTCACAGAGACTAATTCACCCAGTCCTAATTAATTTCCACTCTGAAAGTGTTTTTGGGTACATGTGCATTTGTCCCTACCCATGGCTGGGGGGTTGAACTAGATGACTTTTAATGGTTCCCTCCAACCCAAATCTTCTAGGGTTTCTGTGATATGAGGGCATGGCTCCTGCAGCCAGTAAGTAAACACCATTTACCGACTCCCTCTGCAGCTGCACTTACTGAATTTCAACCTGTGTGAAACTTCACCTACAGAAATCCTTAAAAATGCTTCTTTTTGTTTCAAATAACCTATTGCTTGCCTGGATAATTTCTTCCAGTGTTGACTACATTAGTATTAGAACAAAAGAATACCACAAATGCCAATTATTTTTAAATTTAATTTGATTTTTAAGACCACCATCTTTTTCAAAGAAAAAAAAGCATCA
>VWZN01007502.1:622037-639672 GCA_013396955.1 Regulus satrapa
TCTCCTCTCCTCTCCTCTCCTCTCCTCTCCTTGAATCCAAACCCTCTATACTTACAGATCTTAACATTCTTTTTCCAATGAAGAAGTGGTTGGATCTCCATCAGCTTCAACCTACAAGATCACAATGTGATCACTCAAATAGTAGATGTGCAAAAGAGACTCAAACTCCAGTTTGTTTGGTATGTTCAGGGAGAAGGCAAGCAGGGCTCCAGGAGCTATTTGATTGCTAGATTTATTAACAGCAGGGACCCAGTGTAACCGTGCTGCCTCTGTTCATCAGCTTTGTCTTTTCTCTGAGGTAGAGAGGACCAGCACCTCTTTGTGATGGCACCAAAATCTGTCCCTTCGTGGAGGGCCCCATCTCAGGGTGGGCCTGAGGGGCTGCTGGACTCACACAGCAGTCCCCACGTGTCAGAGCTCCAGATGTTCCTTGCAGGGCAGGGAAAAGGCTGGGGATTCTCCATGGCTGCTGCAGGGCCAGACAAGTGAATCAAAGTGCAGAAGGGAGATAAGAATTACGTGTGTACTAAGGAGGCTAAGACATGACAGAGAGCATGAGATTAAAAAATGTCATTTTTTGTAGGTAATTGTAGTGTAGAGTTTCAAAAACTAGTGTGCTTCCTGAAGCAAAATGTGACTGCAGAGAAATGCTAGAGACAAGCATAATAAATGCACATAATTCAAGCCCTCATGTTTCTTCTGTTTGAGTGAGGAAGTGGCTTTGCCAGCCATGCTCCCAACTGCTCCAGGAATGTGCAGTGGGCTCCTTAGGGGACAGCCAGGACTCCAGGGAAGAGCCAGGCCTCCCTTTGGCCCCAGCCAGGGGTCCTTTAGGTGCCAAGAGGGGAGTGACTTTCATCCCGGGCAGAGGCATCCCACGACACACAGGAGTCACAGATGGTCCCTAGCTATGTACCTTGGGGATGGCTTGTTCTTGGATTTCTTTGAACAGAAGCAGGACTTCTGGGTATGAAGAGCAGCAGGTGCAGAGTCTTTGCCATTGGCCATTTTTCACAGGTGGTCTCAGGCATGCCCTCCTGCCCAGCCCTCAGCCCTTCCAGCAGCACCTTCCCAGACAGTTCTGTCCATTGGAGGAGGTGAAAGTTTCTCACTTTTGGGTGGTTTCCTACCTGAAGCAGAAAAGTGGATAGTTTGCTATCAGCAAACTTTATTTTTCTTCCAAGCTCTGTTTGAATAAATCCACTTGCAAGTGAGGGGAAGTGCCCTCCTTCTGAAATACCATTTGAACCCAGCTATTTTTCATAAGAGCCAGATCTGCATGTTCAGGAATATTTGGGAATCAGACTCTTAGTAAATTTATGGCCCGTGATGAGGTGTTAGGGGCAATTTTTAAGAGCAGCTTCTAGTACAAATGGGGTCTGACAAGGCACATAAAAAATACGTGGACTTCCAGAAGCTGAACCTGTGGTGTTGACTTAAATGTACTTTTGGAAGTTTAACATAATCTTTATTTGATAGAGTGGAAATCTTACTTAAAGTGAGAGAATATTTTTCTTTAATTCTCTATTTCAAGGACATACTACTTTAAGATAGCAGTTGTCTATAATATTCCTTACTTTATTTTACATTTTCTCTCATATATCATAACTAAAAATTTGGAACAGATCATTGGTGCAATTGTTCCATTGACACAATTTCTTATTCCCACTGAACCAGAATGCCCAAATTTGCAGTGTTTATTTGCAATTTCATTCTGTGCTGCTGAAGTGTAATGAATACATGGCTGCGTCAGTAGGAGACCCTGATGCCTTGCAAAATAATCGTGAAAATTAACCAGCTCAAGCATAAAATGTACTCTTGCCCTTATCCTGATCATATTGGTATTAATCAGAAAGAAAAGAAGTTATTAACTGAGTCACAAAGACTATGAAAGAAATTATTTATTTCCAGTGAGTAAGATGCTTGAGTTTTCACAATGAAACTCTTTTATGCTCTCCACACTCACAGTGGTTGCAGCTGCCCAGCCCCTACCTGCCCATGAAAGCTTTTTGGCAGGCAGGGCTGGGCACAGTGGCTTGGCCCTCAGCAGGGCTGGGCCCCAGAACTGTCTCAGGATGTGCTGCTTTGTTTTTGTGTGAAATTTAGCAACAAGTTCTGCATGAAGAAAACATGTTATGCTCTGTATCATTTCACACTGCACCTCTGCTTTGCTTTTATGGTTGGTGGCAGGAGCAGCTGCTGATGTGTCTGGTGCTATAGTAATGAAGCAGTCAAATAGTGTGTCTGAGGGAAAAGAGATCTGGCTCAACAGAGCTCAGCCTCAAAGGTGGATTAGTGCAGCTTAATGAATTATCCTGTGCTAGCTAAACAGTGTGGGCCTGTACCCAAAAGGTGGGTCAAAGGCACATCAGAAGACCTCTCTGACATGGTTTTACCCAGCTGAGTGTGTGCCTGGCAGTGCCTTCCCGGGGATCAGGAGATGGCAGTGTTTCTGTGCCACGGCACTCTTCCTGCTGCTGCCTCTTCATTCCCCGCGCTGTCTGACAGGAGGGTGTTCTGACTACACAGAAATATACTTTTTATAATCACCTCTAAGAATATTATGACAGGCGATTAATAATCTGACAGCAAAGTGAGTATTTTTAATGGCTTTAAATGAAGGCTTTAAACCAATCCTCACTGTAATTCCATTACTGCAGGAGATGTTTGTGTAGCTCAGTATGTGCTGCTTTCGCTCTCCTTTGGTGAGACCTGGGCTGGCACAAGCAACACAAAAGCTTCAGGGCAGAACTGACCTGCTGGGGCATGTAAATGTGACAGCAACTTTGTTATAAAACATCTTAATTGGCCACAAAGGAGTGTCTGTTTGCAGAGAGAATATTATGGGTCTGAGGATAGACACCTGGTTTTAAAAGGGGGACACTGAGGTGTTTGTGACATGCTACAATACTGATTTTCCTGTTATACAACATAAAACTTCATCCAGATTCTGCTGAATGCTGAGTTTAAAATAGTCTGCACGGTGAACTTGGGGCATTCCCAGCAATATTTGGGAGCTTTAGATGAGATTTTGCACAGCTGACAAGTACTTGTGGGTACATAGGCACCCTTGGTAAGACTTAGTCTGATCATAGGTACAGGCTTCCTTACTACTGGATTTCACCTGCTTCAGTTTTCATTTGAGAATCTAAAACCTGCTGTTACTAAAGCTCAGGGGGAAATGTGTCTAAGTCTTAGACAGAGCTTTTGAAAAGTAATAAATGAAGTCATTCCTTGCCTTATAGAGAAAACTGTTTAGCTTTCAGCTAAAATTGTGGTGCTTAAGCAAGATATTGAACAGTACAATAAACTGTTTTTTCTTATGGTGTGTGCCAACACACAATGTGTGTATTTGAAAGAGGATTATTAAACTATTTAGGATGATCATTGGTAAATGTTACATTGTACATGGCTTAGGTCCAGAACGTGACAGATATTGCAGCTGGCTGAGATTCAGCTAAGTAACATGAATGATTCACAAGGTTGGTGGAAGTGGAGTAAGTAATTCTTTCATCTTGATAATTTTCTCCCTGAAGCGAGGTATCTCACATACGGTGACAGCTTTGTAAAATAGTGCGATGGCCAGGAAAGATGGGGGAGCTCAGAAAAGACCAGCTAAAGCAGATTTGATTTGATATAAAGGATGGAGGCTATCTCTCTGTCCTCTTTTTTTTTTTTTTTNTTCTCGTCTTTTTCTATGTGTCTGTAGAGAACTGTTAGGAATGAAATGTAGCTGGCCCAGCACACTAATATGTCTGCTTTGATAATTCTGAGAGCTGTTTTATTCAGGAACAGGATGCAAGGACTTAGAAGAATGTAGTTACTCACATAATTTGAAAACCTTGGAAAAAATCCTGAGGGGCAGTAGCCTGAGGAAAAAATGCAGTTTACTTGTCTCGGAAAATATAGCCAGATGTAGCTTTTATGTAGCTTTCTGATGTGGCTTTATTATAAAATACCCATCTGATTTGTTTTCAGTTGGCTGTTCTCCAGACAGAGGAGCCCTGAAATGCCTTCCGCATGTTTCCGATGCTGCTGTCGGGGACCTTCTCACTCTCTTTAACCATGTCTGTAAAGAGTACCTCTGCCTGAGCTAGTCCCATAAACTGGTATGGGTGGGATGTATTCCGTGGAGGCATCCTTGCAGTTGGCTGGAGGAGGAGGAATGGCTTGTGCTGCTGAACACAGGTACAATTCATTGTCAGGACCTGATTCTTGCCCAAGATAAGAAAGGAGGACAGTCCCTGTGCTAGACATAGCAGAAATGGTCTATCTTTCTATGACCATGAGCATCTCAAAATTGCTGGCAGACTTGGTACTCTTGACAGAATGATTTAACATAGAACTGACTTCAGTATCTGACTCTACTCTTTTTCTTTGCTTCTCTGTGTCATTTGGTTCTTGAGATATTGATTCTTGCTGTGTTGTTTTGGGGTTTTTTGGGGTTTTTGTTTGTTTGTTTATTTTTTTTTTTTTTCCTTTCTTGTTCTGTCCCCCTGCTCTCCTGAGGCCTAATTGCAGGACAGCAGCACAGTGCTTTGTGAGCCTGTAGGCTCACAGTTTTGCATTTATTCAGCAAAATGTTGCCCATATGATTTATGAAAATGGTCAGAAACTCAGATTTTATTTTGTACAGGGAAAGATATAGAAGACACTGGCCTTTAAGTTTATCTTAGTCTATCCTTCTTATTGTCTGTAGTCACCGAACTTTGTGGATTGGGATGAAAGCCAACTTTACTGAAGAGAAAATAATGCCGTTCAACAAATCCACTTGCAAGAAAGCTCAAAAGCAATTACACTAGGTAAACAAGAAAGGATGTGGTAGATCTTGTCCCTTTTTCTAGCTGGGTACTAAATACAAAGCTGATGGAATTATTTGATTTCACATTCCCAAATCCTACTGTATGTTATCTTTGCCCAATGACTTTTATGTTATCTTTAGTGTGTATAAACACGTTAAAAAAAAAAAAAAAAAACCAAACAAAAAACAAACAAACAAAAAACCAAACAAAAAACCCCAAAACAAAACAAAAAAAAGGCAATGAAAGTAAAAAGCATAAAAATCCAAGTATTACCACGTAAACATTGTGATATCACGTTCATCATTTGTTGTGTTTTGTTTTGTTGGGATTTTTTTCCTGCAAAATGTAAGCCCACTGACTTGGAATGCAGGAACTCATGTTTCTTCTCCAGAGTGCCAATTCCTAAAACATCTACTATGGTATGGAAACTGAACACGTCTTATTTGAATAAAGGAATGAAGAAAACTTTTTGTGGTTGATTTTCCCCTGAACTACTTATATTTTTCTTCCTGGTTTCTATTAGATACCAATAAATTGGAGGAAAATGGAGAGATTCCCTCTTTCAGAGATTCACCTGTTTTCTGGTATTTGTTCATCCTTCTGGGTTTTGTCAGCATAGACCATAAATATTCTTGTCTCTCCCCTGTTTTAGAGGGCATGGTGAAAACTTCAGTTTGCCACCTTGCCTTCATTGGGTTTCTGAGCAATCAGCAATAGAGCTGATTGTATAGAGCTGTGTAAAAACCATAATGAGTCTTCATTTTACTGCAGCTGCCATCCAGGGGGGCTGTTGTCCCTAAATTCACAGCCCAGATGGTGCTGTGGCTTCTGTCCTGAAGTTTTGAGCCTCTTTAACACTCCTAATAGCTATTTCTGAAGGAAGTAAATTACATCCTTTGTAATCAAATGTACAAGAGGAAATCAACTAGATCATTTATTTTTTCTGCATTTCAGGGAAAGCAAAATACTCCAAGAATTTTAAAAAGAGTTAGAAGCACTGATTTCATGCTGTGTGTCTGGTGCATTGTGTATTGAACCAGCATATGCCACTCTGTGTGTCCAGCTTGTGCCTGTGACCTGCACTGTAGCACAGGGGATATGAAACCACTTCAAAATCTGTTTAAATACTAGCCTGGCTTCATCTTCCCTGTCTGAGGACTCAGGGGTGTACCTAGGGAACAAGAGCATCTACATTCATGTGAAATTAGGAAATGGTTCCTTAGATTATGTCTTGCATTTCTGATTGTGAATTTGCTTCTGTTTGTTAAATATATTGAGGTTTAAAGGCTTACAAAACTCCCTCTCATCCAGATTTGATTGCACATTCATTGCTCATTACCTACTGGCATGCTGCTTGCTGTACAGTGGTGCTATCAGAAATATCCAGTCTAATAAGCATTCCAAGATAGGAGCTCTGGAATCAACCCACACAAGTCCAATTTTGCACCTTGGAAATGATGGGGAAGAAAACGGCACAGGCATGAAACAATGTCACCTCAGGCTTGGGCAGTTTTCTAAAGATGCCATGGTGGCCATGCTGCTGTAGGAATGATTGGGGGCTGCAGGTCCATCTTCTCCCCTTAAAGCCAGGAAGAAACATGAGTACCTCAGAGCAGGAATGACATCGCCATGTGCAGTACTCATACTGCTCACGACTATGTAGTGCAATTTCCATTCAGTCTTGCCTGACATTTAGATATTTTGCAATAGGAAATTCCATAAGATGCCCATGTGGTGTGTGAAGTGGCATATTTTATTAATTTGAAACTGGCATCCTGGTAATTTCATTGGTCAAACTCCTGTTTTTATATTATGAATCAGTAGAAAAAGGAGACATGGATAATTTTCATTTTACGCCCTCCACAATCATAAATAGTTTAATAAAATTGCTTCTAACTGTATTGTAAAGTGAGAATGCAGATTTAATAGTGTTCTACAAAAGAAAAAAAAAAGCTGTCTCTTTTTGTTTTAAATCCTTTAGGGTGGTTACAGAGGAGGAGAAAGGATTGGAGATGCAGTGTTTCTTAACTTAATTGTAGTTGGAATGAAGTTAGCGAGAACACTGAAATAGTAAAATAGCTATTCAGTCAAAATATTATTTTATCAAAGCCAGAGGGTTTTGCAGAGGCATATTTATTTCTAGGATCTTCTTGCTGGGGACTCTTGGGTCTGCGGCAGAAAACAGTGTTCTACGCACTGACGTGCTGCAAAGAACTTGTGTTAAAGTCTTTTTCTTTCAGGAGAAGGGAAAGCAAGAAAAGAAAAAATCCCGTATAATTTGCTGTTCTTGGGACTTTGCACACTGCAGATTTTAAGGTATGTTGTTTTAGAAAAGGGTGCAAATGTATCTCTTCTTCATTTGTCAGGAAGGCAAATTTTGGCATATTTGGCTTTTACCTTGAAATAAAAATTCTTGCTTTGTGCTCGGAGTATTTAATCTTCTCTGACCTTGCTGGGGAAGTCTAGGGAGCACTGGGGAATATCTGCATCACATTCCAGGTGCCTGGCCAGGTGGGGTAGGGGGAGGGGGATGTTCAGCCAATTGTTAGGAAAAGTTTTTAATTGTTTTTTTTTTTAAAGTATCACCTAGGGGACCAGTCACAGCTTGCATTCTTTGGTGCTACAACTGCCATATAGAGGGGTTCCCCTTTTCTGAGGTATCAGAGCTGTAAAGTAGGAGAGGTAGAAAGTGCAAGAGAGGAGGGAAACGCTTGTGTGGGTTTATAGAGGGGAAAAAGAGATGCAAACTGATCTTATTTTGATGGGAGCCTGTAGTAGAATTAGAGCGGCAGGTCTAAGATTGCCCAAGGTTCAGAGAAGTCCTTCAGCCTCTCCTCCAGCCTGGAGAGCTCCTCTGCTTCCCCCTGTCCCAGGGATAGCCAGGAGGTGGCTTGCAGTGAGCCAAGGCACATGATGGGCCTAGCAGATACTCCTTGTGTGTTCAGTTACGTGTTTGCTTATGCCAGGTGAGGTAAGCGATGCTGGCTCCTGTAAAGCTCATAATAAAATACAACTTCTGGGTAGCAATTGTGGTCTTTTTGCCCCACAAACCCTTCCAAGCATCAAGGCCTTGTTTCACTGGGTGCTGTGCAAATGAAAAGCTGAGCCTTATCACTGCCACAGCTGAAGATGTTTTCTGAGCACCAAAAAGGTGCTCCTCCAGAGAGGACAAGGCAACGTGTGCAGTCATCCAAATCTATGAAATTAAAAAGTCTTAGCTTGCCACCTCTAGTGCCAATTCCTGCTAGTATTTTGTAGGCACTTGCCAGACATTGGAGATGAATGCAGAAGGGTGGTATTAGTATGACAGCAAACTGTGAAAATAATGCAAATAATAGTTCATATAATAAACAATGGAGTAATGAAAAACCCATTCATGAATCCTCTGCCCTTTCTTAACCTCAAATAATGGTGTACTTAGGTTCTTCCACCAAGAAACATCTAGCTATCATGCCCCTTCCTCTCTCACACTCCTTAGTGTGGAATTCTGCCCCACTGCAGTTAGTGAGACTGTCAGTGCTGATGCTGAGATTTCACCCCTGGTACTGAGATCTGCAGTGGTTCCTATGCAGACACCTGAAGGAACTGAGAGTTGGGAGGAAAGTCTGCAACCTGCTTCCCTCCCTCCTTTCTATAAGGCATAAGAGAAACTACTTTGCAAAATACCAACTCTTCAGGTTCATTGGTGCTTTGCTTAACATGAAATAGTCTCAATTTAAGCGATATTGAAGCAGTTGGAGTCAGGTGATTTTTAGACCTTTCTGAATTGTTTTCTAAATGTAATGTAAGTTGCAGTGAGAAATTTACAGCAGTATGAGAACAGGCATTTCAAAATGTCAGGTTGTATCTGTAAATTGCCATGTCTGGTAATAAACTCACCTGTCAAGTAACCGGCAATCTCAGCCTACTGGTGAATCTGATTTTGCTGTGTGCTTTCTCCTGAGTGAATCACAGAGAGAGCAAAACTAGGGATTCTTTCTTAAGCTCTTAACATTTTTTTGAAATTCAGGTGAAACTGAATATGAGCTGTGAAGTTAATTGACACCAGTTAAACAGAACTCAAGAAGATAAAATTTTTAAGCTGTATTGTTAAGCATTTAAAACAGGAATTCTTTAAACTGGGATTTGTTTCTTAAATCTACTTGTTAACATTGTTATAGGCATAAGAAAGACTAACCTGAAGAAATCTTCCTTTAAATATTTGGTTCACCATATATTGGATATTATCCTTACTGAACATTTTGAGCAGACATATGGTACGATGTCTGATGTGCTTTAATTCTTCTGGCTCAGCTATCTGATCTGAAGAAGGAAGCAAAATTATAGCCATAAAACTGTACCCTTTGATTCACCTTCCTGTTCTATTTATGACTTTTGCAACCAGGATGCATAAACTCTATAGTCAGCATTCAGATGGGTGGATATATAGTTAGCTCATTTCTCTACACATGTCCTCAGAACAGAATAGTAAGTCCGGTTATTTCTGAAAACACTATTCTGCAATATTGTAATTATAATTCTTTTGGCATGTTTGTATTTAAATGTGGTATATGAGAGGAAGGAGACCATGTTCTTGAAGTGCCATCTCTGGAGGTCATTAGATATCAGTTTTATTAAAATACTGAAATTATACCAGGGGTGTAAAGCCTCTGATTGGCACTTATCCAAAATACTTTGCCCATTGTCTGTTATTGCTTATTCTTCCTCTTACCAGCACACACAGAAACTTGTAGCAAGAAGAATTTACAGTGGGGTGTGTTTTTAATAAATATTGGAGCCTTCCAAAATGTTTGACTTAAAGAGTGTGCCTGCCTCTCTGCTTTAATAGTTGCTGAAACATATGCAACTATATTGCAAAAAATATACACTTTGACCCTGAAATTCTGCTAGCATTGCCTAGTAAGGTGAGCATTTGTTTGGCAGCTTAATTCTTGTGGTTGTTGTTGTTTGGGGTTTTTTTTTTTGTTTGTTTGTTTGTTTTTTTAACTGAATTTATTTTCATGCATGTTCAAACTCAGGCTAGAATATTTTTGGTATCTCTTCTCTTCAGGGAAAACCAGTGTAGGACCTGTCCTGAGCTGGGACTCCCAATAGCTGTGCATTCGGTAAGAGCAGCTTCAGAGGATCAGCAACATGGTGTGGGGGCCTCCCTGTGCCTGGTGACTCTTGCAGTTAATTAAGTATGTTAATTACATGGTAGGGAATGGTTCAGTCTCTGATATGCAAGGCTCTATGTTCTCATAAAATTTTTGGTTTCAGCATGCTCAGTCCTGGAGACTTTAAAAAATATTGTGCGACACTTCAGGAATAACTATTTTCAGCCTCCAACTGCCCCTCGTTATGGGTGGGGATTGTTTCAAGTGGTCTTCAAATTTCCGTCAGTATTTCCATAGTAAAAATCTTGCTCTGTGGTTGTATCTCTGTATAAGCAAGGAGAAAAGATTTGTTACTTCTTCCCCCTTTGCAGCTAATTTGGCAAAGAATCTCAATGTTTAACTGTGCTTTAGTTAAACCTGTTTTCCCTGCCCAAGCTGAGGCAGATGTTGCAGTGCTGTGCGTACCTCTTGTGGAGTGGCCTGAGCACAGGCAGATCAGGGATGGTGCAGAGACTCGATCACAGGTCCCCAGGCAACTAGCTGTGTGCCAGCCCTGTTTGGGTGGCTACCAAAAAGGATGCTCATTTGGGCAGAAGAAACCTGATAGTATCTTGTATAATCGCTAATTACAGTACATCTACAGCCTAATTAAGTTCCAGTTTGAACAGAACTGGGAGATGTGCCAGCTTGGTGCAGTGCCAGAAAACAGCCTGTCATTTTAAACCCCATTCTGGTCATTCTTTTCCATGTGACAGGGCATGTCTGCAAATGTTTATGAAATGCTTTGTTGCTGCGAGATGTTACATGTCCTTGTCTTTGGTACATCCCTATGTCCTCTGCTGTGGATGGTGCTTCATCTGGTGTGGTGTGTAGCAGGGTAGCTTTAGCACTGCTGCATTGCTGCCAGAAGGGCAAACCTGATTACCTCAGGAGTGTTAGAAAAGCAGAGAGGACATAGAAGACATTCCTGAAGCTCAATAATTGCACAAATGTATTTGGGATGTTATCAAGCATTCTGTTATATCCTCTTCCCCTGTCTCCTTTCAACTGTTACTTGTCCCATGCCACCATTGTTGTTAGAATTTACAAAAGAAAATTGATTTTTCTTCCCTCTTCATGATAAAGCCTGATGATCCAAATCACCTGAGGAATGCCTATAAAATCACATACACTCCAGACATTGGAAGTTGCTTGGGTTTTAGTGAGAATGCAAGTACTCTTGTGAAGCTATTTTAGTTGTTCTAAGAGAGATTAATTAGATTAGCTGAGAAATACTGGCACAGCTGATGTATATTTGTAATGGGCCATACTGCCATTTCTTATAGGAAACCTCATGGGCAAGGGCTACGGGGGAGGGATTCTTTTAGGAAGTTCCTCTAGTAAAGCTGCTAGTCCATCAACTAATAATGTGCTTATTCATTAGCCTGCCAGAATACTCCTAGTTAGGAAGTCACAGGACTACTGGGAAAACAAAGGCTGGGAAATGGTCCCTGTACCAGCAGTGACCACGGAGGGTATCCTAACTCTGAGAGCGTGCATTAAGCAGTGCCTTTCCTCAGAGCCACAGAGGTGTCCCTGTCAGACACACCACTGGCTGGAGTGTTCAGAGTCATACTGAATGAACGTTGACAATTTCCAGAGATTCAAGCTGCGGTGGATGCACAATAAACCAGATAATTTTCTTAAACTGTTTTTATCAGTAAAGAATGAAATAGCTTTTCCTCTTTTGAGTGACTCCGCTTTAATCCAGCTAAGAAACAATGCCAAGCTTTATCGGTGTAAAGGGACTTGCTTTGCTCTCTGCACGAATTGTTCCTGTGCTACAAATCAATAAGAACCTGCAATATTTATGTGACATCCCAAAATCCTCTATACAACAGCTTACTCTGGCAACAAAAATAGGAAAATTCCCTCCACTAGGTCTATTAGAGCCTTCAGTTTGGAAATGTCAGCAAAAGACAGCTCAGCTGAAACATGACCTGCAGTTTTTTCTTGAATGGATGAGACATTGGTGATGCAAACTATTGATGCCCTCAGAAAGGTGCAATTAAAGAGCATTTTTATTTATTTTACAGCATCAGCCTCTGTGCCCAGAAATGAAGTTACAAATGACTTTAACACAGAAACAACCAACTCCTGCAGCAATTTTCACTTCTAAGAGCTGGAGAAGGTCTGTGTTACTCTCCACTGAAGTGGATCTAGGAAAGAAAATGGGAGGTTTATTTCTTTGGGTTTTATAGGTACAAAGCTGGACTTACTAAATCACTTCCATGTGCTCTTGTAAGATTGTTGTTTTGTCATCTTCTGTGTCAATTACCTTTTTCCTTAACTGTGTAAATTAATATTAATTGGTTCTAATTCTACTTTTTATTGAGACACTCCCAGAAAAGAGGGGTGTAGCAGAAACCCCTTAATTCTGTGCTCAGCTTAGCCCATTAGTTCTAATATTTTAAAGTAGTTTTACTCTTAGATCAGATTCAGCAAGCAATACATGAAATATGGCTATTGCAGAAGAGGGGCAAAATATTCCTGATTGTGCTTTTTACATATAGTGTGGCATCTCAATTAAACACGATGGTGGTTTTTCAAAAGCTGCTGAACAGACTATTTTTTGATGAAGAATCTGGCACAACCCACTAATGAGAAGTTTATTCTTTGCTGCNATAAGTAAATATTGCTGGGCTCTTGCCTTTTTAATCTGAAGATCAACTCGTTCCCATGAGGAACTTCTATCTCTTCTTGTACAGCTGTACTCCTTCATAATCAAGGGCCAGCATTTAAAAGTGGCTGATAAATATTAAGTGCTTTAAATTCTGGGTGCTCGGTTTCACATGCTCAAAAAGGCTGATTTTCAGAAAGTCCCCTGGCACCCACTATTAAAATCTCAGGCTTTGCTAGCTGGCTATACAGAATTCCTGGCCAAACACCACTACTTTGTAGTGGTATTTTAAAGCAAGATTCTTTAATAGGAAGTGTGGTGTCCTGTGGAAACAGTGCGATCATTTTGAATTCACCTTCGGGCCTTCTGCTATGGTGCCTAAGACAGCTGATGATTCTTCAGCCTGGATGTGGTACAATGAACAGCTTTTAATTTATCATGGAAATTACTAATTTAAAATATATTTTTTTTCATAGCTAAGTGGACTCACTTGGTGTGAGCTGAAAAGCTTTACTTTGTGCACCATTTGATTCTGAAGCAACACTTCATCAACATCAGTAAACTTAATTTAAAGATAGTAAATCTAGTGTGAATGCATCTGGAATCAAGTCTCACGTCTTCAGACATCTGTGGTGGTTTCAGACCCTACAGGAAGCTGTTGAGAGATTGCCTCTGGAGGATTTTAATGTTCCCCAGGGGAGTGTCTCTATGATAGAGAGGCACCACTCATTAGCTGCAGGCTCTGAAAGTGAAATAGATAAACTAAGAGCAAGAGAAAGAAAGCAGGTCTGTAAGGTGTTAGTAGGACATGTGTGCCTGTGCAGCTGAGGGTGGGAAAGCAGTCTCTTTGTTTTCTACTGCAGAGACAGTGTTGGGGTGCTGTGTGGGCACAATCCACCTGCAGGCATGGGAGGACAGCACCTTCAGATCCTACACAGCTTGGCTTTTAAGACATCTTGTGATGCTGGGTCACAAGCTGGCATTTCAAAGAGATTAAGTGATCTATGAGCTATGCATAACTTTTTCTTCTGGACTATTTAGTCAGCACCCACTGCCTCAGAGTCTACCACTGTCAGTAGTGGGGTTTAAGTTTCCTGGTCAGAGCATTATAACTGGAGAGTGTTCCTGTTTTGTGGCCAGCACTGGTGACCTCCAACATCTGTGGGGGCCTTGGATGCTTATTAAATATATAACTTTCAGATTTCCAGATTTCCTGCAAACTTCATGCAAAGGGAGATTTTCCAGTTACTCCATACTGAGTAAGGAGACAGCCTTGCCCTGAGCTCATACCTTGGAGGATTTATAAGGTTGTCCATAGGGATTCTACTGAAGTGCAAGGGCCCATTTTATTAAGGACTGTGAAGGAAGTAAGAGAAGTAGCTGGTTATCCAAACAAGAGGGTGCAAACTTCAAAATTTTGCACATGAGTTTGAAAACATCTACTACCACTTTATCTCTGCTTAGCTTCTTTGCTCCTTCTTGGCCAGATGGCAAGTTGATTAGTAGCCTAAGTAGCTCTTACGCCAAGAGCTTTCTGGAGAAGTGGTGATGTGGATTTGTGTTCCTTTTCTCCTGCCTTTGCCAGGTGCAGCAGCAAAAACCTGACAGCAAAGCAAAGCATGTGTATATGTCCCATGCACAGCCTTCAGTCTCTGATGTTTCCGAAAAAATAAATGTTGGGTATACATTTCTCTGCTCTGGATGCTGGTGATGAGACTGTTAACCCTCAGGACTGCTGAATTAATTAATGACAGATTTCTGCAGAGTAAAGTTTTCATGTTCTTTTTTAGTGACTCTTCTTTGGAGACCCTCTTTCAGGACCTGGTTGTTCATATAGACATTAGTGGCAAAACTTTTTGTCTTCTCCTCATACATGTTTTTTTCTCAGCATGAACAGTCAACCTTGGTGTGCTTGGATGATTTCAGCAAGTGAGAGCAAGTAATGAGGATCAGATTTTGACCTTGGATCTTGTGCTGGTTTTTCTCTGTTTCCATGTTCAATTTCCAGGGCTAAGGTGAGGAACTCTATGGAAATCAATATTTCTTTATTTTTATCCCCCTCCTTTAAAAAAATTAAAAGGCTCTTGAATCTTATGATCCTATAAATGAGAGCACTGCTGGGAATTTGAGTGGACTATTGGCTTTATTAGAGCTAGTCTTGAAAGTAAATTTGCTTAGGTGTGTTAGTGTTTGTGTGGACTGCCAGGCAGGGGAACAGGCATTCCCAAGTATTTTGATAGATAGGAAAGAGCCCATAAGTCCACCTTTAAGCCATTTAGAAGCTTGTAATCTTTCTTTAGTGTTAGCACACCTTCAGAAGAGTGAATTTCCTATGTGCCATGTCTGACACTTAATTCTGGATCCAGTTAAAGGCAGTTGGGAGGAGCTGGCTGAAAATTTCCGCTCAAAAACTGTGTATGTTCCATTCTGTTTGGATATTGCTGACATAAATATGGATCATAAGAGTCTCTACAGCTGTCAATGTGTTTACCCCCGTGCTAAACCAGTGTGTTAAGGCTGCATCTGATGTTTGTCATGAGTCATATTGCTTAGTTTTTTCATGTCAGTTTTTTTTCCTCTTTTTTTTTTTATTCCGGTATGACAAACATTTTAACATATGTAATTTATTTTTTAAAACCCCAAGCCTCAGATGATGAAGACCTAGGTGATTCTGAAGAGTGAGATACAGCAAAATCAGGGTAGCTGATGGCTAATATTCTTATTCTTCTGGGTAATTGTGTTATTGGGAGTTATATGTGCACTGAAATAAAGCAGGTGTTTAATTCATGTTTGCAAAGAAATAACAGCTTTAGTCTATAAATAAAGTGAAATTTATAATCTCAGAAAAGCTGTGAATGTCTGAGTTGGCCAAAAAAGCAGAGGGTTGACTTCTGCAGCTCAGTTTGTGAATGTTATTTACCTAGACTTTAGTGAAGCCTTTGACACCGTGTCACATGAAAATCTGGAGAAACAACTGCTCATGGCTTTGACACATACTTTGTTCACTGCTTGAAAAACTGGCTGGATGTCTGGGACCAGAATGGTAGGGAACATTGTCACACCCACTTTGTGGCCAGCCTCTGGTGGTTTTCTTTGGGGTACAGCTCTGAGGATTAGTGAGGGTCCTTTTAAATTTTGAAGGAAAGGGTTTGACTGAAGCTGTGTTGAGCAGCTTGGCAGTCACTTGCCCACTCTGTTTAGGCAACAAGAAGAGGAGGTGCAAAGCTAAGCTCAGCTTTAAGGAAGAAGCAACTGTTTGTTGTTGGGTTCATGGGTCTGTTCTGATGAATCAGCAGAAGTTTGCTGAACTTCATGCGACCCAACTGGTTCAGTCATTCTTGTAATGATCATGTGGCTTCATGCAGGAGAAAGCACTCTGAGCTGCTTACGGGTTTCCTGATCTACGGTCAGGGAGCTCAGTGCACGTAAAAATCAACCACTGAAGATAATTGTTGAGCTTCTGGAGAAGACAAGAGCTGAGCTCTTGCTTGGATCCTTCAGTGAAAATACATGGCATGAATTCAACAGGGCTCTCTGATAAGGATGGATGTTACAGACAGTAAGAGTGCTTGTGACAGGTATGTCCAGTCCTCCATTCAAGAGGGAAAAACCCCAACTTCTTAGACCAAATGTTGTTCTTGGTCTTTATCCGTATTTGGGTTCTTTGCATGACTTTACACCTTGCTGTGGTTTTGTGTGTCTTTTTTGCTGAGTGTTTCAGATACAAGTCCAGCCACCCGCTTAAGGAGGCAGCAAGAAAGGGAGGGACCTGCTCAGGGAGCAGAGAGGACCCAGCTCTGTAACATGGCACAGTGCTTGAAGGAGAGCTGTTTCAGACCCTGGCACCTGGTCTATCCCCCATGCAGATAGGAGCACTACTGTGAATTTCCTCCTAGTACAGTAAACTAAAGGGATTTCAGGCAAACTATTCTCTTGGTGTTCAGTGGGTATTGTCAGTCAATTCTCCCTCTTGTCCAGTGTGTCTTTCCTCATGAATTTTCTTTCACTTTCACATAGCATCTTCAAAGTGTGAATACAACTTCTTGGTCATGTTTTTCTCCTCCTTTCCTCTTCCTTTGATAAAACTACTATGGATTCTGGGTTGAATCCTTCATTTGAGTCTGTGAACTTAAGCCTCTTGTTACTCCATAAATGCCAAAGGTGCTATTTTTGTGCAACTGGAAACAGAATCAAGATTTTATCTATTGCTGGATTATGGGACACCTGTCAAAACAATCAGTTTATTTTTAAATATATTGCCATTCAGTGCCAGATTCTGTGACAGGTTTTTTGTTCCTTTCTCTCTTGACAACCCTAGGGACAGAGGGTACTGACTGTGTAGAGCATCTCAGAATGTGGGGTGAGTGGTTCGTGCCTACACAAGTGTTGTGCTTTGGAGAACCCTCCCAGCAGCATTCAGAAAATAGAGCTGAGCAGGTGGAAGTTCATGTGATGGCATGCCTGCCTCCCTTTCAGCTCTTTTGTTGCTGGGCACGACTCCAAGGATGTTTCCTGTTGCTTTCCCTACACTCTGACCAAGTGTTGAATGGTCTTTTTCTTTTAATAGCCACTTTTCCTTTCATCAGTGCTGCCTGAGGCTGGGCAAAATAGTAACCCTGGAAATAGTTAATATGAGCAGGTATTACAGCTCCAAAATTATTTTCCAACATTAATTAATATATTTTAACCTCATTCTAATTTACTTCCATCTTCCTCCTCCTTGCCTTCCCACCCTCCTTGCCTTCCCTTCTTCCCTTCCCTTTTTTTACAGTCTCTGCTATTCCCAATACACAGCAGCATGTCTGTGATCTCATTGTAGAACCTATATCTTCTTTTTTGCCAGTAGAGTATTAAGTTTTCCCTCTACATCTGGAGTAGAAACATAATTAAATAAAGTAATAATAATTCTGACATTTTGCTGTGCTAATATGATGGTCATTGCTAGTATAATCAGCATCGAAAAGTCTCTTGCTAGTGGTAAATATTTGCAGTTAGCACAGAGCTCTTGTTTTTACAGGGTTTTTTTGTTGGTTTGTTTGTGGAGCTTTTTTTCCATTCCATGTTCTCCTCTCCTCTCC
>VWZN01007502.1:639848-653064 GCA_013396955.1 Regulus satrapa
CTTTTCTTTTCTTTTCTTTTCTTTTCTTTTCTTTTCTTTTCTTTTCTTTTCTTTTCTTTTCTTTTCTTTTCTTTTCTTTTCTTTTCTTTTCTTTTCTTCCCTTCCCTTCCCTTCCCTTCCCTTCCCTTCCCTTCCCTTCCCTTCCCTTCCCTTCCCTTCTCTTTCTTTTCAAATTTTATTTCATTTTAGAACCTCCAGAAAACTTTAACTTCATGTTGCCCACTTTACTCACCCTGTAAAAATTGAATTCCAGTCCTGTTCTCTCTGTCTGTCATGTTTGCTGACTGTTCCTGGACCTCTGTTGCAGGAGGGTTTGGGCATTCACCACTGAAATTTGTAATGAACAGCTTTTACCTGTGGGTAAACAGGTAAAAGCTGTTCATTGTCCAGCAATTGATTGTCCTGGACAATTGTCCAGCTGTTCATTGTCCTGGACAATTGTTGCTCACCAGAAGGCTGGAGACATTCATGTTTCATGGCTTCTCGGGGGACAACTGTGTGTCTGCCTGGGTCTGAGTTCCAAAGACTGTGAGTGTAAAGTTTTCCAGCAGCACTTTCCATGAGTGCTTTTGTGGCTTAAAAGCTTTGTGAAGTCATCAACAGCCCATGTTTCTTTCCCATTTTGCAGGAGAGATGGGAACTCAGCGTTTCAGTGGGGTGGTGGGATGGGAACAGGCAACAGGAGCCCAAACAGCTTTCTGTCACCCACCTTCCTTCCTCTGTCCCCAGTCCTCCACAGAGTGCCAGGGCTGTGGAAGTAGCAGTCTGGCCCTGTAATTAAATCTCATCAACCGTGCAGTGTTCAAGAGCACATCCTCCCAGCCCATCAAGAGCCCATCACTCAAGGGAGATGTTATTAATGGCCCGTGGAGATAAGCGAGAGGCAACTGCAGCAAGGCGTGTCAAGGATGCTGCTCCCAGCCCACCAATTTTTGCTTTCAGGAGGCTGTTTTTAGTCAAGAACATGAGAGGGACTAGCTGTAACTTGCACCTTCTTGCATGATTCACAGTTAATGGGATGAGATGTTATGGCAGGGTATTGACCTCTCACTACCACAGTTGGTCTGGCACTGGGAGTAAACAAATGCTATCATGGAGGTGGTGATTCTCTCTGAAACACAGAGCAGGGATGCTCAGATGCTGTTTTTGACAGCTCACACTGAAAACAACAGATGCTGATTTCACGAAAATAATAGCATTTTCAGGCTATGGTTTTCTGCAAATTCAAAGAGCTCGGTAGGCTAGAATTAATAAGCTCATGTTACTGTGGGACGTTGGTACAAAGCACAGCAATAGACCTGTTTCATTGTTGGTTTTCAGCTACGTCCCTGTTATTCAGTTAACAATAAATTGTTTTTGCACAAAGGCATATTAAAAAATGTTGGACTGGCTTTTATGAATGGGAAAAAGCTTTGAATGATGAGAGGTTTGTGGTTCATTTACCTGACCAGTTATTCAGTAACCTGCCTGGTGGACAGCCCAGTGTGGTGCCACACATAATGTACTTATCTGCAGTTAATAGAGAGGTCTTTTCCAGCCCTTGCAGTTGGAGAACACTGACTGTTCCAGTCCTCTGGCTCAGTCTGTAATCTCAGCACTGCTTTCAGCTGGGCAAATTTGTGTACTGAAATGTTTCCCTGCCTTGATTCACTATTCCAAGATCTCTGAATCTCAGACATTCCCTGAAGAGCAATGAAAAGCTGAAATGCAAAATTGAACAGGACAGTGGACAGTAGAATACAGAATGAATATATATATTTTCCTGATAACAACATGGCAGCAGATATATTTCTCTATTTTTTCATTAAGATGGGAACAGAGGACCTGTTCTTTTGGGGTTAGGCTCTAAATACACTGCAAGCTGAAAAACTGTTTGGTAATTAAGCTGGAACAAAAGCCTTGTGAAAGACAAATATTTTAAAGCTGTCAGTGTAGGAAAAAAACCACATCAGTAAATATTTCCTTGTCTATGCTCATGGTGTGGAAGCCATGTAGCCAGTCATTTTCTAATACTAACACTGCTTAGTAAGTGAATCTCCCCCTTTCAGTAAGTGCCCTCTCCTCCTAAATTTGTTTTGTGATGCAAACATTGCATGTATACAGATAGAGAACTCATTAGGATGTTTTGGGTCACCAAATAAAGCTTTTTGTTAATACAAGCCCTTTGTTTTGCAGTCCTTCATGTCTTGGAGGTTTCTGGTTTGATCCTCCCTGGGAGGCCACTCCCAGATCCTTGTTTCTTCAATCCCAGACATGTTTCCTCCCTTTTCATATCCGAGTGCCATGTCTTGCCTTCCCTAAATGCAGATGATGTGATTTACCAGATGATCTGAGACCAAAATTAACTCATTCCTCTCACTTCAGTGCTTTGAAAGGTCTGTTGCTACTTGTGTAGTGACATCTCTCTTATCTGGTTTTTGCTGCTGAAAGAGCTTTTATCAGCTGTAGTAATTTCCTCCAGTAGATTTGACATGCTTTGTTTGTTGGGTAGCCCTCACTGTGCATAGGGGGAGTGCTCTTTCACCACTCCTCCACGGCAGCAACTGCTTTACTGCTTTTCAAAAAGAATGAGAGTCAAGAGTGCTTTCCAAGCCCTGCAGATGGCACTGCCTTCCTGGGCTTACCCGAGTGCCTGATGCATGTCCCCGTGGTGGGTTCCGTGCAATCTACAGCTGGAACAACTCTTCTTGCAGCTGAATAAATAGTTCAAAAGTTCTGGCTCTGGGTTTTCAGGTAATAATGAAAAATAATATGGAAATTGCTTGGAACCTTTCCCCTTACTCCTCCTTAGGTGGTTTTGTTTTCTGGACTTTTTGAGGTTTATCTTCAATGGGTATTCAACAACTTCTCTGTACAGCCATTTTTCCTCTATCTGATCTCTTCCCATGCCAATTAAGTCCTGAATTGGCTGCAGAGTTAAACTGCTATCTCCTAGGAAGGAAGTGGAGAGAGAGGGAGAGAGCTATCTTGTTTTCTTGAAGATTCTCTCCCGGGCCAGACATGCACCCCTTGTAAGGAAATGGCAGCATTGATGACAAAGTGGTAGAGATTCATCTCACATTGTTGTTGCCCCTTTCCCACTGTGGCAGGAGGGGTTTCTGCATGGGCTGTTCAGTTCCTAGTGCTTTTCCTTAGGGTTTGCCCTTAGGTGTTCAGGGCATACCTTCCCTGTTATGCAAAGATGGAGCACTGCTGGCCATGTGCTCACAGCTGTCCAGTCTGCAGGGACACTGATGTGAGATGTTTATTTCCAGGGGTGTCTGCACAGCCCTTGGGAACCTACTGCCTGGAGCCACCAGTGGCTGTCTGTCTGGGGATGGTCACACACCCTCTGGCACTCTTATCTTGGGCCTTCCAGAGCATTTTTCATCATCTTGTGTCCTATACTAGCTACAACACAGAGAAACAACTCATTCAGAACCTGTTGATATTGCAAATCACTGACAATTAAATGGAATTTTTTTTATATATCTCTTCTCTCTGGCCAAACAATTTGTTTGCTGTTGCAGCATTTAATGGAGGCAGCAGCTATCATGTGTGGGGGATCTGCCATATTTTCCAAGAGTCAAAATAAAATTCAGCCACAGCGAGGTGTTCTGGGTTGCTTCCTATACATAAATCCTCAGCTCCTTCCCTTCAAGGTCAGTCAGGTATTTCATGCCTCAGAAGTGGTTCATATTGCTGAACAAGTGGGAAGCAGTGCTGCCCAGACATATCCAATCTCTGATTCCACTGCTTATATTTCATCTGTATGGAAACACTTGAATTGTGATTTGCATCACTGCTTATGTGACCAACCCCATGTGCACCCAGCAGTTCTGGACAGGCTCTCTCACAGGATGATGGCCCCGCAGTGCTTGGTAGGGCTGAGGTGTTTTGTATCCAGCTGCCCAGTGTGGAATGGATGATTGGAGTGCACCACATCCCAGGGCTCTGTCAGCACTCACCACTTGGAGTATTTGAAAGAAAAGTGTTGTGTCTCTGCTGCCAAAAAAACTTGGCTAAACTGGCTTTTTAGGTTGAGAAGTTTAATCTTCAGCTGTATGGGAAAGCTGATGCTTCAATAGTTTTCTTTATTCATAAATATATTTTTGTACATTCATACGTACAAAGTCTTGTTAGAGACTTTTTTGTGCATCCCAGCTCCCAGAGACAAGTGATCAATGTTCAAACTTTAGACTGGGAACATAAGGAAACAAAATCTCTGGGCTATGAAGAAAAGCCTGAAAGACAAGGAAGAATTAAAAGTCCAGTCAGGTGGAAACTCAGAAATATATTTTGGTCTGAATGTAATTCTCCCGATGGTACAGAAAGGCAGGGTTTACATAGTTGTGACTGCATATTGCAGCACAGTGAGGACTGGTTGAAGAAACACTCACACACACTCTGAGCTCCTGTCTTTGGGCTTTAGCAAATAAGGCTCTATATCAAATGTTTGAGATGAGATTAATTACCACAGCCATTGTTCATGTTACAGTATCAGTAGCATAAAATGGTTTAAAAAATTTCTGTTGGACGTGGGTCCAACATAGCTAGTCATATGTAGCTAGTTAGTTTTTTTTTTTATTAAAGTTGGTCGGAAATTAAAAGTTACATTGTTCTGAAATCAAATGCACTTTATTTCCAATACTTCATATATCTTTGACAAATTTAGATATGCTGTGTGTCCCTATCGTAGTGGTATCGTGCAGGATATTGAATCCATATTCTTTGCTGTGGTGATGACAAAATTTTCTGCAGGGAACAGAAACATCTCCCCACTAACTGCTATTATTTTTTATCCCCTAAAACAGTTTTTCTCCTACCTCCACACCACTTAATTTTGAAAATACCATTAAATACACCATTAAAACTGCAGTCCCCTTTCTTCCTCCAGACAAAAAAGCTACTGTGCACAACAGCTCTCACAGAAATGTCAGACTGAATGGGGGTCATCTGACAGAGCAAAAACCAAACCTGAACATCATTATACAGAGGTAAAAACTTGAGTAATACTAATGATCAGTGAATATTGTCTACATAGATTGTATGTCAGAAACAGAAATACCTTTTATTTGCTTTGACCTCTCAGAAAAAGCCCTTCAAATACTCCTGTTGTCATATTTTTGAGAATTTCTGGGCATTAGAATACAGAGATACAGAGGTAGGGCAATGACCAAAAGACATTCCAAGCATGTGAGAGTCCTCGTGCCTTGATCTTTGCTGCTCTCCCCACATTACCCTCACTCATTCTATCTTCATTTGTACATGACCTGGGACCACATCTTGTCTTATCTATGGGGCACATAAATCTGCAGAAATTTAGTGCTGGAACAGCATCCACAAGGTATTCATCTTTCCATGGCATCTTCATTATCCTTTATGCCTTTTCTGGGGCACACAGAAATGCTCAGTTTTCAGGGGCCTGATACTGCAGCAGCTTGTAGCCCTCCTACCACATTTGCTTCCTATCAAAGCTGCTGCACAGAGGCAGCAGCCAGGTTTTGTGGAAGGAATCTGGCACAAGAGTCAGGGTGTGCAGAGGAGTTTCACAGCAGGTTCAGCACAAAAGGCAAGCAATGAAGGCCTCCTTGGCAAGTTCAGGGAGGCTTCTACCCAGGAATGATGGATACTGCTGTTGGTACACAAGGGCTGTGCTGTGCTCATGTGATATTTCCAATGCAGCCTCAAGCAGCATGTGAGAAATGCTGTAGCTCCAGGCTTGGGATAGTCCAGAGGGAATCTGCAGCAGCAGCAAACAGGAGTAGTGCCAGCTGGGGGCACTACTAATTAATACTAATAACAAGGCTGTGCCCACTGCCCACCAAACCAGGCCACAGAGGGCTCTGGACTGCTCCTTTGAGGACACTAGAGACACACATTGTCCATGGTACATCTAGAGAAATTGTACCACGGAGAAACTTCGTTTTTATTCTTTCCATTTTCCTAATTTGTGAGACCTTTTGCATGTCAGCAAAGGCCAGGTGAGTCTTGATGGTGGTACCACAGACACAGATTTTCTCTCCCAGTGCTGAGCTAAACTCAAGCAAAAATATCCTTTGAAGGGTAACCAGGGCCATGCTCTGTTTTTATTTCTGCTTAAAATCTTGACTTAAAAATTAGTTCCTATTATATGCCTCTCTAAATATTAGACTTTTTTTTAAGAACTGCCATTTGAAGTTATTGACTTACCACTGCTGTCACTAAAGCAGAATTGAATCTAGCACTTCCTGATTGTTATCAGCTGTTCCTGGTTGGCTACAGTGCATGATTGGTATTGATCTCGTGGGAATAATACTAACAATTGCTCTGGTTTGGCATCTGGAGAGATATGTATCTTTTAATCTGTCAATGTCATTTTCTATAAAGCCACATATCCAGGTTTGTATATTCATATTATAGCTATACATTTTATTTTTACCAGTGATTTTAATTGGAAATACTGAGCAAGAAGCTGGTTTTCTGTTCTACAACTTTTCACTCTGCTCTTTTCTGGTAATATGTGTGAGGGCTAATGGACATCAATATGTAGGGTTCTTAGAGATGGATGGGGTGGAATCTTTGGACAGCCTAGGTTTTCATCATCTCTCTGAAGCTACTTTTTAATGCAAATGTAATTTCCTAATGTTGTGAGTCTACGAGCTGAAGTTTCAAAGCTTTTTGAGAGCTGTCATTATAGTTGTGGCAGCCAGGCCCACTGGTTATTGGCTGTGACCTCTGTCTGTGTGTGTTCAGCTCCTATAAAGAGCAACATGTTCTGTAAGGGAACAGCACGTATTCCATAGGGAAGAAGTTCTGTCCACACACTGAAACTTGTAAATCTTGGGCAGTGAATAATCATTTGGCAATTAGGCAGCAGGAAGAGACCAGAAGAAGGGCCAGACATTAACGGGTGTTGGGTGATGACAAATCTTAAGCTGTTTTATTATTTTTTCTTCTGCTGAGGAAGAAAAATTCCGTGTCCATCCTGTCCCAGCTATGGCTACAGCTGAAGTTAGCAATGACAGAGCTGTGACTAAAGTTTCCTGGGAAATATGAGCTTCACAAGGAAATATGTCAGCCACTTGCCTGATTGTTCCAGTCTTCTAACAACACTTCATTTTACAGGATTGTGGTGACATGTGCCTGCCTTCTTGTATTCCCTAGATATTGCCTCTCACATGGATTTTTTACTATGGATTTTCAGCAAGATTAAGTGACTGCATAAAACAGATTGACAACCACAATTTGGGAAAATGTTAAGTAGAGTTTCAGCCACCCCAAAGCCAAGTTTAATTTTCTTTGACTGAGACACAAACTCTGGCAGTAAATACCCTGCTGTGAAGTTTAAAAGTGACTCACCTTATTATTATTGACTCACCTTAGCAAGCTTCAGGCTGGTTATTTGCTTGCCTTAAATGTTTCATTTGTGGTCACTAATAGAGAACCAAAGAGAATGGCCTGAAGGTGTGTCAAGGGAGGTTTAGGTTGGACATTAGGAAAAAGTTCTTTCCCAGGAGGGTGCTCGGGCATTGGACAGACTCCCCAGGGAACCCAAACGCTGCCAGAATCCCAAACCCTAACCCTAACCCTCAGGCACAGGGTGAGATTGTTGGGGTGTCTGTGCAGGGCCAGGGGTTGGACTCAGGGATCCTTGTGGGTCCCTTTGATCTCAGCTTATGCTGTGATTCTGGTCTCAGGCCAGGTGTCCCTGCTCTGTCCCTCTGGCGTTGTTTCTCCAGCAGATCCGTGGACAGTCAGTGCAGCTGCTGCAGTGGCTTTAGTGAAGCGTCCTATTTGCAGGGCAGGGAGTTTTTCTCACTCACTCTCTCCCATCTCTTCCCATTGCATGGAGGAATGTGGTGGCTGTAGGTACTAAAGACCCTCCCCAGCTCTCTGCTAAAGAGTGCTGTCACCTCCACTGAGGTCAGAACTCTCGGATGAAAGGCAGGTTTCCCTGATCTGCTCCTTTATTAGACTTGGTATTTCCTTTCTGTTTCACACAAGCATGCGGAACAAAGCATTTCATTACAGAGAAAATGGAATGTCAAGTAAAATGATTTGGTGGGGGGATTTTTTTTTTTTTCTGCAGAGAAAAAAGTGTTTGATCCAGGACTCTTTGTCATTTTTATTTTCACTCTGTACTTTTGTGCTTCAGTGACTGAACCAGAAAACCCATTGTTCCCACAGTCCCTGTGCAGAGAAAAAATACAGATACACCTAGAACCATGTAATCCAAAATTGTGAGTTAGAAGGGGCACTGAAAACTTTGTCGGCATGCAACTTTCTAAGTACTACTTTAAAGAGAGTGATAGAAATTTGAGTGTTTGGATAATTGCAAATTGTTCATAGATTTATTGCATATGAAAACAAGGTGGAAGTTGTATTTTTAAAATAATAATTATGACATTTAATCTTGATAATTGAAATTAGTCCCACAGACTCAATTATCTGCCTTGATTGTGATCCCACGCATGGCTTAACCCATCCAGTAAAAAGTTGTTAGGCACTGAAATGAGGTGTTTCTGCAAAAGAAACTTTTATTTATATTTCTGAAACAAATAAAGCCCAGAGACCAAGCTGAGATCTGCTGGATGTGTAGGCTCAGAAGAGGACACCTGGTTAGATAGAGGATGAGGCTGTTGAGGCAGCTGCTTAGGTGAAGGTAAAACTAAAGCTGGGAGCAGCATGGGGTCCTGAAAAAGGGATGGAGTTGGAAATGTCTGAAGTTTCTCAGGTTAGGGTAGGGCTGCTAGGAGTTTTCTTCCCACACAGGATCAAGATTGGCCTTGGAAAGATTTTGCTGTTAGTTCTGTAATTATTCTGCAATTATTACAATATTAATACAATTATTACATAATATTAATAAAATCTTGGTAACCCGAAGAGGTAAATTATGCAGCCTTGCAGCGACCCTGGAGCAGTGGGAGTCAAGACTTACTGATACAGAGTTTCTAGAGGCAGAGGTCCCTTCTTAATCAATGACAAATTGCTTTCGGGGCATAGGTGGCCCCATTACAAGTGCACAGGTATTTGTTTTGCCACCTTTTACAGCCACTTCATGTGTGGTGTAGAAACTCTTCTCTTTACACTGCTGATGTAAGATGCTGAGAGAGGATACTCCAGAAAGGAATTTGGCTTTGGGATTCATTTTCAGAAGGAAGTTAATTTTTGCCAAGTGACAGTGGAAGTAGCCTAAAGGAAAGCACCATCAGGCTGAGAAAACTCTCCCCAAAATCACTTTCTCCTGCTCTTTGCTGTAATTCTTTTCCAGTATTTTTCATGAGCAGTTTTACCACTGAATAATAGAGCAGTCTCACTGGGTGTCAGGCCAATGTATTACCTTTTCATACTTTTGTTACGTGTTTTGCTGCCAGAGAGTTCAGATCTTTCCCAAAGGGAAGTAGGTTTAAATTGGCCTGATCTTCCCTTCACATAGGTACCAGTGACCTCTGCTGACCCCAACCACTGAGTTGGACTTTCTGGAGCTGCTTGTAAGTGTTGGTCCCAAAGCTGCATAGAAACTGAGATTTGTCCTTAGTTTAGTCCCTTCTTTTGTTCATTAAACACAAGTGGCCATTTGGCAGAGACCTTCAGAAAATGTCACTGGGTATGTAGCTGTGAGTTCAGCAAAACTTCTCCCTCTTGTTTTTCAGGGAATGAAAACTTGAGCAAGTAATTGAGCATAGTCTTGTTTTCCTTAGCATTTCCCAGCTTAAACTGAGAAGCTGAAAGGAGAGAAAGAAAGAGAGATAGATGGAGAAGGACTTTTTACAAGGGCATGTAGTGACAGTAAAGGAGGGGAATGGCTTCAAAATGAGAGAGAGTATTAGATAAATTATATATTAGGAAGAAATTGTTCCCGGTGAGGGTGTTGAGGCCCCTGGCAAAGGTTGTCCAGAGAAGCTGTGGCTGTCCCATCCCTGGAGGTGTTCAAGGCCAGGCTGGATGGCGCTTGGAGCAACCTGGGCTAGTAGGAGGTGACCCTGCCATGGCAGGGGTGGCACAGGATGGGTTTTAAGCTCTGTTCCAGCCCAAACTATTCCAGGATTCAACGATTCCATGTCTGAGGAAAACATGAAACTCTGCTGGTGTCATAGACATGTGGTTATTCAGTGGCTGGTTGAGGAACTTTAATTAGGCTTTTCATCTGAATCTAAAAATGCTTCTGTAATTAAGTATTCAAGGGAAATTTTTGACATCTGTAAAGGCATTCCCTGCTTGCAAGATATACTTAATGTAATATACTATTTCTAAGTGCACCAGAACTCACTGTAGGCAAGTCTTCCTTAACTTACAAAAGGGATATATTCTTTTAAAGCTTTTTATTTCTGTCTACATTGGGAAAAAAATTCCAGCTCTTAAAAACTGCACTGTATTTTAGAAGAATACTCTGTCACTTATAATGCTTTGAAAGTCCTATTATTGACTCATAGATATTCTCTATTAAAATATTAAACTGTAGAACCTGTCTGAGAAAGTCAGTAGGAGAGGTCCATTAGTTCTGAGTATTTAGATGGGTCAGTGCAACTTGGGTTACGTGGTGGGTCACTGTAATCCTGACACCATCACATGGTGACAGCAATCCAGTTCCCATATGAAAGAAAGCAAAATTTCAGTGATACAAAAGCTCCACACCCTTGGGAGTTTTACAAGGCTTAGTGAGTTCAAAAGTCCGCATCTGTTCTGCCTAATTATTCCATAATAATTAGTGATGCAAATTCCACTTGGGGAGGATCTTCCCTGTGCTTTTAGAAACTAACAAGTAGAAGACAGCTCTCAGAGATGAGCTTCAGTTCCTCAGTGAGGTGATTATGCAGTTATGTTAGTAAGGATTACAAGGAGAGAGCCAGCTGCCTCTGCCACTCCTGATAACACAGGAAAATTTTATTTTCTACTTGGTGTGATTTTTCTAGACAAAATGCAAACTATTATCTGATGCATCAGTGATTTACAGCTGAGCAAATCTATGTAGACTAAATAAATTATCATTTTTGTTTTTAAACCCTGATACCCCTTAAAATGTTTATTTGTTTACCATTAAAACAGCCAATTAGAATTATTTCAGATGGAATTAATTTCCAGTTCATTGAAAAAATTCATCTGATAATTCTCTTTTTTATGTTTTATCTCACATGATGTCTGCCAAACCTTGCTGCATGGGAGGATTTGGGTCTTGTGATTTCAACTTTTTCTTCATATGTTTAACTCAGTTTAAATATTTTTCTTGTAAGATTGCAATTTTTAAATTTTTTTTTTCATTTACAGTAATTATACCTTGAGAGATTGCGAGTCATTCAGGAAAGGATTTATTCAGTCTGGCAAAAGTTATCCTTAGGCAGTACAAAATCAGAATAACAAGGGCAATGCTGAGAGAGATCACATGTTCTGGATCATGAAATAAACAAAACTTTGTGCTTCTGTTGTTCTTGTTTCCAAGAAGGCTTTAATTTTGTGCTAAAACTTTCAGTTGGGTATCTGCATTGTCCTGTCCCCAGCATCATGGACAAAAATTTCTCCTTTTCAGAGGCAGCTGTTGGGCTTACTCATATCAGGCCACCTCTCAAGCCCCTTTTACTGTCTCTCTCTTTAAAATTGTCTCTCAGTAATAGTTAAAGTGTGATTAGCCCCAGAAGTCATAAACTCGCTAGATTGCATCAGGAAATTTCGTATTCATGCAATATGTAGTAGTTTAAGCATGTTTCTTACTTCCTTGTTGAGCTTGGTGCGGATTCCCGCAGTCCACTCCCCAGGGTTCTCTGATTTGGTCGAAACAACAAGTCTGATCCCTTCTGCACAAATCTCTGATGGGATGAAATGTGACACCTGTGCAATATCATGTGATGCCATGTATTTATATCTTAAATGGTTGAGCCACCTGAATGTGTGCAAAACCACATTATTTATTATCATGTAGGATGCAGGGGTTGGTAAAATGACAGGGCAATAATTTTCAATGCTTGTTTTGAACTTGTGGTTCATCCATATGCCAAAAATAAAAAGCCACTTCATGCTGAAAATCTGCTGGCTATTGCCCTTGGCTTGTTTGAAACACATCTTAGCACCATGCCCGGTGAATTATGAGCCACAGCAAGTCAAACAAACCATAAAAAAGCTAGTGGTTGTTATTGGATGGCCTCCCAAAACGGGAACTATGGCTTTGATTTAAAAAGAAGTAAAGAGAAGTAAGGGCTCCCTCCTTTGACTTCCTAAAATTATTGGACAAGTAAGTCTGCTGTTGCTTTTGATCCATCTCTGCATAAGAACACCACATAATGGACTGTCTTTCCATTCATTGTGACTTACTAGGATTTAGGAAACCTTTTAATTCTGCATGCAGAGAGCAAGTGGGACACTGTGCCTTTTTCCTTAGGCCCTGAGCATGATGCCACTGTGGTACTGTGACAATGTCTTTTGCCTGCATGTTACACACTGAAATTCAACTTTCCCACTTGCCTGGTCAGTTTGGGCTCAGCATCCTGGTCTTTACACAGCAGGCAGGTGTTTTAGCAGGTTCTACTCTGCACCCTTCTTGTTTTTAATCAGAAGTTTCATTTAGGACTTGAGGAATCCAGACAAAAATAAACACCATTCAAACTTTTAGTGGTAAATAACAGATGTGGTTTTGATGAGTCAACACTTTCCGACAAAAGCAAAATATGATCAGGAAATCCCTGACCCAATCTAAACCTTACCAGAGTCTTGGTCAGTGTAAATTTTCTTCACTGAAGAGTTATAAATCATGATTTTATTACAGACATTGAAAAATTCTGTTCTCCTGATGCAGAAACGGTGCTTCTATCTCTTTCAATTAATTTTCATCAGCATTCTCCTAGTAAGTGACATTTTAAATCTCCTTCACCTGAACTCCTGTGAACATTAGCCTGGTTTCTGTCTCACTTTTCTACATCATCTGCCTCTTACCACACTGATGTTTTATTTCCACATATAAATACTGTGATGTTTTCCCTCTTGTTCCTTGCTGCTGACTGGTTTTGTTGCATAATTAATTGCAGAGGTATTTATTAAAAGGGGGTTTTCTTTCAAGCAGGTCCAGCCTTTGCTCTCCCTGCTGCTGTTGCAGTGAAGTGCACTTCCAGAATTAACTGTTAAATGGGGATGTAAATTAAGCCGCTGGACTAGCAGATAAATGGGTTTATCACACGTGTAATTGCTAGGCGAAGTGCCTACAACTTTAGTTATTTTCATTAGCCTTTTATTGTATCTTTCCATTGCTAAAGTAATAAATCTTTTTTTT
>VWZN01007502.1:653420-669352 GCA_013396955.1 Regulus satrapa
CCCCCCCCCCCAAATAATTCTTCTTTAAAGCTTATTTTCCTTGAAAAGACTCTATGTGTGTATTTGATAATTTGCTTTATTGTGCAGCATCCAAGAGACTTGCTCATATGCCAGATGACTAGAACTCAGAAGGGAAATGGGAACAGTTTGGTACATGCTTTTGATATGTTCTTCAGATGGCTCTGGGTAACCTAAGCTGCCTGCTATTTTGTGGGTACTTGGAGCACTCAGTAGTACTTGCTTTGGTACATCAGCTGGATATTTTGATTAGCTAAAGCTTTCCTTTGGGGAAAATGCTAGATTAGAAATTCAAGTTTTATTAACTGTGCCCATGGCAGAAAGTCATTGGAGTTTCAAGTAAGTCTCTGGAGCCTGAAAAGCTATAAATCATTCAAGCTCGTTAGAAAGTTGCCTAAGCTTCTTTGTTTACTATCTTAAAATTCTCTATTATGCAATATTTCATTCTATATATAAAACCCCTACAACTCCTTATTATTATGAAAAACAGGTGCAGATCCCTGTAACTGCTTGCTCTGTTTTCATGGAAGAAACTTTTAAAATATTGCATGAAGGGTAAATATTGCACAGCAGAAACACCAAACCAAAAACCTTGTGGCATCTTTTTGACAAAACTTCTGAGGCTGTTTGATCCCTCCAAAATATGATAGGTAAGTGATGGAAGCTCCATCTACAGTAAATTAAGCCACTCTAAGGTGTCTCTAACAGGTCACTCAGACATAATGTCCACTTCCAAAAATAGTGATCCTTAAAACCTTTACCCTAACATTTATAAGTAGCACTGACAAAGGAACCCTATCCAAGGCTGAAATTTCTGCTTTGAATGTGGAAAAATCATATACTGTAGACGTTGAAGAGGTCATGAACAGTTGCAGGTCCAATTCAATTTAAGAAAGGTGTTTGGTCTTTCTGCAATTTCTCAATATTGTAATTTTCCCAGAAATATTAGCAGATAAAGATAAAGAAATTTTAGCTATTCCTCTGTGGCACCCTCTGTACTGATTCCAGGTTCTTATTGAAATGCTAATGTATCACACTCAGTGCTGTACTCTTGCAGCCTGTTCCCCGAAGGGGATTCGGATTGCTTTCTCAGTGGCAGATTATTTTCCAATCACATTTCTCATATTAGGAAAGCCATAAGACAGCAGCGATCATTTTACAGTTTAGCTTTATCTAGTAATCTATTAGCAAGTCATACAATATATCAAATAATTTTGCTTTGATGAGGGAAAGAGCTTGCCAAGACATTAAGTACGCAGTAGTTTGTATACAAAGCAAATCAGTCCCCCAAAGCATCTAAGTAAAATACTGCCTCTTTGCCTAAAAACTAGATATTTGTGCAATCAAGGGCATGGGATGATGTTTACAGATGCCTTTGTGTGTCTACTTTGCTGGACCATTTAATGCTAATCTAGTGCTAGATTACCTTTCTGAAACTGCTAATAAAATCTGTTACATTACCTTGCTTAGGCTGACACCCCAGGGCTTCAGAGATGAAATTTCTATCTGCTGACAAATCACACCTGGCTGAAAACTCAGAGCAGATACTTTTCTGCATCAGGCATGACACACACTCACATCCTAATCCTGCCAAAGGACACAGCAATGGAGACATGTGTAAAATGCTTGCTTATTCTACAGAAGGTAGCTACAGGCAGTTGCAGTAAGTGGCTGTAAATATGCTGTTTGGCACCCAGGGAATGTAGATTTTAGGGTCCAAACACAGTACAGGGTGGTAAAGGCTCAAATCCTGATTCCTCCCAGCCCTGCTAGTCTCATTGATGAAAATGGTCCAGAGAATTCAAGAACACCTAATGCATCTCAGTGGTGAGGGGCTTGATAAGAGATGTTCAAGCTGGCATAAATCCTTTCATGTCCCAGTGTAATTATGACTATAAAATTTTTGGGGACTGTACTGCAAGAGTTAGTGAGCAAAATAGCCCTGGAGAGCATGTCTCATATATGGTAACATGTCTGGAAGACTGAGATTTTTTTCCAAGATTAACTTGACCAATCAGTGGGTTGTGCTCATGTTATTGATAAAATTATTCTCTTATATTTATTGCCCAAATGTCTTCACTGTTAACAGAAGACAAACTGGTTTACAATTACTGGTATTCTTGGATGATTCATTTGGGAAACACTTCACATTCCTTTTTGTAGGGAGCCTTTGGGGGGTCTTTAATGTTTTGGATGTATAGTACTGGGTAGTGCCCAAAAGGAATGCAGTTTGGAAGGAATCTTGAGTTTGATTTTTCACAGCATTGTGTCTTGTGCAACCCTTGAAATCTGGGCACTGGTGTGGGAGATAAAACATCTCCCAGAGAGAAATTCAGAGACCATGCTGGCTTTACTGGCTTTGTTCTTTCTGTACTGCCACCAGAAACAGGAAACCAGCAGGAAACAAAGCCTTCTATTTCTGCTTTCAAAGTAATGAATCCACTTCCTTCTACTTCAGCTGGCAGCAGATGGGATACTCATCCAGTCTCTCCTTATAATTACTGCTAAGGAAGAGGCATTGCATATTGTGATTCATGATGCAGATCCTCTGCTGCTTGGTATGTAACCCTGAAACTTCATATTGGGCATGGGTAACTTCTCTTCACAGAGCAGTTGGACAAAACAATCCCTTTTCAGCTGTAGAATCAAGTACACCTTTACCCAAAAAGCAGAAACAACAGCCAAGGGAAGGGGGCAAGCCAGGGGGTGGAGACTTCATAACCTGAAGCTGTAATTGGATGATTGACCCCAATATGTAGATGAACCAAAACTTTTAAAAGTGTGAAACTCGTGACTGGGATCTATCTTGGATTTGACCTGGGTGTAGCCTGGCTCTTGCACTGCCCAAGATGTATCCTTTTAAGGCCTTTCAATAAATACCTATTTTATTCCTTTTGCTCTGTTTAGTCTCTGTTCCAAGCTAGCCTTTCCAGGCAGTGTGCTGCTTCACTCTGCCACCTGCAAAATGAGGCTTTCCATGTCAGCTTCAGAAGTAGGTGTCTAATTTTCACTGACAGAGAACCTAGCCCATATGTTCAGCTGCTTCTCCGATTATCTTAGCTGGCCCTCCTAAAGAAAAAGTCTTTTTCTGAGTCAAACTCTGTCTGTGGTTTTTGGCAGCTGAGCAGTCAAAAACACAAAGCAGAGATGTAATTTTTCCTCCAGCTTAGAACAGGCAATTCCCAGATGAAAACCTCTGTGTTCCCAAGGCACGCTACTATTGGAAAAAGTGCTTTTTGATGCCCTTCCACTGGAAGCAGTGGACTCCACAAAGGGTCAGTTATACTTTTCCAAGGTTGGACTCCAGGCTTAGTGAGATGTGGGTTCCTTTTGGCACCTCATAGAAGAAGACAGCAATTTCCTTTAAGAAGTGAGTAGAAATGGTGTAGCATGACTCCTGCCTTTCGCAGAAAGGATTTCTCTGCACATGGCTGCTTCCTGCCACACCTTTTTCTCCATCTGCCTTACCCCTCTCCTGCAACATCTTGCCAGATTTTCAGATTTACACCTAGCTATGAGTTTAATGGGAGAAAAATGAAGAATTACTTAAAGGGACTAGCTGAAGAGTGAAATAGCTCTGCTTATACAGGGGAAAAATATTAAGAGTTGGCTTGAAAAAACACCTGGGAGATGAAATGAAGATAAACTAGAAAACAGCAAGCTGATGGTAGACTGGATGGTCATTTTTTGTACTTGAAAACTCTTACAAATACCAGTGATCCTTGAAAGATCTCTGATTGATTGAACAAGTCCGGCGAAGTGGGGAACACAGCAGTATATTTTTCATATAGATATGTCCTAGAGATAGTCCTGCTAGTACAGGCCCAGTAGCATCTTTGATAGCTCTTTTCTACCCCTTTTGCATTGCTATGACATATTCTGCAGGCTACCAAAGGAGGAATAACAGAAATCAAGCCAAGGGAGGTCTAAAAACCTCACTCCATCAAGTACAATGTCTGCTTGTGTGAATTGTCAGGAAAGGTTTAGATATTGGCATAGACTTCTCTCCTGGAGGCAGGACAGTCAGGCAGCTGAATTATTCATAAATTTTCCTGTCATTCATCTGCCAGGAGTATTTTTCAGAAATGCTGCTGTTCCATCCAGGTACTCCCCTTTTGTAATCGAATGATGATTTATTATCCAAGCAATGAAGAAAAATATATTACCTTGGAATTTTTGAATGTGTAATGATATGTAAGCCATAATAATGAATCACTCCTTTCCCTCCCCTCCCTTCCTCATGTATATTTGGATGTGTATTTCCATAAAATTTCCATTTCTGTCCTCTGAAGTTCTCCTTCACAAAGGGGAATTCCAAGTTACAGTGTTGGAGAGTTTGAGATACCCGAGTTAAAGAACAAACAAACAGAGACGTGCCTTTCAGCTCTCCACTCCCATATTTCCTTGCTCTCCCCATGCTGGCTCTCTGTGTCAGAGCCATCTCTGTCTGTGACTCCCTTGCAGTTGTGTTTCTGCTCTCGATGTAGATGTACTGAAGGTCTGGGTGAGGAGATTTGCCCAAGTCTGAGCACAGGCTGAGGCAAGCCAAGGTCCTTGACCCCTTTGTCGACAGTGCATTGTTCAGAAAGGACCAGCACAGAGTCAGAAGTGCTCTATTCCATGCAGCTTGTTGTGGTGAGAGAAGTTTTGGAGTAACCCCCAGGACAGCAATGTTATGTGCCTTAAAGTCTTTCTCTACTCTGTATTCTTAGGTTTTGCTTGTATTAAACTAACTCTTGTGTGTCTGCTGCCCTCAGGTGTTAAAGGGGCCATTCACTTAAGATTTGGGTTCAATGATTCTTGTGGGTCACTTCCAACCCAGAATATTTTCTGATTCTGTCTGCAAAAAGAGATTGGGCAATCACGATACCCAGCTTTGCCTGTAGGGTTATTTCTTTCACTCTAAGGTTGTTGCTCCTTTTGGACCCATCTGGGAGACAGCACCTGATTTCTCTGCCACATGCTCCCTAAAAAAAATTAAAAAAAAAAATTAATAAAAGCTCTCCTACTTTTTGGCAGGGAATCCTCTAACTAGGCTGATGCTTGTGCTTATTTTCTAAGCTTTTTTGCAGGGATTTATTTACAAGCTTTCCCAATTGGCTACTGTTATTTTTTCTTGAAATGTAGTCAGCAGAATGCATTCTTTTAGGCTGGAAATGTCAAAAGAGCTTTGTGACAGTTAGAGACCCAGATCTACTGAAATTCAGGAGAACCTGGTTGTCGAGCCCATAGAAGTTTCATTGAAAATCCCCTGCTAGACCTTTTTCTATGCTTGATATATTCAGAGCATTTCACAGACAAGAAGTGTTGCCCATAAGAGCTGTAGGGATCAATCCCACAGTTTTAGATACTCTGTAAATTCCCATAAATCAGGATAGACACTGCAGCAGGCTTCATCCCTCTGGGGCTACAACTAGTGGTTCTGAAGGGATTAATAAACACTGTCCTTCAGTGAGTACTGGAACAAGATGGTAATGCAGAAATGGCTCAAATACTGAGTAAGACTTTGGTCAGGAGCAAGCTTTTCAGGGTCTGGACCTGCACAGACACTCATCTTGCTCGAGACTAAGTTGGTCTTTAGCAAAATGAAGATGCTGATGAAAAAACATAGAGCTTTGTCCATTCTTGCAGGCTGCATTTTCATTTGAATGAATTTTATCTTTTCATGCTCATAAAAAGCGTTTATATTAATATGGCATTTTCCTTGTGTTACTGTGCACCTTCCAGACTTCTGGAATTTAACTCCACTGTAATCAAAATAACCCCCAACAAAGGACAAGAAACCTGATTATATTTACAAAAGAATATTGCAAAAGGTTATGGAAGAGTTTCATTTTTCCACTGGACTGAAAAATTCCTTGACTGGCATCACTAAAAATGTAGGTATGATTCTCTCTATGTTTCTTCATTGTTAAAAAGCAGCTGAACAATAAAGGAGGCAGTGCTGGCAAAGCTTAGAGAAGGAACTTATTAAAAAGAGCTTGAAAGATTTTACCTTAGGGGTTTTCATTCTCCAGAGGTGAATCCAAATGACAGTGAAATTTTTGACTTGAGCTGCAAGGTGTCATTCCTGACATTTCTGCAGGCTGGCATGTGTATTTTTTTTTTTTTTTTGGGGGGGGGTTGTCATGAGATGGGAGATGACAACGCAGAGTCCCCCGTAATGGCTGGTGCCATTAGGCACACCAGAAATATCCTTATTGATGGTGCTATGAACTCCATGGCAGGAGGTTGCCATTAGTTCTGGCATGGTTCCTTTTGCCCTTACACTGCCTTGGGCACAACTTGGTGCACTTGGCCCCCGGTAGCAATGCCTGTGCTCTGGTTGCTTTCCATTCTCTGAGTTATGTTCTGAATAGGATGTGAATACGTGAATTTATGTTAATATATGAGTTTGAAGCAATACGGAAAAGTCAGGAGGGAATTTTCTGTAGGTATTATAGACTTTAGACACATGATATCTAAAGCACAGTAATTACAATTTCATGGTCACAATGTGAAATCTACTGAGATATCTCAGCTGCAGTCCCTCATTAAGTTGCTATGTTATCAGGAGGTTTGTCATGGAAACTCCACGTCAACTTCAGCTCTAAGGATGAAACCTCTCTTTTTAGGAACAGACTGATTTGTTTAGGCTTACTATACTTAATGCCAAATTCTTCCTGCCAGTTGCTAGTGATTAAATGAAAAAAGGGAAAAGAGTCCCTACCAGGGTTTGGCTGATTTTGTGTGCCACAGCCCAGGTGATTGGTGGTCTTTTTGGACTGACCTCCCAGAGCGGAAGAGCTGAAAAAGTCAAGACCAGCCCTGCCTGATAAGACAAGGCCTGTTGACTCTGCTGAGCCAAATGTTTGAGTTCCACATGCTAAGCTAACAGACTATGGTATTTACAAGGCTTCTCTAAACACTTAAATCTGTTTTGTGGACAAAAGGATTTTAAGTTAATTTGTTTTGTTGAGAGAATAATTTAAGCATTTTGTTGGCAGAATTATGATGAAATTAATTTTGTCTACATAACTGATTGGACAGTTAGCTGAATGCATTTTCTCTATGGAATCAAGTATGTGCCAGGACTATCAAAGAGTCTCCTCCATGATTTCAAGACAGTTTGTCAACAAGATGAATACAAAATCCTTTTGTCTACAGAATGAACTTAGGTGTTAATTTTTTATCTGTAAAGAGTGCAAAGTCAAATGATTCTCTGTTGAACACTGATAAAAATGTAGGAGAGGATGGGGATGCATGTGTTTACAAAAACACACAGCGCTGTGTACCTTACTTTGCTGCCAGAGTCCAAGTGCCACAAACCAAGTGCCTGGCAGGGGATGGTGTCTGATCCATGCTGGGATGCGACATGGCTGAGATATCATGTCCACATTGAGAGCATCACAAGGAATTAATTTGTGTAGAAATGCAAAACACATGGCTGGAAAGCTGCCGGTGTTGTTTCTAGCAGGGATTCAAGCCCTCACTCTGTGAGGGTTGATCACAGTTCTGCTTGGTATGGGACAAGCACTTGTGGGATGCAGGGGTTTTCTGGCCCTGAAGAATTGTGTCACAAATAGTCATGGCAGAAGAGGAGCAGAGGGAGGATGAGCTGCAATGCAGATCGTGACAGCTGGAAGCTGAGGCTTAACGAAGCAAACACATTTGTTTGAAGTACAATGGGGAAACACCTCTTGCAGGTGATCAGGAATTCATGTGGGTTTTCTTAATGATGTAAAGCCCCCTCTCCTTCTGGACAGATGCTTGTTAAAGTGGTGTAACATGAACTCTGCCTGTACAAGATGGATGTTTCACTTAATCCTTGATTTTAAACACAATTGGACTCATCCAAAGCTTACTGATAGCTTCGTTTTCTATTGTAGTTTTCTCTTTTATTTTTCATATTTTTGTAATATACTGTGATTGTAGGTATTAAGGGCTTAGTTTAGAAGAGAGCATCTGGGATGTCAAGTCTGAGCATCTCTGAGATTGTAATGGAAAAGACACTGTGAGTTTTATTCTGAAAATGTTGCACATTTGGAATAGTCTCTGCTTAGCATTAAATTTCTGGAAAGGAGGAAGAAAAAATATTCTCATTAAGTATGTAAAAAAAGTTGCACAGTTTTTTTTCCTTTCCTCTCTCTTCTTTAGTGCTTCTGAGAGCGTTGAAGTCAATCAGAGGTAGAAAAAATATGAAATAAAACTATGAAGAAATATGATAGTGTCATATTGAAAAAAAAAAGTTCAACCGTCTAATATGTTTTTGTGTTCATTAAGGAAAAAAGAACCATCAAATCCCCAAGTTTATTCATACTGGTCAAAGTACCCCAATTTGCAGTTCTGCTAATTGTCAGCAAAGGTAAAAGGAGATGAAAGCCACCCATTTTCAACTGCGTTTTCTCTAAAGCAGAGTGTTGGTGTCACTGCCAGAGAGCTGAAATTGAGGAGAGGTACAGTGGGTATGGAGAGACGAGATTAAAGGAATGGAAGCAGTATCTCCTAATGCTATTTGTCATTTATAGGGAGCATAATCTTCTTTGTTTTCTGTGAGGAAAAGAAACTCCCATGTTTATCATGGGAGTGCAGTGGGAGACCCCTCTTTTTGTGGTCTTTTACAGACTGTGACCCTTTGGAGGATGCAGCCCTGTACCTGAGGCACAGGTCAGACACAGCACACGTTGCAGCAAGAGCTGAAAGAAGTGGGGCTGATAGCAGGACCTTCCAGCTGATGCTGGGCAGAGATTGCAGCTGGCCTCACATCAGGATGTGACAGCCTTGGCAGGGGTCATAGGTATATTGCTCTTTATTTTGGGCATTTTTTATAATGCCTCCAATATGTTTCTCTGCTGGCTCTTGCCTTTTGCCTTCTGCTCTGAACAATGGGTCTGTGTAACTAAGAAGAAGCAACAGTGGGATTTTGCAGTTTTATTATGCCATTTATTCCAAGTGCTTTTGTTGAGTACATTGCTTGGTGTCTTTTGAAGAGCCACAATTGCTCTTGCTGCCAAAGGTAAAGCAAATCCAACATGCCAGACTCCCTTGCTGCTCAACAGCCACTAATGACTGCAGCATATGTTGCTGCTTCCCAGGCCATGCGGCGTTCAGTACATCTGTTACTCCTCCAGGATCCAAGTCCCGACTGTCAATGTCCCTTAGCTCCGGAGGGACTGTGCTGAGAAACCTAGGGACAATTAGGCTACAACTGGGGACCATGACATGGTAATCTGTAATGCATTAATGATGCAAGTATCTTACAGAAATCCCAACCTGGAAATAAAAAGTTGCAAATTGCAGGTGTTGTATTAACATGGGTTCATAAGGCACGCACCAGGGGCTGTGTGCATAAATTGTCCAGGCAATAAAACCCTGCAGTGTCAGTGCTGAGGAGCCTCTCAAAACCCAGGACTGTCAAATGGAATTGGTACTTGTAGTGCCAGGTGTCTGTAAATCTGGCCTGTGTGCTCTGAATGTAAAGTCAGGAGACAGCATTTTTCAAACGACCTGGTAAAACAAACTGAGCACAAAAGGATTTAGTAACATCTGTATTTCAGATACCTCTTCACTGCTCACCAGCTCTCCTCTTCGCCTACTTCCCAGCAGATGACATTGCATTTCCATTTTACCTTGAGGTGACATCTGCAGTGTAGGCATTCAAAGTCACACCTATTCATAAAACTGTTTTTGCAGCCTAATAACTATTCAAAACCAGGGAGTGGAGAGAGGGCTTTTAATGCAGGCAAAGGCAGGACACTTGGAAATAATAAGTCTGTATTATGTGCTAGAAGAAGGAGGGGAGTACTTGCCAATAAACTTAAAATGTCATATCTTTAATGAAACCAACATTTGAGCCATTAGAAAAGCCAAATCTTCTTTGCCTATGTGCATTTTTTTGCTAATGTGATTTCTGATGCTGGCTGTAGCATGATCATCTCCTAAATGACTTGGCCTACATAACATGCCCCTATCTAGGGAAAAATGTGTCAATTTAGTAGGTTGAGGTGATGTAAGAAACAGTCTCAGTATGTAAATTATGATCAGCCTCATTTAAAGCCCTAATAACTGAGTGTGAGGAATGAGTAGACATTCTTAGTAAGATAGGTCTGCAAAGGTCACATGGGATTATATTTAGTGTAAACTGCAAAATTGGTTTTTGGAAAAGCTATGTGATATTTTGGGCATAAATGGCTGTAGTTTACTCCACCTATATCAAAAGATGTATGTGGCTTACAGCTTTGTGCAAAGTAGACTTCAATAAAAGACCACCCTCACTGCATGCAGACCACTGGAGTTTTCTGCTGTTCAAGGATTTTGTACCTCTTTCGTCCAAAAGAATCCCAAACTAATGGAGCTGTCATTGTAATCTGACAGGTAGCTAGCATATAAAGGAGGGAAGATACATGACACAGAGAAGCAGTTGTTTGGAGCTTTTTCATTAGTCGCGTGCAGGAAATCATTCAGAGGGCACTGGGGTCCTGAAATTCAAATGAAAACAAAATGTATGTTTTCTTCATAGCCTGTGCAGGTGACCAAACAGATTTGTAAATAGGATTTGGAGATAGTCTCTAACCTAGAGGGAGGGCAGCCAGCTTGAAATGTCTTGTGGAGGGGCAATCCCACGTCTTCAGAACAAACTGGGATTCAGAGCTGGGTCCTTCTCCCATGGCCACAGAGCCAAATCCTCACCAACCTGCTCGCATCCTCCTGCATGTACAGGATTCTGGGCTCTGCTTGTACCTTTTGCTGCTTCTCAGTCTTCTCTGGGTCTTCTTGTACTTCAGTCTCCTCCTTGACTGAAACTCCATGGCAGGTGTTAAACATTCATGGCACCCATCAAGCTGAATGAGTCCCTCCCTGGTCTACTCAGCACGAGTCCCACCACCAGATCCTGCCTCTGAAAGGAGCAGGCAGAGGCACAGATCTGGCAACAGGGGTACCAAAGATGCATCACATGAAATTCTTATTAAAACAAATTGTTTTTTACAAGCTCACCTTTAGCGTGATTGAGGCTCCAGAGTACACATTTGAGGAACGGATTTCACTCATAGTGACCAAAGACAAACTCCACCCTTCTTTTTTTGGAAAAGAAAGTTCAAGAATGTCATCTAGAGAGGCAGAAGTGTTGTCTTTCTTCTCTTTTTATAGCCAAATGAAAAAGCATAGGAATTATGCTTACAAATAATAGGGTTGACTCATAAGGGCTGACTGTACATGACTCATAACGTGTGAGATTATTCTAGGGACTTGAAGGACGCTCCAGAGACTTGAAGTGCACACACATGCACTGAGACTTGGGCTTGGGGTGTTATTTTTCATACCTGGAGGAAGAATGGGGCTTGCTGTTTGTGTTGAGATGTGCATTGCCATTGTATATATGATTTATGAGATTCAACAGCCTTTCTGAAACATTCCTGGTCTCTGGGGAAATCCACCTTTAACCATGCTTTCCATAGGCTTTGCTTTAACTTGGAGGGCTATGGCCAACAGTGGGGGCTGGAACTTTCAAAAGAAATTGAAACCACCAGCTTTTGTAAGAGGGAGTCTGGAAAAGTGGGGTCCCAAACCAAGCACAGGGCTGGCCTGTGAAAATCCCCAGTGTTGTCCCAGGATTTTGCACTGATTGAAGCCATTTTGCTTTTAAAAACTAGAAAAGACTGATGCAAAAATACTTGTGCAAGGGACAAAAAATCTAAGGATCAATGACCTGTCCCATTAAAGCAACACAATTAAACACAAAGTGTCCCTGAGATGTGTGCTTTCACTGGTACAGTCTCTCTGACCAGCCCATGAGATCCATCAACAGTCCTGCTCAATCAGAAGAGTTGTCACTTGCCTTATCTCTGCCAAAAGTGTCCTCACAGTCAGCTGGGCAGAGGAACAACCTCACACTCCCCCTGGAGCAAGGCTTGGGGTCATGCTAGACAGTACCTCGTTCCTGGCCAGGGGGGCTTCACTGGTTTCCCTACCACAGAAGTCTTTTGCAGCTCTGCTTTTCCACGGATTAGCAAGGAAATACAGGGTAGTGGAATAATGAATGAACCTGCTTGAATGGGGTGCGAAGTTATCAACGGGCTTCCCCTATATCTCTGTTGTTCTTCTGGAGTTCAACCAAAGTTACTTTTTCCTTAAAATGAAGAAAAGTCTTGGGATTCTACCTGCCAGTATTATTTTCTACTATTGTCATAAATAGTATCATTTTGTCAAATTAGTGTGCAACTTGGAGAATATAAAGAATGTAAAAGGAGTAGCACCACATCTGAGTTGCAGAAACCACTTAGTCCAGAGGGAAAGACTTTTTTCCAGATTGCTGGCCTCCTTTATTTGGTTGAAAATAGCAGAAACTGTAACTTTTCTTTATATGCATCCAGGTCCTTACTACCCTTGAACTTTCCACTGAGCTCCAATTATTGAAGTACTTGAAAAGACTAAAGTAAACAATATCTTTGGCATACTTTTAACTTAAAACTAATTATTTTGCTATGCTACACATGTGAATCCCAGAAGCTTCACAGTTGCCAGAAGGAGAAGATATCCATCTTGGCCTTCTCACTTTAGTCGGGTGAGGTGGAAGGGAAAATGCCAGCACAGCTAAGCTGCTCTATGGGACTACATTCCAAGGGATCATTTTTTCCCAGATGATATGCTCATGTTGGGCTGATGCTTGGGTGGGAGAGGGGCATTCAGCCTTTTCCTGCACCACCTAAATCAGAGGTTGGAAGATTCTGTTGGGAGGGTTGCACCCCGTACCAGCCTGAAGAGCCCCCCCTGTTGGAAGTGGCTCTGAGCACACTGTGGGCTCAGAGTGTTCAGGCTCTGAGCACCTCTCCATGCGCTGCTTGCAGTTGTTTATCAGAAGGAATGTGAAGAGGCTGTTCCAAAAACATGCTGGGCTGTAAATAATGACTTTTCTGTGCCGACTAGGAGCCATTCAGTGACTGAGTACAGACAGCTGCTGATAGAAGGCTGAATTGTTCAACAACAGCAGACACCAGGATGAAGTGTGAATTTTGGAAATTGCCTCATAACTTGCACAGGAATGTTAACATGTGGCATCAAAGACTATTGGTACTGTCAGGCATGCATTCTCACAGTGAGCTTGCTTTGGGCAGGATTTACCTCCTGGGGGAAATAAGAACACAGGTTTGTGTAAATCTTTCCAAATTCATAGCTTGCTTGGAAGATATGGTTTGTCACTCCCCTGTATGGCATGCAGCCTTACTCCCAGTTTTAGTAGGAAATCATTCAACAGTGTTTTTAGTAAGGGGAGAACGTAACAGCTACAGAGAGCATTGTAAAGAACGAAGTGTCTTCTGAAAACATTTGTGTGCTAAATTAACCCTTTTGTCCACGTGCAAGTCCAGTACCACACTTGTCCAACAACTACATATCATACATTGGTGCATGTGCATGTGTTAGACACAGAAGGCAGCTTTTCATAACTGTGGTTTGGAACGTGTGACAAGTACTGGATCCCCATATTAAACAGTGCAGCACTCCAGCAGCTTGGTAACTGGAGCGTGGGGCTACAGATTCATTTCTTCTTTTACCAAGATGAATAAGCAAAGTCTGTATTAGTGATGAAACAGAAGCTTGGCAGAAGTTTAAAAGAAAATTCAAGTGAATCCACAATTTTTTTCAAGAAAGGAGTAATTTTAATTGTTCCTGAACATGTAATTGGGCATGTACAGTGGGGAAAAAGCAAAATGTTCTGTTCTGGTGACACTGGCAAATGGTGAGGGTATATTTCAGCATGATTCCTGGCCATTGCAGACAAATATTTTTTGCTATAGTGTTTAAGACAAAAAGCAGGGCTTTTTCTGCTCCATTTGAGAGGCACTGTAATAGCTCTTGGAGATGTGAGCCACACAATGGTTTTCCTGATGTTTATCCTCTATTTTCCCTAACCCAATTCCAGTCCAATTTTCAGCATTAGAATTGGCTAAAGTGGGGATAGAAGTCTTTTTATTTTAGGGACTTTTTTTAAAATTCATACAAATCCATCCCTTTTTAAAAGGGAGAGATGCATAATTGGCAGCATCAGAGGGTTTTGATGAACAGCTATTTTGGAAGGATTAAATGAGGTGTTCCACTAACACCTCAGTAACAGATGAGGGAATCTTCTTGCCCTCCTTCCTCCCTCTTGACTGGAGACACTTATTCTGGCAGATGCTTGACCGTGGGACTTTTTTTCTGTGTGTGAGTGTGGTTAAAGAGCTTGGAAGTCAGAAACATCAGTATCATGCTCACTGAGGTGCAATCTATTGTCACTTTACAAGCCATAGAAACAGAGAGAATTGCGAGGAATAAGCTGCACAGGTTGAGGATGGGCAGAAGTTTTGTTGTATTTCTTCAAGGATTGAGAGAAAAAGAATACTACTTAGGAGTTTCAGAGATAAGTAATTAGTGTTTTGAGAATTAAATCTCATTTCAGTGTTCCCAAAAAATACCCGATCATTGCAGGAAGGATTAGCTGCTACCCCAGAATATCCTCCCAAATAATTAATTTGACCAGTTTTCTAATTGAAATGGTAATCCAATTTTCCTGGTTTTGTGGTACCTTTGAAGTCAGGTGCATCCTCCTTACTGGTCCAGTGAATGCAATTAAGGAGAAAATGATACTGCAATATGTCACTCATCATGTGCAAAACAAGAGCATCAGGACAGGGATGGTTGCAATAGATACTAAAACCACAGCTCTTCTGAATGGCTTGCCTCCGCCTCAGCAACTGTGTGTACCTCCCTGATTTCCTGGTTTTACTGGATCATCTTCTGCTGGACTGTGGTTTTTGTCTCTCAGCCATCATTCCTCTCCCTAAATTCCCACTGAAAGCACATCATCCTTTGCAGCTTCTTTTGTTTGTAGTTTGCCATTATAATTCATGGTCTCTTGATGGTCTTCTCTTTCTGAAGGACAAATACTTTTTGAGATTGTATGAAGCTGGAAAGCAGAGACACACAACTCCTTGTGGGTCTTAGAAAAATGTTTCGTGTCACATGGCCCGCACTGGTGATATTCTTATAAGGGCAGTCCTTATCTCGTTGCTTACAAGTGCTCTCAGTGATTTCACCCTGTAGCAAGCCATGAATCTACCATCTACACAAAATTCATGCATTGGGTAATGCACATGTGCATTTATGTCGGTAACAAAATATTTTTTAATCACGTTTTCCTTCCTTTTAAGTGGCTATGCCTCTATATAATGATGTATTTAGTGTTAGCATAAATGAGCCCTAATAACGCCAGATGGAAAGGGTGGTGAAATTTGAATAGACAAAGTTAGTGGGAAAACTGCAAGTGGTGTAAGTACAAGAGGAGGAGAGGTGGCTCTGAAGACCTTAGATGTTAGATGTGCCAGTTTCAGTCACAAGTGTGCATTAGCAACACATTGGCAGGAAATATGAGGAGAAAAATAGAGATCAGGGATAAAGAAAATTTCTTGAAATGGGATCAGATTGCCCTGTGAAAGGAGGGTGCTGAGCCATTCCCCTGGAGAAAATCTCCCCATATGAAGTGACCTCTGTAGCGGTTTGAGTCTGTGATTTTGGCATGACTTTTATCTTGTGCAGAGGTTGCACTTGCCAGAACTACTTTACTTTTTGCTGTGAGATAGGACCAGGAGAAAAAAAAAAAGCAAAACAGGCTTAAAACTTTTAGAAGAACAAAGAAAACTTTTATTGACAAATTAAACTGGTTTGTAGAAATCAGAATGAAACCTGTAAATCACTTCTCCTTTAGCACTCTTTTCTTTTCCCACCAACACAACAATGTAGAAGACAAAAAAACTTAAAGATATCTCACTCTTAAAACAATCTTTCAATCTACTCAAGAGGAAGAGCTTCTCTAGCAAAACCATGGTGACTTCTCTAGAAAGACTAAGTTTCTAGTCTTTCTTGGGGCGCAATCTTTACAAGGTGCATCCGCCCGGAAGAAA
>VWZN01007512.1:0-25479 GCA_013396955.1 Regulus satrapa
GAAGGAGCTCTTACTAAAATCTACCATTACAAGCATGTGCACAGGAGGTAGAAGTAGAATTGGGTGAGCTGGAAGGGGTAGAGAGATATCATGGAAATAGGCAGAGGAAATTGCAGGGCAAGGACTTGTTAAACTTGTTGTCCTGGAAAGCTGTTCCAGACAATTGAAAGACAAGAAGGAAAGTCATTGTGGATTTACAAAGTGAAAGTCATATGTGACCTTCCAAATTGAGATGATTGGTTGAATGGAGAGCATTCGATGTAGTTTAACTGAATTTTGGCAGGGCTTGTAATATGGTCTTCCCTAACAGTGGCATAAAACCCATTGGGAGGCCACTTTAAAGTGATGTGCCCTTGGGAGTGGAACTGCTCTCTGTTGTGTTCATGAATGAGCGAGGTGATGGGACAGAGATCACCCTCAGCAAGTCTGTAGCTCATAGGAGAGTCTGATAGAGCAGACAAATGTGCTTGTTGTGCAGGGGGAATCTCAAAAAGCTGGAGAAATGGAGCATCGGGAACACTATGAAGTTTGGTATAGGAAATGCCAAGTCCTTTGTCTGGGGAAGATAAACCCTATGTTCCTGTATAGTTTTGGGGTTGTGCTACTGAAAAGTAGCTTGGCAGAGAAATGCCATGGAGTTCTGGTGGATGCAGAATTCACAGTGAGCAGGAGAGTGCAGCAAGGGAGACCAGCAGCATACGGGGATTCATTCAGAAGGGCTGCCAGCTCTCTGATGGGGGTAAGTATTCCCCTGTCTCAGCAGCAGTGAAACCACATCCTGCTCTAAGCTCCCCAGAACCAGACAGACATGGCCACACTGAAGCAAGTCCATGGAATCATTATGAAGACCATGAAGGGCAGGAATATAACATCTCTAATACAAGGTTCGGAGAGCAGGGATCATTTGTGCTGGAAAAGAAAAAGCTCAGGGAAATTTTATCCTTATGTCTGTAAAAGGAAGTAAAAAAACCATGAGGCCGGACTCCATCTCCAGTTCTCATTGGTATTCAGTGATCAGACAAGAGACAATGGAAGCAGAGTGAAATAAAAGCAGTCTTGTGTAAACATTAAACCACCCACTTTTTTACAGTGAGGCTGGCTAAACAATAGAAAAAGTTGCCCAGAGTGGTTGAGAGTTCTTTTTCCTTGGAGGTGTTCCACCACCTGACCTGACTAGGACTAGTTGACGCTGCTTTGAGCGAAGATGTTGTGTGACATGGACTGTAGCCATGTTTTCCAGCCTGAGTTTTTCTGTGATTACTGGCATTTAATCACTGCAGTGGTGAGAGTGTTGGATTGCTGTTTTTGTCAGTGCTGACTGTGCATCAAATAGACTGTCTGATTTTTAAGCAGGAGCTGCTGGGGTAGGAGAGCTGTCCCTCAGAAGGAGAGGCCCTCCCAGCAGTGTCCCTCTGTGTTGAGCCAGCCCAGCAAAGGTGCTGGGTGTGCAGCAGNGCCATGGCTAGCAAGACCAGCAGTGCTGGCTCCATTGGCACTGCTGAGAAAAGGGCCCTTTCTCAAGCTCTACCACCACCACAGAATATGGCAGAGACCACAGACTTGCATTTTTAACTTAGTGCTTTTGGGGTAACTGCCTGTGTCCTTATGGAGTCCTGGAGGAGTACTCGTCCAGATGTCTTTGCAGTAGTTGAATGGCCCAAAAATTTGGGCATTCATCTTCTTTGTGAGGCAAAGTGCATGCCAGGCACTTGGTTTGGTGTCTTTCCAAGGCCAGGTTCCTGTGTCCATCCATGGGATGGCCTGAGGTAAGTGGATGTAGAGGCAAGAGGCCGTGAAGTTGGGCAGGGAAATAGCTGTGGGCTTGTCCAAGGCTGGGCTGTTGCTGGGGGCTAGCCCAGTGCCTGTGAGGCAATTGGTGCAGCCAGGATAGCTGTGCAGTTGCTTTGGTAAGTGGGACAAAGGCCGCCCTGCTCCACAGGGTCAGCATGGTGCCAGAGCCTCTAGTGAGCCTTTGGCAGGAGGAACAAGGACAGGCTGCAACCCCGTAGCTTCCCAGAGTTATAAAGTGAGATTGTGGGCCGGATTTCTAACTCCTGTGGGACGGGAGTTAGAAATCAGGCTGTTTCTCAGAGGGGCCCAACCTAATGTGGAAAGGTGAGGGAGGGGCTCTGGCTGCCTAGTTTGCTGATTTGTGAGGTTCACTGAGGTTTCTTCTGGGGTTTCACAAAAAGAGAATGAGATCTCCAAGATCTGTGTCTGTTGCTGAAGCCTTTCCTGAAGTGTCTGCATGATCAGGCAGTTACAAGCTTGGAAAGGGATACATTGATTCTGAGGGCTGTGGATAAGCATGGGTCTCACTGACTGCTTTTCCCCCTGTCCTCTTCCTGCTCCAACAAGGTCATTTGCCATGCTGTTAGTTGCAGTGAAACTGTGCGAGTTGCTCAACTGGTGGCCCGACAGAGGGGTTCCAAGAAGAAAACAGTCCGGCAGGTGAACTGTCAGATGAGGCTGAAGAACACATCTCCAGTCAGTTTATCAGGTAAGCCATAGGCAGCCCTGGATGCCCTGCCTTCATGAGAGAACTGTGCAGCTGCTGCAGCAAAAGTCTTGGCTGTGAGAGTGTGTCACCTGTGGCCAGGAGTTACATGGTCCAGGTAGAGAATTCTGGGGAGGATGAGTGTTCTTGTCAAGGGTGCTTATCTGAAAGCCATGATCAGAGAGAAAGCGCTTGTCAGGTGTATGTGGGAGATGTGAATGATCTTGAAAAACAAAGTTCTTGTAGAACACTTGGCTTCACTTTCATGTGCCCCTGCTTCTGTGAGGAACACATTTGAGATGCAAGCAAGAAATGTGGCAATTTCAGAGCCTGATTGTTCTTTAAGGTTGGCCTTGGCCTGTTGTGAAGTGGGAGGATTGAACCATTCCCTCACAGTGGGAAGGAATCCCTGCAGCATCATCTTTGGCTGTTTCAGCAGCTCCTGTTGCTGATGCCAGTGCCGCAAAAGTTCTGATGCCCATTTTTGTCTCTTTTTACCTCTTACCTTTTGCATAAGTTGCTGTAGCAGTGTTTTCCTGAAGTGTGGGTCAGATTTTCCTCACTGCTGTGCTGTTGTGTGACTGTCTTTGGGATGTGGCCCAGGATTAAGCCCAAGCAAAACCCATTTGCTTGCAGGTTGGCAGCTTGGAACAACTGAGGGTCTCACACAATACATTTTGTGTGAATTCCCCTGTTGCCTACAGTGAAGTGTTTGCTGCTTCTTGCTTTTCTGGCAAGGCTGCCAGTTGGGAAGCTGAGCTATTGGTCCATATCACAGTTAATTGACAGGGATTATAATGACAAGTTGATTCACTGTCTTGCACATCAGTCACCTTGGAATGTCTGAAACCTCCAAAATTGACACTGCAAATCCAGCATATAAAGAGCAAAGTGACCAAGAGCTTGTTTATCCCAGTGTGGCCTGAATGCTGAAGTGGTATGCTCCTCTTTGGGTGTAGTTTGGTCACTTTTGCTGTGTGCTGGGAGTTCACAAGCCAGAGTAGAGAAGAAACCCTTTGGATGGCAGTACAGGAGGTGCCTGGGGAGGTAGAGGTCGACTGGGTGGAGGACAATGCTACTCATGGCTGCAACTGCAAACTCTTTAGGAAAGCCCAAAGGAACCTTGCGGCAGCCCCGGTCTTTGAACGTGCCAGAAGAAGGCAGTAAGAGGTCTGTTCCTCGCCTGTCCCGAGGCAGAGAAGTGGCATGTGGAGGTGTGAAACCTGTTACGGAGAGTGCCCGATCTGCCTTACCTTCAGCTGCTGGGAGTGGACCACCTAAAGAAATCCCCATGCAGAGGCATGTCACTGTGGTAAACAGGTCAGTGTGTGTGTCTGTGTGTTTGTGTCTGTGTGTCTGTGTGTTTCTGTGTCTGTGTGTTTCTGTGTCTGTGTCTGTGTGTGTTTGTGTGTGTGTGTGTGTACACAAGTGAGGGGAAATTAGGTGTGACGGACCCTTGGATGCCACCATGGAAGCAGTGCCTTTTGAGATTCACTGGGACTCCAGGCCCCCGCCCCCCACCTGCCCTTGCAGCAGGTGATGTCTGAATGTGGGATTAGTACCCCAGGAAGGAGACAGATGATGGTTTGCCTTTTTGGGTGCTGCCAAAGCTAACCTGTGGTCTTGGTCAGTTCCCATGTTTTCTGGGGAGAAATTTGGCCAAAGATATCACAGCAAGGGAGTGTGCGTGTGTTGCCTGGGCCCAGGAGGGAGCTGTTGTGGGCAGTGTGACAGAAGGCACAAGGAGCAGATGTGTGTGCAGGGGCAGGTGATGTGTGTGTTGAGGGTGATGGTGTCTGCAGGTGGCTGCCCTTTCTCTCTTGCCTGACCCCTGTGTTGCAGCGTCAGTGTTTGGGTCCTTTCTCAGCGTGCTCAGAGCCAGGAGCCAGCTGACCGTGTTTTGGTGAAGTGGGATGGGGGCTGGAGCTGCAGTTCTGCTGGGTTAGCGGTCCATGCTGCTTTTCAGCCCCGTTTGAGCCTCTCTAATCCGGGTGGCTTAGTCAGCTGCTGCCCCATCATTTCTTTCCGTGTTGTTTTCTGCTGCCCTGGGCCGTCAGCTGACGGCGGTGAGAAAGTGTTTGCCCTTGCTCATTGTGGCTGTGCTAAGTCGGCCGGAGCTGTGATTGTGGCAGTAATCCTCTGCAGGGGGAGGACTGCGCCCCAGACTGGCCTGGGAGTCAGCCTGGCGTTGAATGGAAATGGCAGCGGTGTGCCACTCCACGGCGGCCTAGCTGGGAAGTGGCCCAGAGCAGCACAACAGCTGAAGCCTGCCGCGGTGCCTGCCCTTTCTGGAAGGTCCACAGAAAGCAGGCACCTCCTGCCCCGCTCCCCTGCGTGAGTTCCATGTGCCATCAGGGGTCTGGTGTGCAGAGGGAGAAGGATTGAGCCATCCTGCTATGACTCAGAAATGTAGGAGCAGCTGTGCTCAGGCCTTCCCTTTTCTGTGTGTGTGCAGATGAGTTTCACTTTTTAAAGTGGCACTTTCCTAGAAGGCAGAGACACTTTGCCCCAGGCAAAGCAAAAAGAGCACCTAGAGTTTTCTCCAAGTTAGTTGCTGTAAGGAAAACAGAGGAAGGGTTTTATAGCATTTAAAGATTTGTAATGTATGAAATAAAATTAGGTAGATGTCATCCATCTTCTGGCTATTCCTAATGTAGTTTACTGCATCTTGTGTTATCTTTGTTCATCTCTGGCAGTGTCTACTGAGCTCCTTTTAGGTAAGTGTGTTCTGCTCTTCTTTCTGTTGTCTCTTTCTGCCCTGCACTGTAGGAGAAGCTACAAGCAAAGCCTGCTTTGGCCCATGTATTTTTGGAGGAGGAGGCATCCTGTGCTTTTGCAAAGAGTCCAAATGCTATCCTGTTAGCTTGGGTACATAGTGAAGGGAGGTGAGACTCATATTCAGTGTGAATACAAGGTTGTATGTAACTGGATTAATTTGTTAATTTGTTTCAAGTTCACCAATTTGGAGTAGGACGGGTTCGTGCTGCTTGGGACATTTCGTACCTCCGGAACTGTTGTAGTTGCTTGTACTCTGAAAATTGCAGGATGGAAAGCTTATTTGAGTCAGGAGGTCCTGACTTCAAAAAACAGCGTGCAGTGAGTGGAGTTACAAACAGCATCCCCAGAAATCATGGACTATCAGCAGCCTCATAGTTATCTGGCACAGACTTGAGGGCACTGTTTCAGCAGGGGTATCAGCACCTACCTCTGAGAGTGGCTGAGTCTTCACAGTGCAGGTTGACTGAGACAAATCCTGAAGGTGACAAGACTGTCTCTGCCCCACTTCCCAGTTTGGAGTGAGCTGTTACCTGTGTGCAGTTTTTGACTTTATGTTACCCACCCTGCCCTTCCATATACCCCCATCACAGAAAAGGACATCCACGCTCTCGTGGCTGCACATAGCAATCTTTGTTTCCTCCTTTTCTGTTGAACATGCTATGGCAGAGGTGTGTTCCTCACGTTGACACAATGTCCTGTCAGTGACAGACTTTGGGTGCTGACAGGTATGGGTGCTCCACCCAGTCTCACATAGTGAAGCTCCTCAGTGAGGCTGCAAAAGGTGGTTTCCTTGTGATTGCTGAAGTCTGTGTCCCTCCCACCTCCCTAAGTGCTCTGTGGTATTTCCTCCAGAGGTTTTCATGATCACAGCTTCAGGAGCTTGCCCCTATGTAGCATTAGGTGGAAGGGGAGCAGCTTGTTTGTCTTCCCAGTTCTGTCACACTCACATGACAACAGAGAAATGCTGAAGGTAGTTGTCCAAGCCTTTCTTGCAGACACTGTTGCAGGGTCTGAGGCTTGTCTTTACAGCAGCAATCTCTCAGGTTATCCTGACTATGTTGCCCTGGACCCTCAGAAGCAGGGATAAACCTTGCTGGTAAGGCTAGCTGCAGAGATACTTGAAGATGGAAAGCAGCAACATGGATGAGAACAGGTTCAGGTGCTTGGTGACCCCCTTGCTTGAAGCAGCAGGAGCCATTCGCTGCTGATCACCATCCGGCCTTGGTGCTTGGATAGCACTTAGATAACACAAGAGCCAAAGAGCAGATTGGGGTGGCATGGATCTTGCAAGGTGAGGCAGTTGGCGGGGAAGGGCATTGCTCCCCTTCGTTGTGAGGCAGTGAGACGGGGCTGGCTGCTCAGCTGGAGCTATGCATGGGCACTTGGCAGGGCTGCATGGCTGGTCAGGCAGTGTGAAGGGCCAGGCTGCTGGTGTGCCTAGGAGGCCTCTTACTGGGAGCGGGCTTCTAGCAGCTGAGGAACATGAGGCCTTGCAAACAGCTGAGTTGTCTGTACCTGCAAACTGAGGGGGAAGCGTGTTGGCCCTGGCACTGTCTGGCTGTGTTCTGTCTCACTGTTGGAGACGTGCGGCCGTCGGGATCTGTGTGAGCAAGCAGCACCATCGCACAATACACACCACCTGATGTGGCAGGGCTGAAAACGGGTGATGGCTGGGCTCAGAGCCAATGTAGGAAATGTTGAACCACAACAGAAAGCACAGAAGATCCTACATGAAGTCTCTTAATACGGAGAGGTTCCCAAATCCAATTAGCTTTTACATGCAGCAGAAGGGAATCATCAGTCCTCTGTTTCAGGTTCCTTTCCAGGGTGTTCACATGGCGTGGCTTAAGCAGGGAACATCTGCCCTCTTCCTCACTAGAACTTCACTGCAGTTCTGGCTGGCCTACCCTTTAGTCATGTCATTTGTGTCACCTGATGTGGAGCTTAAGGTGATACAAGTGTGTATTTCACAGAGGACTGGAACACAGCTATGGATTCCTATTGGCAGGCAGGGGTAGCAGGGCAGTCTCCACTACCCATGGGGCTATTTCATAGGATTGTTTTGCTTTCTGCCTAGCAGAGGTGGTAGTCTCTTTTGAGTCTGCTTCCATTAAGAGAACTATTTTACCTTGAGTATCTGTTTAGCCTAGAGTTGTCCATACTGGTAGATACACGTACAAAGAACTGGTATCCTGGATTTCTCGTGTATCTGCATGGGCAGCCATAGCCACCTACTAAAAAGAGACTGCTACTGTTTTGTGTGGGCACCTGAGCTGTGTCCAGAAAGTAGAGGGTTTTTCTGTAGTGCAGAGAAGAGTTGTAAGAGGCATTTCAGATATCCAGCAAGTGCTAGGTGTAGGTCTAAGTTTTGATTTTGTGTGGGTGGCTTTTCTTTTGTACTTTCTGAGTTTTGTAAATGTGTTTGTGTTTGATCTGCTACTGCCTAGCACTTCTGGGCATGACTCCTGTTTTGTAAATTGCTAAGCTGGGCAGTGTCTGTCGTGTACAGCTAGTGAGGGACAGAAGTATGGTGGTCTTTGGTACAAGTGATATCCCACAGCTGATAGAGGAGCAATGGTTTAATCTAACAGGGACAGCATAAAAGCAGGGGAGACAAATTAACGTCAAATCTTGTAGGATGCTCCTTAGAAGAGATATGAATGTGGGAGGTCTCTTTCTGATTCATAGATATGCTCTGGTAAAAAGTCAATGTGATGACAGGTAGGGCTGCTTGGTCTTGACTTCCTGTTGTGTCTAGCCTCAGCAGCATACTTAAGCTGCTGTCCTGCCTTCTCAGAGTCCAGGTGAAGCTCTGAAAATCACCCTTGGTGTTTCTGCAGCTGGTGAGGCTTATGGTTTACTCCAGTGTTTTCCCTGAATTCCACAACTGGCCCCTGGGCGGAGATCTTCTACAAAGCCTGCCCAGTGCACCTGCAGGGTCTTCTCTGGTCAGGAGATGTCTGGTTCAGAGCAACCCTCTGTGCTATGGTGGAGAAACTGCCTAGTCTTTTTTGTGAGCTACACAGTGCTGTGCCCTCTTCAGTATCAGGAGCTCATTTTGGTGTCTGTATTCCCAAGTAAAAGTTGCTGCTCTCTGGGGGACCCCAGAAGAATACCTGCAAGCATGGCATTTGTGTGCTTTCAGTGGGAGAGATTTTAAGAGAATAATCTGTTAAACAGTGTAGCCAACAGCTTCCACAAAAAGACCTTGAATGCCTATGTGTTCCTAGATGCTTCCCCTTTGTCTTTTTACTGTGTTTTGTTTCTCACAATAATGAGAAAATTAGTAAAAACTAGAAACCACCCATTGATCTGTTCTGTAACTGTTGATCAGGTTGTCTTCCTGACAAAGACATGGTGACCACTTCTCTTGTGCAGGAGGCCTTCTAGGAGTGTGTGGAATGTGTGCAATGCATTTTATTTTAAGTCTTAGAAGGAAATGGAATGTTATTTAGAAAGAGAAGAGTGTTTCTAAGTAATTTTCTTTCCAATTTTAGGTCTGAGAAGAGACTGACTGTCCCACCACGGTTTCAAAAGGAGTTGCAAGTTCACCTCTCCAGAAGCTCTTCCACAGAGTCAAGTGGTATGCCCATTAAAAAATTATTTGCTGACAACTCAGAGTGGGTGTCACCTTAAAAAAATCCATCTTTGTAGTTACTTTGAATAAAGATGGGTTTGGATGAGGAATCAAGTTCTGTGAGTGAACCTTTTTGTTCTTATTTCATTGTGCTGAAGAAATGCATGTTTGCTTGTCTGTCTCTCAGTCCTCTAGGAAAAACATTGGGCAGAGAGTGTCAAAGTCAGTCACAAAACCAGTGTGAAGAGTTTGGAAATAGGAGGAGTAAGCTTAACTTCACCAGTGGGGTAGGAATCTGGTATAAGGCTGAAATCCTGTCTGTCAGGAATAAGCAGCATTACTGAAATGCTCAGCAAATGCTCTTCTGCCTGCGTGGCTCAACGGTTGTGCAGCTGATGGGCTTGCAAAATGATGGTTGCTTTCTTTGCAACTTGTCAGCCTGATTTGTGAAGCTTCAGGTCTGGTAGCAAATACACCCCACCAAAGTGAAGAGTAGAGATAAGGTAGCAAGTAAGCTAGTGATGGGAACCCCCCCCTGGAATAATGAGTGCCTAATTCTTGTACAATGCAGGAGACTTCCCAGAGCAGCTGAACAGTTGTCACTTTCCTTGCTCCACTGGAGGGCTTCCTTGGATGCAGTAGCACAGAAAAGCTGCCTGCTGGGTGGCTTTCCTCAGGACATATCTTGGAATGAAAGGCAAATAATCATTGGTCTGATTCGTAGATCCGTCTAAATATAGAAGAACATTCTTGGTTGTCGTGCAATATTGTTGGTGTGTTTGTACTCCTAAAGAAATTAACTTGTGCCCCTCTTGGGATACTGCCTTAGTGCAGTGTCTTAGCTGCAGTGGGGCTGAGGGTTCTGTGTCCTCTTACAGAATCCCTCCAGAAGTAACGTGTAGCAACATCTTATTAAAATAACTACAGTGATTGAAAATTCATCTTTAGGTAGTTACTAAATGTCTGAGATTTCCATAGTTCTTTGCCATAGGAAGTGACTGAACCAGCCATGCTGGTCAGGAGAGCCACATTTTAGAGCTGGTGCTATGCTGGCAGCTCCCATGTTTAGTTCTTAAGTACAGAGGTAATCACCTGTCTCTCTCTTTGTAGGGCTGTGTTTACTTCAAGGCTGTATTTTATTTTTTTTTAACAGATAGCTTGAATACATCCACTGCAGAGACACAAAATGTTGCCCCTGGCTCTTCCACTGCTGATGTCCATGAACTTCAAAGTCGCATTAAGGAGCTGCTGAGCAAGTACAGCAGCGGTGTCAGGTTGTCAAAGATGCCTCAGATCTATCGGGAAATGTTCTGGGAGGACCTTAGCACAGAAGTGCTCTATCAGCTTGAGAACTGGCCTCACGTGTGCACAGTAAGTACTGAGCCATTTTTATGGAAGATGCCAGTACCCTATGGATTTCTGAGTGTTCATTTGCCAAATGTCATTTTATGGGTACCTGCATCTCCCTTCATGCTCCGTAGAATAACAAAAAGCTCCCACCACCCTGCTCCCAAGCTGCAACAACGCCTTTTGAAACCCGAGAAAATCACTGTTGACAGGACTAGTGTTCTGAAGAGGGAAGGTCAGCCTCGGTGGTGCTCTGGAGCAAGGGCTTGAGGTTGCTGACTTGCCACCTCTAACTGACCCCAATAGTGACAACCCAAATAGCTGATGACAGGTGATCTCCATGTTGTGTTTGTTGTTCTTGGTTTGGGTTTTTTTCCCAGTTGTCTTTTATGCTTTTAACTTATGGGTGCATTTACTTCCTCTTAAAGCTACAAGCTACCAACATCCTTTGTGAGCAGTCTGAGGTCTAACTGTGTTTATCTTTCTATAGACTTTTCCAGAGGTCTTTCTTACATCTTAAGCCAAAGAATTTTGCTGTTTAAGTTAGGTATATGATACAATAATAGATGAAATTGAAGAGTGGTAATGCTGGGGGGAGAGATTACAGCTAAGCCCCTTTCTGCCCTCCTTCTGATGCCCCTTGATTACCAAGGGTGTCGTTGCCTTCCTTGGTAGGAGCTGGTATCCAGCTTTGTCCACTTAGAGGTCTGACACACGCGTTGCCATCACCACTGGGTGGAGGGTCTTCAACTGCTGTAATTCTGTCTCTTCTTCTGCATTCACGGGTCATTTATTGTCAAAGTTGTCATGCAACTTTGCATCAAGGCTTTGTTTAGCTTTACTTTAGCAAGCCAGTGCTATCAATGAAGACTTTCAACTATTTTGGTGTCTGTCAAACTGTACGGAAGAGTGCTGAAGTAATAAGAATATTTGTCTTCTTGAAGTGCATTTTTGCATTTTTTGTATGTCCTGCTAAGTCTTTCGTCATGTAAAAAATTAAATGCCAAAAAAAAAAAAAATCTGAGTTGAATAACAGCTTTGCAGGAATAATACCATTTGCATGCATGTATGGTATTCTCACAGGTATATAAAATGTGTTTGTAACACCTTACTACAAACATCAGAAATCTGTGCAGTCAGCAGCAATTTGTTTTAATGGTAGATGATTGGTTCCTGTGTTATCTATAGAGCAAACTGTTATGTCTTGAATTGCTGAATTCATGCAGCAAATTTTAGTCTTTTTTGTAGTTCATGTTCCAGTCAGTCCTGTTCATCCAGGATCTTTGTTCTGTATTCATTATCCATTTGCTTGTTATCTGTTGGGTCTATCTCTTTCTTTCTAGCATGCAAGTGAAGTCATTTAAGCATAAATAAGCACAGATTAAATCCATGGAAACATTGTAATACAATGGACACAGTATAATAGCAGTCACAACTATCAAGTTATCTTGGCACAATCAGTCTTATTGTAGAGAACTGTTAATGAGCCTCTAAAGCCCGTCTCAGTTTACTGACTTACAAAATTGTAATTATGGCTCAGGCATGGATAAGTTTGAACTGGGAATTCTTATGTGAAAGCTACTATACATCTCTTAAATATAATCAGTTCTGGTTCAAACATATTGTCTGCAGGTGTACAGCTCTGTAGAAGCTTTGAAAAGCAGAAGACAGACTACTCTCCAGTGAAAGTAAGGATATCTGAATTATTTCTCTCTTGTTGGTTTCTTACACTGGGAGTGTCTGCCAAGCACAAAAACATGCTTGGTGTTTCTTTTATTATCTTCTTAAAGAAGAACATATTCTTTTTGTGCTCATTCTTATCAGTGTACCACAGTTACAAACCAGCAGACAACAAACCTATAACACTTCCAGTGTCTCCAGGCTTTTAATTTGAGGATTGTGCTTTGTAGAGTATCACTTCTGAATACCTTTGCATTTCTTAAACCTCTGTATGAAAGGAAGGAATTTTATCTAGGAAATTGTAATTTCTATGTTTCTACAACCGTGTGGGTAATGGACATTTTTCCTATTTAGTGAGTTCAAGTCTCCAAATGCCACTGTAAGTTGCAGGTTGATGATCTTGTTTTCAGCCTTCACCATTCAGGCAGGAGGTACCTGAGGCTGACTTTTGTCTCCATTTGTCTCTTACCTCCCTTCTTTAGGTCAGCTTGAATATCTTACTTGTAGAAACATATTTTGCACAGCTAAATGTAAAGTACAAAGTTACAAGTAGTGGCTAGCAGTCACAGATTGGAGACCAGCCTTCATGAGCAATAGGGCTGCATGCCTACAAGTCTTTCTTACCTACCTCAGCTGGGAGAAGAATCTGCTTCAGCAGCTCTGGGCAGGTCCATAGTGTTGCTGAATTGTTTGCTTTTGTCTCCAGCACTAGTGTTTTGAATAACGTGCAGTGCCCTGGTGCAGGTGGTGGCAGTGCCCTTCCCACCTTCATCTTTCTTGAATCAGAATTTTTTACCTTTCTATTTGGCTAATTACTTTGCCGTGTGTTTTTTTTAGCAGGTTGTGATCCCTATTTTAGAATTCCAACTTCTGTCTCATTTCTTAGCTTTCTACATATTTTTGTCACAAATCTTTCTCACAACTTAGCTGTTTTCTTAGAATTCTGAGTAAAAGTTAGTTTTACTGTGTCTGGGCTCAACCTCAAATCCTTGAGATGCAGGCAGCTGAACCCCTTGAGGGAGAGAGAACTTTGCAGCAGAGATACGAGAGGTATGTAGGCATGTAAATTAAAAAAAGTTATCTTTTTCATTATAGGTCACAACCCAAAAAGTATTGATAAATTTATATTTGGTACTGGCAACGTGCCAAAATTGTTCCCTTTGCAATACAAATATAAACCTCCTTACTGAGTTGCATGTATGTTTAAGGGACTTTTTCCTTGTACCTGCTCAGCTCTCCTCAGTTCCTTGAACTCTTTGAGGGATTCAGGTGTGACATGATTCAGATCTTCCTTCTGACCCTCCTTGTGGGTGGGCATCACATTAGCCAACCTCCAGCCATCAGACCTCCTTGGTTATTCAGTACTGATAATGAATGATGGAGGGCAGCTTGGCAAGTGCTTCTTCCAGGTCTCTTAGTACTGTCAGCTGAATCCCATCCTGTTGCACAGACTTGTGAGTGTCTGAGTGGCACAGCGGGTCACTTACCGCTGAAAATGCATTTTTTCCATCAGGACAGATGTATCCTGGCAGACCCTATTGTATCTTGTGCCTCAGAAGTTCTTCCATGTTTATAAAATCCCAAGTTTTGGTGACAACACCAATCCTGGAGCCGATATTTTTGTAGAATGGATAACAAGCAGACACATTTTAATTGACAGGATGAAGGAATGTATGCATATTGAATTGATTCTAGAGTTATCTTGTGGTAATGGCTACCTTAGTATTTCTGTTTGTTTTCTGAAGGAGTTGGTAGAAAAAAAACCACTACCATCTTGAAGTTCAAAATTCCTCTTGTGCTGGAAGAGATACATTTGCTTTTCAGCAGTTATAGAACAAAAATGTTCCTTTCTGTAAAATACTCTACTGGCTGTGGCTGTGTACCAGATTAACTATTAATCTGTTGTTGTCAGAGGACAGTTTTATCTCTGTAATCTGTCATTCCTCAGTCAGGTTTCTTACTGCTTTTTAATAAACATAAAGCTAAACAAAATGTCACACTTGAGCATGTTCTTTAGTGACCTAAAACAGAGTATTGGCTGATGCTGTGTGAAAAGGCTCCTCAGACTGGAGAACATTGGCCTGGTTGTTTATTATGAGGAGGGAGCTTTACAGGGTAAAGAAAAGCTTATTTTTCTTCACCTGATCTCTGACGTCTGATAAGGTGTTGGAGGGTCCCACAGTCTGTCAGTCCTGAAAATGCATAACTGGAAAAAGATTGGAAAAATTAAGGGGAAAATTAGTGTATATTTGTTCACTGCTTTTGGGGTCTTGGGTTGGTTTGTTGTTTGGTCTTTGGTTTGGTCTTTTAGTAGTAGTCACTGCAAGTTGAAGTTTATCACCACAGAAATGTAGAGAATTTTTAAAATATGAATGAGATCTGCATGAGATAACAGTGAGATGTTGCCTAATTTACTGGTAGGATATATTGTTTATTTTATCTTTTGTGTTTAGTGTTTAGCTGTGTTTAGTTTTCAGATTACTATTAATATTTTACATTTATACATGTTGGGACTTTTTGCAGACAGTGGAGCAAAAGGCTTGGGAGGATGTCAGGATTAGATGGTAAACAAGTGGAAATTGAACTGAGACTGTTTTTTCTGAATCTGCTCCTAGGCAGTACACGTCTTAACCAAATAGGTACTACATAGTAATGCATCAAGCAACTGAGTTTTTACTATGACATTCAGAGAGAATAAGACAGGTATGCTCAGAAAAGAGAAGGATTTTCGCAGTAGAGAGTTTTATTCCTTGAGAAATTTTGGTTTTTGTCAGGTCTTTATTCTAAGAAGGAATAAGCCACAGAAACACCTTCCTCACAGCTTTGAGCTCCCGTCTTGCTAGGAGTTGAACTTCATGTACTGTTGAGGAAAATCAGGTAGATGGGACCTTCCTTTACACTGAAGTATTTGTCTGAGGTGCCTATCACTAAAATATTTCTATGTGCAGTCTGTGGTATGTATGCTGTGATAGTTGGCTTCCAGGTTGCATACTTAAATCAGATCTGAAGGAACTCCTGCACCACACTTGTGGTGAATTCTTCTCGCTGAGTCTGAATTGACAGTTCTGGTTTTTATTTTAGAGCCGTCTTTGAGAACCTGTTGGATACCAAGAACCATGGAGCCTCACTTCTTGTTTTCCACATAAGATGAGACTCTGTCACTGACATTAAATGCTAACTTCCTTTGTAGGTTTTATTTTCCTCCTCTTGCAGAAGAATGGCAGAAAATAACTGCATTATCTTAGTTTCAGTGTAACATTGAAACCGAAAGACGTATACTCTGACTAGAAACTCTAATTTCAAGGGTGTGTTTTTCCAGTTCTTTCTTGGAAACTGTTGATGCTCCAGCATGTTACCAGTATGATTATCACTGCCCATACAATTAAGCAAGGCTGGCTTTGGAAAGTGGATACTTTCTTTTGTTTATATATGTTAGTGCAGTGGGTTTTTTTAACATTGTCAAGCATACATGTGCAAAGCTTTTGTCCTATCAACACATAGTAGGAGCATGTCTGTCTTTGTCCTTGCTACATGTGAATGTCAAAACAAGGGGACTTGCTCTTCTGCATTCCACTCAGTTGCAGTGTCAGTATTTATCTTGGGAGTATTTTTTTATTTGAAGTTTTCATATCTGAGTCTCCAGATTTCAGTTTAAGAGCTGCCTCTGTTGTTCAAGCCCAGGACAAAAATATTATTCTCCTGTGTAGAATGACTTTGCTCTCTGTTGCCCTGATAATTAATTCTGCCAGCTGTTGCCTCTTCTTTGTGCTCTGTAATGGAGAGGTGACAAGAGGCAAGGTCACAGAATCACAGAATATTCTGAATTATAAGAGACCCACAAGCATCATGGAATACAAGTCTTAGCCCTGTGCAGGACATCCTGAAGAATCACACCATGTGCCTAAGAGTGTTGTCCAGGTGCTTTTTGAGCTCTGTCTGCATTGGCGCTGTGAGCACTTCGCTGGGGAGTCTGTTCCAGTGCTCAAACCACCCTCTGGGTGAAAAAGTTTTTTCCTGATATCCAACCTAAACCTCCCCTGATGCAACTTCAGGCCATTCCCTCTGGTCCTGTCACTGTCACCAGAGAGAAGAGATCGGTGCCTGCTGCTCCTCTTCCCCTCACAAGCAAGTTGTAACTGCAACTCAGTCTCCTCCAGGCTGAGCAGACTGCATTACCTCAGCCACTCCTTACATGGCCTTCACCTGAGGCACTTTTTTACCTTAGTTGTCCTCCTATGCATGCTCTCTTAACAGCTCAATGTCTTTTTTCTATTGTGTCACCCAGAACTGTCCCCAGCATTCGAGGTGAGGCTGTCCCAGTGCAGAGCAGAGTGGGACAATCCCCTCCCCTGCCCAGCTGCACCCCAGGACACGGGTGGCCCTCCTGGCTGCCAGGGCACTGCTGACTCATGTTCAACTTGCCACAGGGCAGGATCCCCAGGGCGTTTTCCATGGAGCTGCTCTCCAGTCTCTTGTTCCCCAGTCTGTACGCACATCCAGGGTTGCCCCATCCCAGGTGCAGAATCCAGCACTTCCCCTTGTTAAACTCCATACTGTTGGTGGTTGCCCAGCCTTCTTAATTGACTAAGGTCACTCTGCAAGGCCTCCCTGCCTGTGAGGGAGTCAACAACTCCTCCCAGTTTTGTATCTTCTGTGGACTTGCTTAGTACTCCTTCCAAGGATTACTAAGCATCCAGGTCCTTTATGAACACGTTGGCGAGCGCAGGGCTGAGGGTGGAGCCCTGTGGAACCCCCCCAGGACAGGTCACCAGTCCGATGTCACCCCATTCACTGTAACCCCCTGCACCTGACCCATGAGCTAGCTGCTCACCCATCACGTGATGTGTCCATCCAGGTGTGTGCTGGATGTTTTGTCCAGAAGGCACTATGAGAGCTAGTATGGAAGGTTTTGCTGAAACCCAAGAAGACTGTATCCACTGGATCAGCTAGGTGAGTTATCTTGTCATAAAATGAAATTAAGTTTGACAAGCAGGACTTCACCGTAATGAACACGTGCTGACTGTAACAAATGACCTTGTTGTTTTTCAGGTGTTTTTCAGTATCTCCCAGAATAATAATGTGCTTGCAGAGCCATGCTAATGGGAAGTATCTTGAAGGCAAATCTATGAATTCAACAGGAAATCATGTTGAGACATTTGTGCTTACGAAAGGGTGGCTGTTTTGAAATGCTGTTCACAAGTAAAGCCATTTGCTTGTTGTTAAAAGTTTCTGCGGCCTTGAAAGTGATGTGATTCCTGGAGATGCCCAGTTCAGGGCCAGGATTTAGAACCAGTGATTCCTGTGGGCTCCTTCTAACTCAGGCTACTCTGTGATTCTAGTGATATCAGCCTGTGCTTATGTATACTGAAGTAATCTGAAACAATTTACTGAAATAGTATTTTGCTGTCTCTAAATGATTTGCACAGTCAGCATATACAGCCTCTTCAAAACTGAAATTCAGTATCTAGAAAACCCCAGAGCTATTATTGGAGTTAAGAGGCTTAAAGATCTCTGAGGATCTTCTCTCCTGTTACTGGTCTTTAGTGTGTAAGGGTTTATGGTCCTGTCAGCAAAAATTTGTTCAGCTCTGCTGCAGCTCTATTTAAAGAGCACTAGCCAAGAGAAAGGATACATAAAGGTAGACCTCTGCATCCAGCTTCTTCCAGGATGAACGGCCATACATTCCAACACAGCATTCTCAAATGAATTGTTGTCTTGGTAGTGCTAGAGTATTTCCTGGAGCTAAGAGTCTCCTTGGCTGGTCATGTAAATGAATTCCTCAGTCTTGTGCATGGACACATGGGACATCCTGATCAATTCCTCTCTATCCAGGATGTAATTATCTGCCAAGATGGCATGCTCTGATTATTTTGTCTGTGTGATTTGATGTACTTGGGTCTCCTGAGCATCTATAAAAGCTTTTGCAAGGCTTTGATAAGCTTTTCGTTTGATTTTATTTTTAACTGAACTCCATTCTTCTCTTGTGGAACAAAGGGCGCAGAGTAAGATTCCTCGTATGAGAGGGTACAAATATAGGTGTTCTCTGTGAGGAATCATTGAAAGCCTTTTGGTCCTTTTAGGTTTCACTGCCAGGTATGTTTATTTTCTCTTATATCAAGCTGACTAGCAGACATGCTCAAGAACTTCACTTTCTTATGTTTTATTTTTGCAGAAAGTATTTCTATTTTGGTTTTTCATTGATAGAGAATAATTTGGGTGTGCTACCACAAATGTGTGGGGGTTCTCTAACATGGTTTATATTTTTTTATGTCTATGAAAACTATTTCCTTTGTGTCATGCTAGTGTTGATGGAATTTGACCAAAATTATTCCCAATAAACTTTTCACAGATTGTTTTGTAATGTAATGCAGAGCAAATGTATGGAAATGCACTTATATAGTTAATTTCCTGACTCTTAGTTCAGATCATCACGTGGCAATTTGGGCTAAGTGTGATGAGGTATAGATAGGACAAAATGCATAGTTCCAGACGCAGCAAACGCCATTTGATTTTTTTTTTCAAGGTATGGTAACTTAGTATTGCTAATGTTATCTTGACAATGAGTGATATGTGTTATTCTTTTTCTGTAAGATAACACCTGAAATTTTGTTCTTTATGCTTTGATTGTATGTTGCTAGGGCAGAGCTGCAAAGAATTACTTGTTTATAAAGTTCTGATGTGTATGGGTGTTAGTGGGGTGGAAGTGAATGCTACCCCTGAGTAGTAGCAAGTAATTCAGCTGCTCCAAGTTTTTTTCATTGATCTGCTTTTGAAAATTACTTTGATTAGAGTGTTTTCTTCTTTTTCCTCTGTCAAAGGAACTTAAAAGTGGAGCTACATAAACTGCAGTGACTTCCTTGATTTTTCTTGCTTTGGGACCAATGTGAAAACACTAAGAGCTTTTGATATCTCAATTTTGCATAGATTCCTGCTATGCTATGGTTAGATCAATCTAGGCTGAAACTGCAAAAGCTTTAGGAAGCAGAATTTTATTGAGAGTTTGTGGCTACTGTTCTCAAACAGTACCTTCAATATTGTGACTTCAGACTATATGATATGGTTATTCTTGAACTTAGCGAAGGATGGACATGTAGGGACTGGGAAAATATCTGGTTCTGAAGGAGTCTAGGAGCATGATTTTAAAGGCTCTAATCAATTTTATCAAGGAATTTATTGCAAACCAGAAATTTCTTCCTTGATTTCAGAACTTTTGTAAAGTAAAATAATTCCCATACATGACCACAGATAGCCTGCCTGACAGCTGCCTCTTGTTTCTGAAGTGTAGAATCAAATCTCCTTTCCCTCAGTAAACTGAGAAAAACATCTGTTTGTGATCTGCTTGCCTGTAGGGAAGACTGGGGAGGTTAATGTGCAAAAGATGTAAATTTGTGAAGGGTGTAACTATCTTCTGGTCCTCCTAGGAGGAACGAGAGAGACTGTACTTCTTAGGAAGCAGGTCCCAGTTGTATTGCACAGATTTGATATTTGCCTACTACTGTTGTACTCATATGTGTTTGGAACCCTCCAAAACAGAGGAGGAAGCATTGTAGGAAATGCTAACCTGTAGTAACTGCCTCAGGCTTAGCTCCCTGTGGATGTTCTTTTCAAAAGCTATATAAAATGCATGTTATAAAAGTGTAATTGGCAAAACGATTTCGCGTTAGAGATGCAACTGATTATTGACTCTATAATTTGTTTTCCAAGGTGGAGAAAATACACAGAGGTGATCCAATGGATGGATTTCTTTATCCTGCAAAGAAAATACCACATGCAGCAAAAAGCGATGCGGAGCAGGAAAAGACATCTCAGAATATTGTTTCATCAAAAGCAGACCCTTTGTTAAAACCAAACGTGGAGAGCACACCTGCATCACTCAGTAGCGACTTCAAGGCTAAAGTTGTTAGCATCTTGCTGAAGTATTCCAGTGGTCTTTGGGCTCATGCACTTCCCAAAGTGTACCAAGACACTTACCAAGTAAAATTTCCAGAAGACATTCTAAATAATCTAGAGTTGCTGTCAGATGTATGTGTTGTGGACTACGTATCTGAAGTCCCCAGAAAGGCGATCCTCTATGCTAAACCCCAAAGATGCATTGATGAAAATCTGAATGTCACTGAGAAAGGCAAGAGGCATGATGGTGTGAAGGCCACAGCTGAACAGCAGTATGAAGAATCCAAGGACCAGCATCTAGAAAACATAACTGTTCCTTCTCTAGTCATCCCGTCGGAAGGATCTGTGTCCATCATGGTGTTAGAATTGAAAAACACTAATGAGGTTCTAATTAGGTAAGTTTGTATTTTGCTTCATTTATTTCTTTGCTTTATTTATAAATCCATGTGTTCGTATTGTGCGGGTCTGCCAGAAAGGAATAGATGAACAGGAGGTTTCAGGACTTCATTATTTATTTATTTTGCTAAAGAAAATTAAGAATCCTTTTGTTTGCGTTTAAATGGAAATTTTCTGAAGCTCTCTGCCCTGAACCAATCACTTATATCATTAACTTTAGCTTGTCTGGGAATCAAGGCAGATTTGACTTGCCATTGGAACTTTATTTATAAAATAATCCCACTACGACACAAAACAGCATTCAGATATTAGTGTTGTAATAAAATACAAAATATTTTATGTACCAAAGTACTTCTTACTTCTATAACTTAACACTAACTAGGCATGACTTGAGTGCACTCACATTCCACTTATGGAAAGAGGAGCTTTCATCCAGGAAAACAATACTAGTGTTTCTTGATGTGGTTCCTAATCAGCCTGGTTTAGGGGGACAGTGTAAGAAGTGGATTATTATATTCCATCCAGCCTGCTATGCACACGTGACTTTACTCTACAAAACTTTTCCTGTACACCTTTTAGTTGTGGCATCATTTATAAGTTACTGTACATGTGGAGTAATGGTTCTTAGCTTTCTAGGCTGTTATTTTAAGGAAGTTTCCACTAAGTATTTGGGAAGAACGCTTTGAGTACCATGGATTAAAATACCATTATGACAATGTTGAGCTGAGGGTGGTTATATAAAAATTTCTCTACAGAGCAGCAGTTCTCAAATTATGAACCGTGTTTCTTGGACAATACTGAAGTTCCTCAGTTTGTCAGCTCTGTGTAGGTACATTATGATAATTATAATAATTACTGTCACCCCACTTTATCTTCATTATGAGGTAGATGAATGCATGCACAGAAACAAAAAGGCTGTTTCTAGGAAAATCACTCTTTCCTGGAATGTGGTCAGATGTAACATAATCTTTATAACAGAGTTATGTTATCATGTTATATTACAATATCTGCACTCTCTCTGAGGATATAATCTAAACTGTGTGGTAGAATTGAGTAGTATCATGCTCTCTATGAACAAGCTGAAACAGTAGCTACTAACACAAATTTGTGGGGAAGTTTTCCTTTGCTCTGCTCTAGTCTTGCTTCTAAAGCATTCAAAACTTCCCATTTCGATTTTCCAGGAAGTTTATATACTTGGCTTAAGAAGACCTGTGTAACACAAACAGCATTAATAAGAACCATTAGCTCAGCAGCTAAATATCAAGATAAAACTGTAGTGTGAGAGAAACCAGCACTTGGTGAAACAGCTAATTTTCAAAGATATTTTAGATGCTTTGGTTTGGATCAATCTTAGTGAAAACCACATTAAAATGGTGTTTGTTAGTGACAGAATAACTATTTTTTTCCTAAAAAAAGAAGGTTTGGACACAAGTGCTTTAGAAAATGTATATGCGTGTAAATGTTCTTACGTATTTATTCAACTTTTCTAAAGTTGCATTCCAACTCTTGTGGTGTTTTTGTGTTTTGTTTTTGTGTTTTGGTTTTTGGGTTTTTTTGTTTTGTTTTGTTTTTTGTTTTGTGGGGTTTTTTTTGTTTGGTTTGGTTTTTTGGTGATTTGTTTTGTTTTGTTTTGTTTTTTGTTTTGTAGGTATGTGGGCAAAGATTATTCTTCTGCCCAGGAACAAATGGAAGATGAAATGAAGGCGTACTACAGTCAGAACAGTACCTTGTCAGCAGCTCAGTCTCCGAGTGTTGGGCAGCTCGTTGCAGTACACGCTGAGGAAGATGCCTGGTTGCGTGCACGGATAACTTCTCTAGAAGACAACAGAGTGAAGGCAAGCAATTACCTCCCCTGGCACTTGGAGAAATAATTGAGACAAGCTTGTTTTTTAGACACGCCGTCAATTCTTAAATATGCTGCGCTAATATTCTTTCTTTTCTTGCCCTGATGTGCTTCTGTTTTCAAGTATATGAGAAATTAAGACCTTGTAGAAGTTATATGCTGGATAAAATGAAATGTTCTTTCAGGTTTTTTTCCATAAATTGTTTGAGTTTGGGAGTTTTAGTTTTAAAAGGGGCTGGGCCCTGTAGCACTTAGATACTGAAAATGTACCTTTGATAGGAGGAATGTTTTGAGGGGAACACAGAAGAGAAAGGGAAGGACAGCATGCATTTGCTCCTTGTCTGAAGTCTTGTACTGCAGTATCTAAAATGCACTAAATAGGGAAAAAATGAGAAAGAGAGAGAAAGAAAGAGTACACTTTCCCCTTCCAGGCAGATCTGGTGTTTTGGGAGTTATGTCGTATGCGTTTTAATTCAACCCCATTGATATTAATTAACTGCTCTGTTAAACTTTTTCTGTGCCAAAAAGACTCTTCTTGCAATCTGCAGTGAAATTAGAACACATATTAGAATTATCAAAAAAGTTTAAAACTTCTCAGTTATTTCTTGTCTAGTCAGTATTAATGATACTTCCGTGACATTTTTGTTTCTTTCCCCAGTTAGGCCACCCAGCCCTGCTTAACATACTTCTGAAGTTGAACCATTTTATAAGCACTGAAAAAACACATTTATTAGAATTGAGTTTTTACTGAAAGTTAGTATCTTAGTTTATATTATAAACTCTTCCACTTTAAGATGGAGTGGGGTGTCAGAACTTGGTTTTGTGAAGGATTGTTTGGTTTAGAGAGGTAGCAAGAAAATTAGTGGCATGCTTGCCTTTAGTTTCTCCCTAGTCAGAGCTATCAGCCAAAAGAAGGCTGCTGCTTTATTGTAGCTTTTGCTTATGATCCTCTGGCATAGTGTTCAGACCTCCTTTTAGTATTTGCCTTGCAGACATTTTGCAGGATAGAGTTTGGAAAAAAAAGTTGTAGGAAGTCACATCAAAACCTTCTTTCCTTAACTTTAGCTCTAGTTATTTGCTGCCACTAGCAATTTCTGTACTAGTTTCCTGCATTGACTGTGGCATACATACCAAAGTAAAGACAAACTTAAATCAAAATTATTCTCTTAATGCTATAAAAACAGTAGACAAAACTTATAATGGCACTTGAGTGGTATTTGACTTTCCAGCTATTTCAGTTTCACTTTTCAGAGGTATTTGACTTTTTCAACACTTTTATTACCTTTCTTCACCTAGTTTGATATCATATATGCTGAGTTGTTCCAGCACTGTTCCTGTTTGTAGTTGAGATTCTGTAGAGCAGTTGGAGAGGATGGTTTTATACAGATCTTCAGAAGGAGGCTTTCCTTGAAAACATGAAATTAATGGTACTAAACTGGCAAAAAGTAATTTGTTGGTGGCTGTATAGAGAATGTGGTAATGAAATACATTCTCCCTAGACTCAAGAAAACACACTTACAATTATATTCATGATCTCGTGCTTTTAATTCCCTTTTTCCGTTGTCAGGTATACTATGTTGATCATGGTTTCACGGAGTTTGTTGAAAGCAGCAGTGTGTGCAGACTACAGAAACAGTTCAGATTGCTTCCTTTTCAAGCTGTAAAATGTAAACTAGCAGGTAAGAGAGAGCCAGTGCTGACTGCACACATGCTTTCTGCCATGCTTACTGTTGGCACAACTCTTGGATTGAAGCCTCTGTGAGTCTGGGAGTTCTGATCCTTGTTTATAATAGTTCTGTATGTGTGTGCTTGATTTTGTTCAGCTCAGCTAGTCTAAGCAGACACAGGTATGCATGGAAAGAAAGAAAAGGAAGGAAGAAAGGATGTGAAGAAAAGTTTTACAGATACTCCTTGATATTAAAAGATTATTTTATCCTTTACCTCTATAATGGATCTTAATTGTTCCTGAAGTCAACATGTATGTCTTTATCCCTTTAATATACATAAGCCTAAAGAAATAAAAGGAAATGTTTAAAGGAAAGGAATGTGTTTTGTTAAGAAATGTACACTAACATTACATGTACATATCATGTGCAACTTTTTTTTTCCATAAATGAGGTACATCTGTTGTGGCCACATTTGGCAATATTTCTAACTGTGAGCATTTTTAATTATTTTGAAGTGATTTTCCCTTTCAGTACTTGCAGACTTCCTAGACTCTGCTGGAATTTATTTACCTTTGTAAAACTAGTAGGCCTTTTAAATTTTTTTAAAATATTAAATTTTAAATATGTGAAATTGCTGTGAATGAGCTTGGCTTTTTTTTTTTGGTTGGTTTGTTTTTTTAATACTCAGATTCAATTTTTTTCTGTGCCTCAATTCTTTCTGAAGAGGGTCTTTTTCTTTTCTGTTCAAAGGCCTTGCCCCTAAAGATGGCCTTTGATAAAAAGGTAGAAATTAAGTAGATTGCAAGTAGTAGAGTTGCAGTACAACTCTTGTAAACAAAAAGGTACAATACTTCTTACAGGACTGGAAGCCTTCTGTGATGATCCTGTCCTAGTAAAGGCTGTGGAATCACAGACGTGCTTGAAGATATTTGCTGTGGAGATTCTGGAGAAGAGTGAGACTCCTCTTCTTGTTCTCTATGACACTTCTGGAGAAGATGATATCAACATCAATGCTACTTGTCTGAAAGCATTGTATGACAAGTCCCTTGAACTGCACCTACAGGTACCATTGACCTATTTCCTCCTCAGTCATTAAAAATCATTGCGGATTTAGATGGACAAAAAACAGTAGTTAGAAATTTGCTAAATTCTGTGTGGGTTTTTTTTTTTTTCCCTTTCTTATCAAACTCTTACTGTTGCAGGTGGATGCACTATATACCCACGTCAGGGTAACCAGTGTTTCCTCTGATGGGAGCCTGTATTGTCAAGTGCCATCCAAAGGTTTGTCTAGACTTTCTGAAATACTGCAGAAACTAGAAGACTACTTTCTTTACAAGGTAAGTTCCATTGTGAGGGAAGTGGTGAAGTCATGCAGCATTTCTCGGGAGAGTACCTTGCACAGAAGTTCAAGTTCCTATGGTAGCCATAGCCTGTTCAAAATGGCTAAAAATTCTCTTTCTAGTTTGAGGTTTTTTAGGGTGCATCTTTCATTGTGAAAAGTGTTGCTAACTGCTTTGTTTTTCAGAGGGACTCTCTAAGGCTTCAGTAATTAGTTGCAATTTTCCTTGAATAGTTAGAATAGCAACAGTATGGCTCTTAATGGGAATCTTCCAATGGAAAGTGCATGAGATTGGTATAAAGCCTGTGGAGATACTGCCTTTTCTTTTCCTGGAAATTTTACATTATAAAGTTGAGGTGCATAAACAGCTAGGTCTTTACAAAGTGGCAGTAAAAGCAGCATAATCAAGGTCTGTTCTTAACACGGCTTCTTCGGAGATTCAGTGGCTTTGATGTGATATATCTG
>VWZN01007512.1:25485-37316 GCA_013396955.1 Regulus satrapa
ATCAAAGTGATGTATAGGAGACATTTTGAAAAGTCTTGCTTTAAAATAGGCATATGGCAGAGAAGTCACCAGCCATTTACAGACACATGCAGCAATCCTTATTAGACTCAAGAGAATTCAGGCAAAAGAGAAGAAATCTTAAAATAATCTGATCCATAAGAATTACAAGTATCAGTTTTGTAATTCAGGTGAACCTGATAAAATCAAATCATGCAGTGCAGATCCTTGAAATTCGTGTTAGAACTGCCACTTGTGAAACTACTCTGTTGAAGAGTTCTAGGTGTAGAAGTGGAGCTTCAGACCTGTTGTGTGACCTTCTGGAAATATTTTATCCTGAACCCGTTTCATTTATCGGGATTCAGTTTCAAGCAAACGAAACAGTGAAAGAAAAGTGTGTAAGCCCTAAAATATTTAGCAACACAAAAATGCTAAGGAAGGGCAGCCATACAGGTGTTTCAAGGTCTTGGTATTCTTTGGAGACAGTACTTGTTATTTTCTGGTTACTATCAAAGAAAGAGACTGTTCTTCAAATTCTTTTAATATCAGGCTTTGTAGGTTTTCTGGAGAGTTTTAACTTATTTTTGCCCAAGAATTTAAACCTAGTAAGGTGTTGATGGTTTTTCACATGGAGTTTCCCCATAGTTTTTATAGTGTAGCTGTTGTCTTGTTATGTTATTTAGGATTATCATGGTGATTGTCACCCCTATGGGATTTTCATTTGAGTCAGCAGTAAAACTGGTTTGTTTTGTATCTCAAGAAATTGCATGTTCTAGAATATAAACTAGGAACTTCTTCACTCGTCTGGCATAGCTCTTAACTGCTCTTGCTTTTCAAATCAAGTAATTGTTGGTGCCTTCCAAGTCTGTTTCCAAATATGGCTTTTTACCCCTGGCACTTCGTGTTCTCCCAGTTTCCCTGTAAGACACAGATCTTGGGATTAAAAGATTTACCAATTGGGGAAGCTTAAAGCAATGTGATAAGAAATGCTTGTAAAGCTGGAAAGATAATTTTCATTGAAACAGAGCTTTTGCTTCCCAATAATGTTTATGTCATGTGTTGCTTTTGAAATGGTTAGTTGAGTGCCAGATAGTAATAGTTCCATGATTTTTGACTTCTGGTTTTGTATTTGCAGCAGACGTCTGAGTTCAATGTATCACTACCTTTCTGTGGCAAAATCTGCTTGTTTCCTTCTAAAGGAAAATGGGCACGTGTAGAGGTAAGAAGTATTCAAATATCCCACATAGAGTTTGCCCACATTGAAATGTCTCTTCTTTTTGTTCGACTCAATCTGAATGTTTCATTTCCATGAAATATTTTATAGTGTTTGTGTCACTGTTGGGCTTTTAACCTCAAAATTATGTTCTTGCTTTCTTCTTTCAGATAAAAATTATTCATACTAAACGGGCACTTGATGTGCAGTTTATGGATAGTGGAACAGTTGCAACTGTAAAAGTATCAGAGCTCAAAGAAATCCCACCACAATTCCTGAGAGAAGTAATTGCAATACCTCCTCAGGTATAAAGACATGTTAAAGTTAACCTGTATTCAATCTATCTCTTGGCTGTGTTTGTAGTGCAGCTAGTTCAAGGTTTATGTATAAAATTCTGTTTTGTTTCACATCATTCAACATTGCAGTGTATGTTTTTGTGCATTTTGTGCTTTGCCTGAGATAAATCACAATGTAGTCCTGTGAGTTGATGGATGTTGTGTATGTGTCGTGGTGCTGGATTCGGATTTTGCTCTCTTTCTGTTTGTCATTCATGATTGGCTCTGTCAGCATTATTCTCTAAATTGGAACCTATGGACCAGCTTTCATATTACTAAGTTATACCTGTATACTTAATTCTTTTCTCAGGCTTTAAAATGCTGTCTGGCAGATCTGCCTCCTAACACTGGCATGTGGACTCCAGATGCTGTACTGTGGTTGAGAGATGCTGTAATAAATTGTCCAGAATTTAGCATGAAGGTAAGTAGTCAAAATGCCTGCAAGACCTGAAATCACGTAGGCATGTGAAAAGAGCATTGGAAGAACAACTTCAAAAGCTTAAGAATCCATCAAATTGGTTTTTATTACAGAAGTGTAGAAGTTTGTAACCAGCTAAAGACATAAATTCTCTACAAAATTCTTTTCTTAGGAAATTTGTCATAAAGCTTACTTGCTTAAGCCTGTTAGAATCTTCTCTTTCTCCCTCTGCTGTGAATTTAGCAACTTTCACAGCAGTTTTTCAAATTTGCTGTCCAAGCCCAAATAGGCAGCTGGAGTTATTTTGCCCCTGATAAGAAAGAAACACAGTTGTCATGTTCAGCACATAAAAATACACAACTTAGGAGTTAATCTTTAATTACTTTTATGCCTCTTTTGAGCAAAGCTTTTTCTCCTTGTAGTGTTTGAGAGCAGTTTCATTTTTTGTTTGCTTTTTCTAAATGACTTTATGCATACTTTATACACTTAGAATTTCGCTTGTCTTTGAGACAAAATTATTTCCATTTGCAATGTATCCTAGCCAGTTTAACTAACTGAAAACACCCTCTGAAAGGAAATTGTTACTAATTACAGACTAAAGTAAGGTAATTTCCTCTTAACGTTTGGATTACAGCTACTGTCAGATGCTTTGAAAAGGTGCTTTGTAGCTTTCTGTAACCTTTTTGCTTGCTTTAGCCTAGAGCTCTACTCTGTGACTTACACCTGTTGCACCTGGCTTTTCTAGACATCCCCTTCCTAGGGAGTTTGAGTTTGGTGCTAATTTTTGCTGTATTAAATAACTGACAGCCAATGCATGCTTTAATTGCAGAAAGTTTTTGTTCCTGGATAGGAACATCACCAGAAAAATCACTAAAGCAATGTTGCATACTTAGTGAAATTAAAATTTAGCCACTTTACTATTAATAATGTTAGCATATCTGATGGCAAATAGGAAATATTTTTATGTCAGTGCTTGAAAATTACACGTGGGAGAAACCTGGAAGCTGTCTTCAACTTTTTTTTCATCTAATTTAGCAGGCCTTATTTCCCATAATGAGAGGAAGATAGTTTAAAGGATTAAGTGTTATTATTTAGTAAGTTGTTTGGATCTGTGTGGACACTGGCTACTGTTCTTCTGAAAACTAGAACTGTACACTTAGTACTGAATTTAAACCTGTTGGATGGAACAAAATTCAAGTTTTATGCTTGCTTTAAATTAGTGGAATCGCTGCTGGTGCTTTTCATCTTCTTATCTGCTGTGAGCGGCTTATTACCCACAACTTCCTTAACATCTTTGGGAGAACACTGAAAATTATTCTGTGCACAAATGCAATGAACTGTTGCTGCTTTAGTCTTCTGTACAAAATCAGATGTACCTTTAATAATTACTAACTGGTTGTTAAATGGTATTTTGTGTTCCCAGGTGATTAAACAGGATGCTTCGAAAGGAATTGCACACATTTACCTGTTTGCTCCAGAGAATTTCCCAGACATGGATGGTAGCATCAATAGACAAATCAAAAATGCAGACTTGTGGAAGCACCAGAAAGATGTTTTCTTGAGTGTGACACCCAGTGGGACTAGCTCCACAAAAGCTGTCGGTGATGCCGCTTCGGCTCTACAGCTGTCTGGTGGGAAGCTGGAGAAGAGTATCCCAGATTCAAGCAGAGAACCTGGCAGTGCAGTGTCCACCACGGATACGCCTCCTTCTCTGCCCTTGCCAAAGCCTGGTGACCTCATGGATGTCTACGTCTCGGTGGCCTGCCATCCCGGGCATTTCGTTGTCCAGCCTTGGAATGAGCTGAACAATCTGTACGCCCTGATGGAAGAAATGATCTTGTACTACAGCAGGGCAGAACAGAAGCCTGTGAACGTTGAAAAAAACAAGCTGTATGCAGCTAAAATTGGAGATGAGTAAGTAGATGCTTAAATTACTTAAAATCTTTGAAAGCAAGCTTAACTCTGCTAAGCTAGCCAAGCCGAGCTTTGCTTAGTCCGCATTGTTAACAATGTAGCAGATGTCCAATGATATCTGAGAGATTAAGGGAGTAAATGAGGTTGCAGTCTCTTCACGCTTCTGGATTGTAGCTAGGATAGTTGACTTTTGTTCAGCTAAATCTAGATTTGGGAAGCCTGAGGTGTTGGTTAAGGCCTTTTGGTAGTGCATTATTTCTATGGTGCTTTGACAGTGTGTGAATATGAATTCAAATGGTCTGTTCTTGTTCCTCCCCCCCTTTTAGGTGGTACAGGGTCATAGTAAAAGGAATTCTTAGAAACGGGTTTTTGTCAGTGTATGAGTTGGACTATGGCAAACATGAGTTTGTCAGCATACAGAAAGTTCAGCCGCTCCTGGATACGTTCAGAAGATTGCCTTTCCAGGCTATCACAGCTCAGCTTGCAGGTAGGTATCAAGAATTTGCAGTTGTTTTTGTTAAAGTCTTGTATCAGCGGGCATACGACATTAACAGAAATGTAAACTGGACAAAGTCAAAGGTTATGTAATGGGGTTTTTTTCCTACATATTTATGTCCTGCTTTTATTCTTGGCATAATTTGTGATGATTCTGTTTAATTTTTTTTTTGTTTGTTTAATTTAATGCAGCACTTTAAGTTACCATCTTTGAGAATGAAGACTGCTTAAAGTTTCCCACCAGCTGTTTTTCATTGTAATAAAATTTATCATTTGATGTGTGTGATACCTACTATGCAAAAGACACAGGGAAATAAAAACTAAATGCCTTTTGGATCCTTTAACATAACCAATTACCAAGTGTGAAAGTATCTGTTGATAAGAACCTACTTAAAGCAGTCCCGATTATCATAGTTTACGTAAAGTTAGGAACTTAGATGCTGGATTTCTAGAGAGTTTTTATATATATGTATCTAGACCCTGTTGTAATTTACAGTTCCTCAGTGCGTATTTGGGATCCAGAGTTGCCTGAAATATTTTGTTTTTCTCCAACAAAAATCTCCATGAGGGGATGGGGCTTTCAGTAAGCTTACATAAGATCATTTCCTTGAGAATACAGCACACAGAGAGTGTGCATACATCTGAGAGAATATCAAAAATAAAACTTGATCTCCCCTTGCTGTCTTTTATTTCCTTTCAAAATTTTTCCTTCATTTCTGTGTTGTGTTCAGATGCTTACGTCTGGTCTTAGTCAGCTGCTGCTTTCTGATGCTGTTTGGTCAGCACTGCTGGTAGATTTGAGTCACAGAATATGCTTGTTGGAAGTGACAGGTGACAGAGTCAGTGCTCTGTGCCTTCTGTGGATTTGCTTTCACGCAGAGCCTGAGTGTGACCCTGGGGGTTGCTTTAAAGTAGTGATGTGTGATGGATGTGCTACCTACCTTGGGGTCCTCGGCGTGCAGTGCTGATTTCTAGCCGTGTCTGTCTCCTGGAGGATCCAGTTCAGCAAGCCTGCAAGTCATCCACTTTTCCTGCTTCAGAGTCTCCCAAGTAGCTAGTTAAATCTCCTCCGAGATGCTTCATATTGTCAAGGCAGGCCAGCTGAGCCTGGAAGATCAGTAACTATCGCCCTGCTATTCTTCCGCTTTTCTCTCTCTGCTTTTGTGTCTCATGCCTCTTAGTCTCTGATCTGTTTCCTTGTAAAATCCCATATGCTTCCACAATAGTCTTCCCTAGCATTAATTACCCTTTCTAAAGTGTTAATTAACTATTGGCTTTTTAATTCCTTTTGTAATCTGCCAGCAGCTGTGCTCCTATTTTGTCCTATCAGTGGCAAGCTGCTAATAGTAAAAGCAAAGTCTTGTCATCTTGCTGTTCTGCTTCTGTTAGCCATAAAGTGGCTCTTGGGTATTCCTGATATTTGAGCCCCAGTGTCTAGATGCTATACACATTAGCAGTGGTCTGGGGAACTGAATCCCAAGTCTGCAGGAGCCACTTATCTCTAGGTGGATTGCAGCCCTGTTCAAAACCCATTTAGGTTCCAGCAGACTCGACTTCGTGGGATGCTGCTCTGAAAAAATAAGAGCAGTTGTGAGGCTTTTAGGGATAATTTCTCTCTGTTTCTGCCCTCTGTGTGTCTAGTTTGGGACTTGAAGGTTTGGCAGGTGTTTTATTAACTGATGCTGCTATAAGATTAAGAAAATCTAAAGCAAGGCCAACGGGACAAGTGATGTCAGCACCCTCAGGCTGCAGATAAAGTTAGTTTCTTTTGAAAGGATCTTTAGTTTCCTATTTGTCATGGTTCCTGATAAGCCCTGGTCATGCAAGGCAGCTAATATTCTCTGAATTGCTCAGTGAGTCAGTGCATTTGCCTTTCACTTCTGCAAACACATCATTATCTTTAGACTGCAAGAAAAAAATTAATGTCCTAGTCTGTGCAGTTATTAAGCCTGTTTGTGTGGGAGATGAGTGAGCTTGTGTTTCTTTTCTAGATTTAAGTTGTGTTTATTAGCATTTTAAAATCCGTTTTCTCAAGTACTTAAACTCTCACAGTTTCTTTATAAACTCAGATTGTTCTAGTCTATAAGTGACCTTCTGTTTTGCTTTACTTTTTTATTTGTCCTTATAGGAGTGAAAAACCAGCAGTGGTCAGAAGAGGCATCAATAGTGTTCCGGAATCTTGTGGAGAAGAAACCTTTTGTGGCACAGATACAGGCAGTTAATGACAGCACTAACTCTTGGGATCGGAAAATAGTGACTTTTCTCGTGGACACCTCTCTTCCACATATTGATACATGGATTCATGAGTTCGTGTCTCAAAGTCTTGTGGAATTTTCGAAGGGGGATTAATCATCACTTTCACAATGTAGCAGCTTAGCAATAAAATAAGTAACAGGCTTTGAAGATAAATATAACTACTACATGGCCTTGAAGATATAATGGGGATAAAATTGAAAACACTGTGTTTGTTTAACAAGTTTGGATTCTGTTGACTTTCTGAAAATTGTAACGTTGTTTACCACTGTAATGGTAGAATATTTGAGTTAAATTATTTTGACAGTTATTTATCAATAAAACAATGTTCGGTTTTATTCTTGTGATAGTTCCCTACTTTTGGAGGGCCTTTTATCTCATAACTATTACTCAGAGCCATTACAGGGTAGTCCTGCTTTTAACAAGTGTTTCTTTTATTTCTGAATTTATTGTCAGAGACATGCATTACTGTTGAGTTTTTCCCTTTTCCTTAAGTGGTAAGCTCTGAGCAGTGCCTTGTTTGGAGTATTGTGGGGTGGAGCATTCACAGAAGGGTACAGATGCACTTTGTGTACTTTTTGCTGTTCTTTAGCAGTGATACCACTTTCCTGAGTTCTCTGCTCCCCTCCTCACCCTACCCCCCAACCAGATACTAAATTCAAAGCATTCCTTTCCCTCTTTTTTGATGGCTTGTTTTCATGTATGCCTCTTGAGACACTAGAAACTTCAGAGGACTTCTGCTCCCTGGAGACAGGAGAAAGCAATGTCCTATAAGCATGCAGATGGGTGCTTAAAGTCCTCTGAACACAGTATTTTCAGCCTACTTTAGAATCTACTTTATTTTTGGTCTTAACAATACTTAGAGGAGGTGTAGACATGATTTTATTTCATAGTCTGATGTCTCAATTTAAATTTGCTTGCATAGTCCCTCTAGATTGTTAAACACAAAATTAAAGCTTTACGGGATTATTATTAAAGCAACAGGATTTTTTTTTTCTGCTGTGCACAGCTAGACTACACAGTGTTGTATTTCTAGTAGTACACAAACCAAGCTAAGAAATTTTGCTATAATGCTGTTTGCAGGAGTACAGGAGACTGGACAGAAAGGGAAACAAGACTGAAAGGTGCCTTGCATGTATAAACAGTAGGGTGGGAGAGAGAAAAGGCACACAAATACTCTGAAGAAACAAACTGTTTCAGCATGTAGAACTTATATTTGCACTCTCGCAGTCTAATTCTGGTGGTGGTCTGGAGAAGGCCTGGGCTAAGCAGCAAGGATTTCTCTTGGAAGTCTGGTGCATGTCTCTCTGCCTGGATGTGCACTGTGTATAGCAGAGCCCTTTTGATTAGAGTGGGCAGTGATAAACCAGCAAACTGCTACCCTAATGCAAATTGTTACTTAATATGGTCCTCTCCATATTTAACTGTGCTGAGGGTAAGACTCCTAAGTGTACTTGAGAGACAGAGGTAGTACTAACAATTAAGATAGTAATTCGTTTTCCCTAGTAATCAACTTCTTCAGCTGCTGTGGCAGAGAAGGTGAAGAATGCAAGTGAAGGGAGCCATGTGGCAATGAACTACTGTAGGATAAACGTCAATGCAAAGTTTCCCTCCGTGTAGGATGGGTTCTGAGTCTGAAAATTTGAATGCTGTAGGACAGAGGAATGACAAGCACTGCCCTGAAGAGCTCCCTACGGCTCCTGAAGAGCGATTTCCTATGTGTCTTAAGACCATATCTCACCTTCACAATTGTGCAAGCTGATGGCTACAGGACATTTTCATGGCAATAGAGCGTTTTTCTGGAACTATTTTAAAGTTTCATGAGAAATACCTGGGCTACATTTGTATCCTTTAAGGCTTGAGGTTCTGCTCTTTGCCAGAAGTTTATTTGCACCTCTGTACTCATGAGGCAGAGTGACTCTTCACTTGTAGTATTAGAGGAAAGACCCTAGAAGATGTTCAAAAGACTCAGAATGGTTTCCAACCTTGTCTGCCCCTTCTGAGATACGTCTCACCTTCTCCTTGGTTGTTGGTGGCTAAAAATCCCAGGTCAGAAGCAAGGACACATTCCTATAGTCCCACGCGTTTGCCCGGCTCAGTACTGGAGTTCACAGAGGCCGCTTTGCATGTTGGTAAAACAGACTGACCAGCAAACTGACCAGCAAACCCACGGGCACCACTGTTCACCTGGTGAATCGCTTTGTGCACGCGTGGAGCCTGCACCCAGCCCGAAGTTACTGACACGCTGCGTTCCCTTCATACGCTCATTCCCTTCCTATCCAGGCGCTGACATGTCTCTCCATCTTCATTCCCAGGATGCAGTACCACCCCTGCCTTCCGCTGCTCCACTATTAGTCCATCACTGTACAGGCACTGCTGTGTCCTTGTGCAGAGCCATGACTTTACCCCTGCTTGTGCTGTTGCTCTCTTAGCCCACGTAAGATCCCCTCAGACATTTGCTGACTGACGTGCTAGTGCTCTTTGGCACATTTCATGCTCTGCTTTGAAAAACCCGCAGAGCGTGTTGGGCTGTTCAATACACAGTATTGAGATTGCTGGAGTTTCCAAGCCATGAAATAGCATAATTTTTAGTGAGTCTGCTGTCTGTAAGTGACAGGCAGGACAGTCCTAGGACTGTGTCCCCTACTAGACACGCCTGTTCTGTTACTGCACACAGAATGCTGAGTGGTTCTTCGGTTTTCCAGCAGTCGGTGTTGCAGGGTGGTTGTGAATGGTTTTCCTGCTTTCATGAAAGCATGGCACTTCCCTAGGGCTGCGTCCACGGCCCGTGTCTGAATCAGGCAGGTGGTGGAGCTGCTTTCCATGCTCACAGCTAATAGAAAGGCCTCCACTGGAACCCTGCATGCAGTTCTGGGCACGGCCTTCCAAGAAAGACATGGATTAATCACTGAGAATCTAGATGAAAGCAATAACCACGTCCAGAAAATCTGGTTTAAATAGTAGGATTTGAAGTTGGTCTGGATGGAAGAAGGCTAAGGAGAGGAACAATTTCAGAAGTTTTCCCTGAGAACTACTTTTATATGTAGATAAAATAAGGCATGTAAAAAGCTTTAGTTTCAGGAAGAAAGGGGCACAGCCAAGGAATTCACTGGAACTCCAGTTTCACTATAAATGCTAAAACCATGCAGGATGTATCTGCAGAAGCCCAGCTGATTGTCCCTTGGAATGTGTAATTCTTGGGACCCTACCCAGGATAGATTTACAACCAAGAAAAAAGGGAATGCAGCTTTGTTAAACATGTTTTGGGGATCATTTTGAATTTGATTAAAATGGAAAATGATCATTGATTACCTAGAGAAAAACAGATTATGCTGTAATAACTACAGCAAACAAACAAAGCAGATCTCTTACTTACCCAATGCTGTGAACAATAAGCACTTGCAAACCTTCTCTTTTCTGTTTAAGTTTGCCTGTTTTCATCTCTCAGTGTGTTCGCTCCAGGTCATTTTGAGGAGCTCTTGCTATGCCATGAGAACTCTCTTTGCCATCTCAAAATGAATTCCTGCCTCTAGGGTTTCTAATCCTGGACTACTCTTTCCCCATTTGGGGAGACTTCTGTTCCAAAGATCTTTTGTCTCTGTGTTTTCACCACACTCATGCTTTGTCCTCACAGTTGTGCATCAGACAAACCTTTGAGAGCCTGGCTTCTCATGTGCTGACTGTGTTAGACCAGAAAAATGAAGAATAATGGTGTAACAAAAAAAATAAAATAAAAAAATCATCACTTTAAAACTTCATTAAAGCCTGAAAGCTCCCTTTTGTGTTCTTTTGTTCTTTGCTGATGTTTTCAGATTGGACTGGAATTCTTAAACAGGAGAACTGTGCTGTGCTATGAAGTTAGAGCTCGGCTAGGGCAAGAGGAGCTTGTGACCTGAGTGGACGTGCTTCAGGCATGCCAGGATGCTTCCTTGAGAGCCATGGTGTAGTCTGGGTCAACGAAACGTGCTGCCTTGTGAAAAGAACATTACCCACAGTGGGTCATGGCAAACTGCTAAGAAAGAGCTACCACTGATGCACTGAAAATGAATGTGCTGAGAAGCTGCGTCCATGTCTTGCCTGATGGGGACAGGCTGAGTGCATTCTAAGGGGACCTTCGATGAGGTTCTGGTGCCAAAACTACATCTGACAGCAGCCAGCTGGGCTTTCAAAAACAAAACAAAAAAAACAAAAACACACACACACAAAAAAAAACTTAAAAAAAAAAACCAAAAAAGTGGTTCAATTGTATCTCTGAGTGCAAAACCAATATGGTGCCAGTGGATTACTTCCTGAGCTTCACCCTCTGGAGAAAGGCATTTGCTAAAGAGATGGCACAGAAACTGGCATCCAGATTTGTCTGATCTTGTACCTGTCAGGCTTCTTCAGTCTGAATAAATAGGCATTTGGGTGAACTGGGTGGTTGGTTCTAAGCGCCCTCTCCTTTCCTGCCAGCAGCTGGGATGATGCCAGTGACCTGGACCATAATCCTGCTCACCTCAACAAGACATGCACTGAGTCCAGTGCTTGGCACAGCCTCCATTTGTACCATTCATTTGTCCTAGCTGGGAGCGGTATTTTTGGAGTTAACTGCAGATCTTCCCCGGAATACCACATGACATGGAATTTCAGTGCCAGGCACGTCACACACACACACAAAAATCTCATGGTAAGAGGGGGCATTTTCAGATGAAGGTCATCACTAGGTCTATGGGGCTGGAGAAGCATTCCCATGGACCGGCCACCTCTGGTAAACCTGGGCCCTCTCCACTCTCGGCTTGTGGCCTGCTGGTGGAGACCAGAGATCAGAGCTAATGAGGAGCTTGGGGCTGAGACTTTGTGGGAGATTTGGTAAAAAAGTCATTAAAGAACAAATCTGTGGGGCTTTAAAGTGACTCAAAGGTGAGATAGGGGAAAGGAGATTTGGCAGCAATGTTAAAACTTGATACCACAAGACTGGAAGGCAGCTCTCCTGGGCTGACTGCTGACTTGGAGCAGCTCTAGTGGCTGTCACTGGATGTATGGGGCAAACTGACAGGGACTAAAGGAAGGCACGGGATTAGTGGGTGCATTGATACAGATGGCATTTGTGGGGAGACAGCTTTTACAAAGTGCCCGTGACTGGAGCTACAGGTCCCCAGCAGTGCTGGCAGTGGGGCCATCCTGCCAGAGGCCTGGGTAGCCATGACTTGGTCTGGCTGAGCTTTGA
>VWZN01007512.1:37896-70528 GCA_013396955.1 Regulus satrapa
GGGTGCTGGCACGGTGAGAGGAGAGGGTTCTGCGCGGCGCTGAGCGGGTTGCAGAGGGCACCGAGAGTTGTTTTTTTTACAGTTTTTGCTTGGCGTTTGTAATCCAGGGAGGTGTTCTAGGTCTGGATGACTTTCCAGATAAGGGGTCGATAGAAAGCTGTGCTGCTTTTTAAGGGAAAAGTGGAAATTAGCAGGGGGGGAAGGTTCCTTGAGGCCGTGTGTTGTATTTGCCTTAGTGCTACTCTCTCTGGTTTGAAATAGCCACTGCCTTGAAAGGCACTGCCTATCCCAAAGATAATCGTTCTTCACCCAGAGGGACACAGCTTCTGCCACCACTCGTGCACTCGTCTGTTACTCTCTGCTTTTTAAATGGTCGTGGATGGTTTATTGGGCAGAATCCATTGCCCTCTGCCTCCCTTCAGAGCCAGCTGTACTACCCTTATGTGGAGGACCTTTCTACTTGCTTTACATCTTTCCTTGGGTGTGGGACCTTGAGCCAGAAGGGTGTTCAGTCATGTGACTGAGGTTGGTCTTAAGTGTTTTTAATTTTTAAAAAAATCCCTTTCCCATGTGTGACCTGCCAGGTCATGCAGGAGTGAAGAGTGACTTCCTAATTTCTCGTCAAAGAAACAAGATTTGTTCTGAGAGTCAGCACCTTTTCTCAGACTATCTGGTAGAGCAAATACTGGACTAGCTTTTTTGGTCATGCAACCCCGACTTAGCTTGTAGCAGTTGTAGCTTTTACCCTCTTGAAAGGAGGAGCTGGGCTACGACGTTAGAGCCAAACACCACCTTGCTCGCACTGTGGTGCCTGCCCACAGCCAAATGCCTTTTGCAGTGTAGTACAAGGGTCTGCACTTGTTGTCTCTGTCTGCACCGACGGCCTCTGTATGTACCTGCTGCCCTAATGTACACACAGCTGGGTGTATTCCAACAAGCACACTGCATCACAGGCTCACTCCTTCTCATTTCAAAGTCTCCGTTTTTCCCCCCCGTCAGGGCTCTTCCCCCACTCCTCCTTCAGCATTGCATTGTTTTCCAGCCTGACTCATCTTGTTCTTCTCCACACGCTTCTCAGCTGTGATGATCTGCTGCCTTTTCTCCAGATACTGTGGTTTTGCATGATATTGGAAATACGTTGTTTGCCCCCCCACTCCCCTTAGTGTGTTTGGGAAAGTTAAATAGATATGGAAACAATCTGGTCTACCTCATTACTGATTTTCTTTGCCCAAGTTTTACTTTCATTCACCCAAAAGACCATTTTATTTATTTTTACAAAAGATTCTGAATTAACCTTTTATAAGGAGCACCAGTCTTCTGTTGCTAGATGTGTAGCTCCTATTCCCCAGAGCAGCGTGCTACTAAATGTAGTATTTGCAGATGAATTATTATATTTTGCTGTGTGCTGCTTCACTGTTTTACAGGTGTGTGGAGTTTTTGTGAAAACACAGCTAGGGGGACGGAAACTGTGATTTGCCTTCTGTTTTTTTGGGGGTTTTTTGTTTGTTTTTTTTTTTGGGTTTTTTTTCCTCTACAATTGACAGTCATTTGCACATCATCAGCTAGGAAGACTGTCTCCACCACTCTGTTCAGGCAGAGACCTGTAGGCAAAATGCCTTCACTTGGTAAAATCACCAGGCTCTTGGAAGAAACAGGAGACAAAGTTGTGTTCCGTCTCTCCATGGCACTAAATGTCCCCATGTTCTTGGGCACACGGATGTGGCATAGTGGGAGGCTCAGTGGTTCTCTAGCCCATCCCCAGCTCACAGCAGACCTGTCCTCAGATAGGGAGGGCTGGCTTCATATGGCCTGGGCCTGCAGACCCCCCAAAGATGGAGATCCCCCCTCCCTGAAGCCTTGCCTTAGAGCTGCATCACCCTCCTGGGAGGGAATTCTTCCACTTGTTCATGGTGAATGAGAGAAACACATAACAGAGGCTCTCCTGTGCCCTCCCAGGATGAACAGCAGCAGCTTGGGAAGAAGCTTGGGAGCAAGGTTGCAGTGATGCTTCCCCAGAGCTCTCCCCCATTCGGGCACTGTGGGGTTTGGTAGCTCTCCCAGCTAAAGCTGGTTTCTTTGTTTCTGCAGGCCTTGTGTGATTGTGAGAGCATCTGGCCTCTGTTAAGTGCCTGGTTCAGATTTGGTGCACACTGTATGCTGCATACTCATTGCTGCTGGAGCAGCGTTCATTTTGCTTTGGTGTTAATTAAGCATCCACCTGTCTGGGATTTTAGTAGCTGCACTTTGGTGGGGCATTTCACTGCCATTTCCTGTGCTTCAGCCACACGGGCAGTAGGGTGGGGTTGGGGCGAGCAGGCATTCTTGTGTTACTAACAGCTCGCTGTGCCTTGGCTTCTGGCAGTCTGGCAGGCCTCTTTTGCAGGACGTGGCCATTGCCTGTCTAAGGATCTGAGGCACTGCTCAGTGCAAGACAGGAGCCTTTCTGCTCCTGCATTCACAATGCACCCATCAGGTGTCCTGCAGAACCAGAGTGTGACACAGAAACAGGGATGTCCATCTGAGGACTAAGAGAAAGTCAGGCAAGAAAGCCAGGATCACTTTCCAGAGGAGATTGTGCCGGCTGTGAAGCTTCCAAGTGGAAGGGTTCAAGTTACAGAGCAGGAACTGAGTGCAGAGTGTCACTAATGACTCAAGTGTGCCCACATGCCTTTCACAGGGATTAGTAATTAAGCAACTGAGTGCATGCCAGGTGCATGAGAGAACCTCACCCCAAATAGGAGAACACATAACTGTGTTTACAAGTGTGTGCCTTAAAAATATGTAAAGTGGGGGAGATACAGCTGGGATGCTTTGTGTTTGGGCTTTGGCAGATCTTGGCTTGGGTCACCAAACATCCAGGCTATTTGCTGATGAGAAAGAGCAGTTGGTGAGAGCCAGTATTGAGTTGTGTGTCTTGCAGGCTGCGGGAGTACTGACAAGAGGACAGCCAGGAGATACAGGTAGTTTCTGGACATTGGGTTAGGAGTTGGGTGAGCTGAGGAGACTGAGGAGAGTGCAAGCAGTGTGAGACGTTCCTCAGCGCTAGTGGATAAAGGGAGAGGCCACTTAGCGTGAGCACAAGGAGCCTTCCCCGTGTGTGCATCACCTCAGACAGCAAGCTGCTTACTGTGGAGCTGTCAAGTGCCAGGATGGGAATGTCAGCTCTGACGTGAGGATATCCATGGGACTGAAGCTGCATCATCAGTAAGTCTTGCCTGTGGCCTATTGAACTTTGCTGCTGCAGGGGTTTGAGTGGTGATGATAACTCCAGATAGTGTTACGTGCTCTGCATGGCTGGTATGTCACTTCAAGAGTCAGAATCATGGGCTTTGATGGACCCAAAATGCCTTCTTCCAGATGTTTCCTTCCAAATATTAATTTCAGGATGTCTTAAATTAACAGTTGCTAGCTGGGAGGAAGTCTAGATCTTCTTTGGAGAAGTTTGAACTTCCTGAAGGGACAGCAAATTCACTGTTGGATTTCCTTAAGCATGAGCCTCTTTGCAGGGAGGTTGAGAGTGCCTCAGTCTTTCTTGGCTGACTTGCCTGGAGCGATGGAAGGTGTGTGCTCTGCTCTCTGCATCTGACATGGCAGAGCTTCTCACCATCTAGAACATCCCCTGTCTTTTCTCTGTCCACTCTCCTCATCCAGGACATGAATTTGTGCTTTTTCTTCCTTAAAAATCATTTCCCTTTAGGCAGCACGTGACTGACTGCAGCTGGCTCCCTATGGAGCCTTCCCCTCTCCAGGCCAAGTAAGTCCAATTCCCTTTGCTTCTTCAGCTTGGAAAGACCTGTCCTCTACTAGAGGACATCAAATTACATGCAGCATCCAGCTCCATGCTCAGTGGTGCTAAGCAGAGGGTCCCCTTCAGCTCTCCCATGTGGGTCTAATGGCTAGACATTTTCTAATGCAGCTTGGATTCCAAGCCCAGAGCAGAGTCTGTCAAAAGTCCTTTGTGGCTTTAATAAGAGTTTTCATCATCTTGTGCATTCAAGGTGGTGATGCAAAACCCAAGCAGGCCAACAGTGCTTGTTGCTGCAGCCTGGGTGTGTGTTTAGGGCTTGTTAAAAGGATGCTTTCCTCTCTGATTAGAAAATGAAAAGGGATCTGCAGAAATGTGCAGGAGGCCATTACCTTAAGCACTTATCTTCATTTAATTTTAAGGAGAAGAGTATTAATTTGAGGTGGAGTAAACATTAGAATGTTTGCACCTCAGGTGCAGGGCATATAGTAGGGCCATGCAGTCACTTTCAAAGCCACTGCTGGGCTCTGGTTGTGTCTGTGGGAGAAGGGACTCTGGGGCTGAGCTGAGACGTTTGTACCTGTGTGCCGGACGGAGACACAGCTGTACCAGCACCCTACACAGACTTCCCTTGTGAGCAGGGTAAAGCACCCAGCAATGAAGGCTTCCCTTGTGTTATGGCTTCATGAAGACACTGGGGATGGATCCAGCCCTTCCTCTGCTCCGCTCTGATTTCTTACTGGGTTTTGCACAATTCACATAGATTCACATTTTTTGATGTGGTCTTGGTAGGAGCTTTCCCTTTGTTGCATCCCAGCCTTTGTTGCTACTGGATCTGGCCATAATTTGTTGGTCTGCTCTTGAAACTGCAGGGAACTGGGTATGTTTGGTTGCCCAGTGACTCAAAAAGCAGGGTTGACCATGGAGTCACAGCACCCAATTATGATGGGATGCAAGCTCAGGGTTTGAAAGTTGTCCCAGGCGGGGAGAATCAACGGAGACTCAGTTTTTGGCAGATTGAGATCTCCTTCACATCTATGTCCCCACTGTGCCTGCTCCAGCACTGCTTGTGTAAGTTACCCTTCTCTGAGTGCTTCTGGTACCCCTGCCTTGCCTTAGAGCACCCCAGCTCTTCGTCTTCCTTTCCTCTCTGTCAGCCAAAGGAGATCTCTAGGCTGACAGACCCTTTGCACACAAGCACAGCTTCCCAAGAAATTAGGGTCTTGAGTCCTGTAAGAGATTTCGTGAAGCTTAGCTACTGGCCTGACTATGTAAGAAGACAGTTTTCACTTAGAAATAACCTGGAGGTGATTTGTTCCTCTCATCTGCACAGCGTGCATCTTGGATCTGCACCTGGATGACTCACTGAGATTCAAGTATATGCACAAAAAGTACCTAGCTTCTCTTGAATTTAGAGGAAATGGTCACTTGAGGTATGTATAGCTCCTCCACAAAAAAAACCCCTCAGACCCTGGCATTTATCTTTAAAGTTATGCTGCAAGTCAAAGAAAAGAAAAGAAAAAAAGTGTAGCAACTATAGAGGGGTTATTGTTTTTTTTATTTTTATACTACAAAAATAATAGCTCTGAACTTTGACTCAGATTTATACTTAAGCTATAAAAAAAATCTCATAAATCAAAACCCTGTGTGAGTCAAACAGGAGCAGTTTTCAAGCCATCTCTCATTATATGAATTCTTGCCTTCACTGCTCCTTTTATACAGCTTTCATCCTGAAAAGACTTCTGCCTTCAAACTTGGCAGTTTTTTCAAGAATCATCAATAGCTACGCTGTTCAAGCTTGGCTACCTCCTTATCCCAAAACCCAAGCCCCGTCATCTGCTTTCACATTTCAGAGCACAGGAAAGGTCTGTGGTAGATTCAGGAGCTGTGTGGGGCAAGGATGTTATTTTTTTCAGGCATGGCTCTCATTGTGTGGCAGAATACACCTTTGCCTTTGGTGGTTGTTCAGTGTGGTGGTGACCAGGGATGCCCCAACCCTCCCACGTGCTGAGCCTTGAGCACACCCCCAGAATCAGGGTTGGCTTGGACTGATCACAGAATTTATTCCTGGAAAACCCTGCACCTTTGCTGAGGTTAGTTGCTCTTTCTCCATGTGTTTTTCCTGAAATGAAGCGCTTTCTGTGCTCCCCTGGTGTTGGCACACTGGTGCACACGGGAGGTTTTGCAGGGCCTGGCACAGAGTGCACCAGATGTGTGGCACAGCATGCCTGACACAGAATCCATGGTTTTCACCATGGTGGCATTTTTGTATTTTCTTGAAATTTGCCTTGCTGCTGTTCCTGTCACTTTACCCAGTTCTTCCTTGTTCGCTGTTTTTCCTGGGGCTGTTGGATCACGGCAGACCGTGAGGCCCTTCGACTCGGCAGTATGGGTGCTGCTCCACAGCCTCCCCAAGCAGCCTGAGCCCATTGCTGCCTTGCTCCTGCCCTTCCTGCTCACCTACCTGAGGAGCCCAGCCCAGCACTGATGCCTGCCCTCGGCTGGGGGTGAAGCACAGTGGGCCCATGGGGGCCGCTTTCCCAGATGGGTTTCCACTGCTTCCCTGTGCAGACGTCAGTGCTGCTCTCCGGTTTCAGCACCCCAAAAAGGTAATGGTGCTGCAGCATGGGCTGTACCAGTGCAAAGCACCGTGAAAAGATTATTTCCAGTGTTGTACAGGATGCTTTTAGTTTTCACTTGTTTTCATTTCTTTACTCAGCATTTTTGAACCCTTCAGGAAGAATCTGTTCTATCTCCCTCATGATCAGAAATGTTGTTTTGTTTCCTGATATTCATGGTGAGAACAGTCTTCCCTGTAGATGGCCTTTTATTATCTCCTATCCAATTTTTTTTTCCCTTTAACAGTTTAAATTATAGTTGTGCATTCTAACCTGTGCGCTCTTCAGACTTACCAAGTGCAAGTGCTTGAGTTGTCTTCCCATGTGTCCGACAAGTGCTGTAAACAAAGAGACCTAATATCTTGTGATCTTTGTAATCTAGATGAATTTCAATGTTTTGAGGACTTAAAGGTACAACCTTGTCTGTCCTATGCAGTATCTGTATATTGCACTTATATTCTTTTGTGATGCTGCCATAGTTAATTGAATGAGGGGTGATAGGGTTAATGAAAAAGAGTGAGAACTCAAGTTGTGCTGAAGGACTTGTTGTTTAGTTTGATCTCAGGTGAAGGTGGGATCTGTGTTAAGCCATGCTTTTACTCTGGCACAAGTCAGGGAGAACTGTTTGTGGTGGTGGGTGTTTCAGTACTCTGCATAAAAGAAAATAATTACACTTAGGCAGAATTTACCTGTTTTCTTATTGTTGGCAGGTCAAAGCTCTCTTGCCATTTACAGCAGATGGGCTGGTTTGCTTTTTCTCCTGGCACTCATTAGCAAGATAGGTAGAAGAGGCCTGGGATGTGGAGATAAGGGAGTGCCAGTGAACATACAGGTCCTGGAGGCTGTGCTGGAGGACACGTTGCTGAACGGCTGGCTCTGCAGGCAGGGGAGCAGTACAGAATGTCCTGCTGCCAGGGGCAAGGCTGGTGCTCCCAATGAGCAGCGCTCTCACTGTGCACTCTGCGGGGAGATGTGTGAGGTGCCAGCGCTGTGTGGCTGCACCAGCAAGTCTGGGAGGGCACTGTGCCCCCTGACACCTCTCTTTGGGGTATGTAGCAAATTAAATTCTCCCCACGGGGATTTCAGCTGCGTTTCAGCAGGCTCTGCACCTGTCTTCAACCCTCAGGGCCTTTGCTATATGCAGCCCCAGCTTCATATCTCTGCAAGACGCTTTGAAACCTGAAGCGTTTTCCAGAAGCATTGCCTGTGTGCACTGACATCCCATGTCTGTCCTGCCTTTCACCTCTCGGTGCTGACATCTCCGTCCTTCTGGAGGGAGGCAGCAAGGTCACCCTGCGGGCTGCACGCTGATCCCAGACAGGCCCCTGCTTGCAGTCTTGCCTTCGTTCCTGGGAAGGGTCTGTTCCTGGGCTGCCTCTGGGAATAGTTGTCCTCATGTGGCCAAGACAGATATTTCCATGTGTGTGGGTATGTTAAGGCGTTATAAGGAATTTAGCAGCCTGGGAAGGGTTGTTGTGTGCCTTCCTTCTTGCTCCTCGCTTCAGCCCCTTCCACAGCAGAGTGGTCAAAATTACATATGCCGTATGAAATCCAGGCTAGTTGTGGCTCATGCTCTGCAATCTAGGGCCACAGTAGCACAGCACATACTCAGATCCTAGTCCAGGCTGCTTTTCTAGGGTCTCCCACGTCAATGTTCATGGGAAACTGCAGTAAAGGCTCTGCCCCTGTCTATGCGTGCAGGAAGGGCAGGCTTGCAGGGGCTGAGCTGCTGGGCATGGCTCGCAGGCTGGCTGGTGTGTGGCTGCTGCCTGCCAGCCTCGCAGCACAGGGAGCCCTGCTCTGAGGGCTCTGGTGAGGCAGGGGAGTGTGGGGTTCCTTCCGCCTCACTCAGCCAGACACGCTGAGCCCCACAGCTCCTGCTTCCTCTCTCTCCACCCCTTTGGGTGCCCGCAGGTTGATGGTCACTGCTTGGAGCAAGCCAGCCCAGCGGAAAGCTGATTTCCACCCTCTCAGTTCCCATCTGAGGGAGCTTCAGGGGCTGTTTCTCCCACCTCCTCATGCTTCACCTCCTAAGTGGCGAGTGGCAGGAATGTGAGTGATGCAGGCATTGCCATTACACTAGTGGGGAACCAAACGTCTGACAAGATGAGAGCTTCTAAATTTAAGGGCTTGCTGTTGAACAAGCATGTGTGCATTACTGTGCCCTTTTGTGACCAAGCTAAAGATAATTTTCCTATCTGGAACAGCAGCTGTGTTGTAACTCGTCTAAAGAAACTTCTTCACTAATGAAGAGTGATTATAAGAGCATAATCTGTCCTGAGGGGACAAGCAAAGCTGGAGAGATGTGATTCAGGGTAGAGCTCTGATGCTCCACAGGAGCTGGAAAGAGACCATTTATAGAAACTCAATAGATTATTGACTCCCTAAAAAAATACACAGGCCTTGCTGTTATTTTGAAAGTAAATGTCACTCAAAAGAATAGCAAAACTTTATGAAAAGCCACTTTAAATTATCTAGGACTCAGCAAAACCAGAGCTGAGCTAATAATATAAATGTATGGAGAGTGTTGTGGAGCAGAAGAAGACTGTCAGCTAAAGAGCAGAGTTGGATATGCTTTTGTGTGTTATCCTGATGTACTTTTGACCCGCCTACATGTTTTAAACACGTTGACCTGTGTCTCTGCAGTCTTTTTGCTTGCAGAGGTCTAGTTACATGCATGTGATTGTGTATGGCACATTATATTAGGAGCATGGGCCAAACCTCATGGTCAGCAGGGATAATCCAGGTAGACTCTTCACTTCTCTTCTTGAAGGATTGGTTCAGAATGTGCAGTATCACTAAGGTCAGCTGCTTAGCTGGCAGCAGTGCAAACATGTGTTGTCTCAGGAAAGGTGGGTCACTAAATAGCACGTTTAACCAGCAGCCTCCTGAACCTGAGTGGATGATACTTCCTGATCTCCTTGGTGCTTTAAAACAAAGCCAGAAGTGCCATGCACTGTAGTCTCATGGAGGTTTTCAGGGTTCAGAGGTGCTCAGTGGTGCTANAGTCCTGCCCTGTTAATCCGTGGGGGGGCAAGGTGCTCCCAGAGTTGTGTTGCTCTCAGGTCCCTGGGTGACTTTGTGTGTGTAGGATATGAACGGGGGGCCCTGAGCAATCTCTTGAAACCAGCCACGCTTTAAGCATAAATCTGCAACCCCGGGGTGTTCAGTGTTGCCCAGCCAGACGGGCTGCAGCGCCGTGCCTCGTGCGTTCCGTGCTAACGCTTCTTGTTTTCGTATCAGGTTCTGTTACAGCATAGAAGTCAGACCCACGAGGCTCCTCTAAGATGTCTTACAGAAAGGAGCTAGAAAAATACCGAGACCTAGATGAAGATCAGATCCTTGGAGCTCTGACGGAGGAGGAACTCAGGAAGTTAGAGAATGAACTGGAAGAGCTGGATCCTGATGTAAGTTTTTTTTTTTTAAATTGAGACTCCAGGTAGTGAATCTTAGTAATTGTGGGGGAGTGGGCTGCATTAGTAATCTGTACTTCAGTGGATCCTCTGCAGAGCCTGTACTTGGTGCAAGAGTGGAAGAAACTGGCTGCAGATACACAGAAGAATTTTTTTTGCCGATGGAAGCACGGTCTACATGTGTGTCTTTGTGTCTATTTTCCTGCCCTTTTCCTGTGACAATGTGAAGAGCAACTGTGACTTGCAGCAGCAATATGAGCCAGTGCAGGGCAGTAATCCTGTAGAAAAGGGATTTGTGCNCCTTCATTTAGTCAGAAATCCAAATCTCTGAGTTTTGCAATGTGGGACAGTTTATTTTTAGCAACCTCCTAGCATCAGCAGGAGCTGCACATACGCAAACATGGGGTCTGCTGGTGCCAAACTGGTGAAAGGTTTTTGGAGCCAGCACTGTCCTGTTGCAGGGGATGTGCAGAGCCAACTGGCAGGCCTCTGGCTTATGGCAGTGTTACTCGAGGAGCCTGGGCACTGCGAAGTGAGAAATTGTTCCTGCGACATGCAGTTAGTGTTTCTGGAGCAAATGATGGGTGGTGTAGATTGCATCATCAGTATTTTTAATTGCAATGCGGGAAAATATTTGAGAGCTGGCAAGCTAGCTCCCAGGATTAAGTATATGGGCTGATGGGCTGGCTAGAGCTACCTCAGAAGACACAGAGTCTTCTGTGAAATATGAAGAAAGGTAAAATAACTATGGACATCTGTCAGCGCAGATGTAGTCTGCTTTAAGATTGCACAGCTGTCTCTCACAGCATGAAGCCTGTGAAAGCAAGCTGTCTCCTATGCCTCCCTGCTTGTGCAATTCACACACTTCTCTGTTGCCCTCCAAGGTTGCCTGGGTCTAACTGTTTCCTGTTAGTAATTTTCCTTCCCAGGCTTTTCACTGATAGAGATATAAATTATAATGAACTACTTTTATCAGGCAAGCATGGAAAAATCAGTGTATTGTTCAGCATCAGCAATGTTGTTAAGACATCACCTTGGATGTCTTAAAAAGTAAATGTTGACTTCTATCCAGTAAAGCTTTAAAGAACATGCTTAGTGTCAAATCTGGGAACAGTCTTACTGCATTAAGGCCGTTCTATATTTAAATATAAGCAGGTGTTTACGTGCCATATGTGTCAAGCACAAACCGACTTCCCTCGGTGGCTTACGTGACTGAATTACAAGGAGGCAGCTTGAAAAAAGGCTGAGGTTCACAGGGGCTTTGCTCTGCAACCAAGCGATCTTCTCAGTGAGACCCTCACTGTAGTTTTGTGATGGATCATGAAAGGCAGAAGGGACCCCCACAGCTCTCTGCTCTGTGAAAGATCATGAGATTTTACTGAACTGATTATTGTTGGGACACGTGGGGCATCGTGAGCACTTGGACAGACTCATATAGGGGGGAGAAGATGGCTGAGATGGCTTTCTTTCCAGAAAGAAATGTCTGGATCTGATGTTGCAGAAAAACATCCACTGGGCAGCATTTGAAACTGAAGGGGGGGAAGGAGCATCGCAAGTCTTGGATGGTGAGGGAATCAGTGGGGCTGGATGAAGATAACCTTTGACCCAAGGAAGAGCAAACTGTCCAGCAAAGTGGAGGAAGAGTGGTGCAGTGAGGGAAGTGTAGAGGGGGGAGTGTTTGATGGATGGGCGCTGTGGCCTGCAGAGATAACCTGTGTTTCTCCATGTCTAGAATGCACTGTTGCCAGCAGGGCTCAGGCAGCGGGATCAGACGCAAAAGCCACCAACGGGCCCATTCAAAAGGGAGGAACTCATGGCCCACCTAGAAAAGCAGGCAAAGGATATTAAAGACAGAGAAGACTTGGTTCCTTTCACAGGCGAAAAGAGAGGTATGGTCACCCTTTGCACCATGCTAGGTGCACAGTGGAAGGGTTGTGTCTGACCTGTGTTGATAAAACTTCTTTTTAACACTACTGGGGGGGGAAGGGTGAATCTGCTCTCTCTGCTGTCTAGCCCCAGCCCAGGCTGGTTGATTAACTGGGGTATGCCCAGGTCCCTGTGCTTGCTAATTTGGGCACCACCTGATATGTTGTTAAGCTGGATAGAAATCGTACTACTGTGCAGCCATCTCCCATCCCCATGGAACTGCATCTGTATCGGGTTCTGGGAAAGAAATCATCTTCTGTCCTCTCTTGCTCTTCCTTGCCCTCTTTGCCTGTGAGCTCCTCATGACAACTCCATGTTTCACTGTTGCCTTTCACACTCCATCCCAACACTGTGAGCTTCTCACTGTAGAGAAACTCCACAGCTCTCCGCAGCTCTGATGAGGCCCAGCAGTTCCTGTCTAGTTTTCATCATCCCTTGACAACCCCAGCCTTATTTCCCATTCTCCTGCAGGTTGCTTGTTGGTGTCTTCCTTCACCATATTCTGCAGCAGCTGCTACACTCCTGCTCTGCATGGCTCTGAGGCCTGTGAGCAGGGGTTTTCCTGTGCTTCTTTTCTTTTCCTCTCCTTCTGGCATCTTTTGCTGCTCTCCTTGTATTTGACCCATTGTCCAAGTGACTTTCTTGTTCACATTAGAACTCTGAATATCTTCTGACATGGGACATGGTCTGGTCAGTCCCTGCTTCTGCATTCCTAGAGCTTCTCAGCAGCTTTTTTCAGCTGTTGTGTCTCCCTCTGTATTGTGATACCCCTGCAGTAGAAGATCTGGTTGTGCACTGTTCATGCTAATGGCTGCTCAGTTTGAAAAAAGAAATGCATGAAAATGTAGGCCTATGAGCATGTTTCCTAACTGAGGTCTTTCTGAAAGGTGCCTCCTTACTGACCCAAGCAGCTCTTTTAAAAAGAGCTTGTGTAAAATCTGTTCATTTATTAAAAACAGAGGCAGTATTTTTAGATTTAATTTATTTTTCTTTTAGACTTAAAAGAAAAAAATAATCCTTGAGAGAAGTAATGAGTAAATTGAGTACCATCAGGAAGATTGGCTTGGTACCTTTCAGGTGTGCCCCAGTCCAATGTTGCTTACCCACCTGGCTAGCTCAGAAAGTAGAAACAGCAGGAGAAAGAGGTATTTCAAACATTTTGAGTCTGCAGCATCATACTTCAGTCTTTTGTGGTCTCAAATATATTAAACATATTTTCATTGGTAACATGCTGTTGAGAGAAGACGCTACTTACATTGACTGTGAGCCAAAGATGGTGAATTACATACTCACAGCTGTGATGAAGCTGTAAATAAATCACCACGCTTCCAGTTTGGAGGGTGATTTACTAGTTGGCCATGGGAGGTGCTCTCCCTGGCCATGCTGCTGTGCAGAGTGGGAGTTGGAGTGTGCAGACACACTGTGTTATGACATAAAATGTCATGCATTATCATCATCATGCATGCACCATTTAATCTAAAGTTCCAACTTGTAACAAAGCATGACTGGCATACAAAACTTTCTAAAACTTAGAAATTGACTGAAATTAGATAATTGAAATTAAACTAGAATTAAATCCCAGAAATTTTGATGTCGCTGAGGTGTCAGAAGGAGTTCCTGCATGATAGCAGAATTAAGTTTGCCCTGTTTCTCTTGTTCCCTGCTGGTGTTGCAGACACCAGATGGTACATACAGTTTGCCCAGCCATGCATCTGGTGGGACAGGGGTTCCCGACCTCCTCACCAAGCCAGGGCAGACATTTTGCTGCTGAGTACCCAGGAGATGACTGGCAGTGCAGGCACATGACTCTCTGCCTATTTTTGCAGGAGCAGCTGTGTCCCAGGAGGCAGATTCCTGCCCTCTCTGTCAGAGTGGCAGCGCACAGGCAGAGGATGGGAGCAAAAGGCTGTTTATGGCAGCCTCCATTTTGTCCCAGGAGACCCTGAGGTGCAGTTGCTTCTTCCTTGAGGCTAAATTTAGCCCCTTTCTGCATATCCCTGAGCAGCAGGATTTTTTATCCCTTTTGGTGACACTGGCTCTGGTTTCACAGAGGTGACAAAAATAGTCCTGGCTGGCATGCTAGGCCAGGCCTTCTGTAGTCACTATCTCTGCAGTGATCCGGGACTATTTCAGGGGAGGGGACTGCTCCAAAATGTTCCTGGAGCCCTCCTAACCCTGTCCCAGCAATGCTGGATTTACCCAGCAGACTGCTGCCTGCTATGGAGTGTTAAAACATCACAAGCCTCTCTCTTTTCTTTTGGGCAGTCACAGGTGGGTGCTGTGTTGTGCAATCCCAGACTGACCCTTCTGCCTCTGAGAAGAATCTGCTGCCCATTGCAGCATGAGCATGAGCTGGGAGCAGCTGTGCAGGGCCATCCGCCCTGTCCACTGTCCCATGCCTCCTGGGATGCAGCCAGCCCCGGCAGAGAAAGGGCTGTGGCTTGCCCAGGGATGGCCATGGGCAACGGGATGGGGCACTGGCAGGGAACCTGCTGCGTTCAAAGCTCCAGCCTCTTGTCTGAGTGGGCACCCCCCTTAGGAAAAGGCCACGAGCAAGCAGCCAAGGTGACAAGTTTGCATTACCAGCTGGACCTGTGGGTTTGCACCTTTGAACTGTAGGGAGCAGGTCTCTTTTCTTGGCCTTTTGCTGTCCAGAGACATAAAGCACAGGGGTCTCTATATGGCATGGTCTTTGCAACAGGGTTGAGCTAGACCCTAAGCCTGCTCCTCCTTGCATCCCATGTGTTCACTGAAGTGTTGTCTCTTCCTGCTGCCAGAGCCCTCCACCACCTCCTCTCCACCCTGTTTTGACTAATGTGCCATCTGCCTTGCCAACATGCACTTGGAGTTAGCAGCAAGAGATATCTTGGTGGCAGATCATGCCACAGTGATCCTGCACAGTGCTGGGTACAGGCTACTGTCCTCTCTTGAATGCTGGCAAGCCTTCACCCCTTGTGTGCAGCCTTCAGAGAAGTGAGGACCGGCAGGGTCCAGCTCTGCATGCCTTTCTGAGTGCTGTGCTATGAACAGCCACAATCCTGTACCAATGTGCTGCTGGGTTTCTGTAGCTGGTGCAAGGGCTGAGCTCTGCAGCTGCCCGTGTCAGGCAGGTGCCTCTCCATGCACATCACAGCAGGACTCCGACCAAGCTGATGGAAAGGGATTCACTTTCGCTTCTGGCTTTTCTCTTGTGCTCCCTCTGTCCTTTCTACTTTTCAAATCTCACAGCATGGAAATGCTGTGCAAGGGTAGCTGTGAGCTGGGTGCTGTAGCCGTACTGAGAGTGACCTCGCTTTGCATTTATAGGAAAAGCTTGGATTCCCAAGCAGAAGCCGATGGATCCTGTTTTGGAAAGTGTGACTCTGGAGCCGGAACTGGAGGAAGCCCTTGCTAATGCCTCTGATGCAGAGCTCTGTGACATTGCTGGTAAAATAATTTCACAGTAACTGGCAGTGCAAGTTTTTTAACTTCTAGGGGTTATTTAGTTCTTTTGTGGGAAATGAGCTATTGCACTTTTTGCTGTTTATCTAAATGTTGTCAGTTCTGAGGCAATTTACTTGCTAAAAAATTACTCCCAGCCTGTGTGATTTAACCAGGAATGTGGACCAAAGCTGAGGAAGGAGAAAAAGGGTTTATCTATGGAACAGTGTGTGGTTTGATCTTTTCCTTTGTCTCTCTCTACCTCTGATTGTTGCTAATAATGTACATTCAAGAGCACAGCTTTCTTCAAACTCAGTCTTAGGAAACAGTCAGGCAGACCGAGTGAGAATGTGGATTTCTTGTGCAGCCTGTTAAAGGATCTGTCACATTATAAAAGTATTTCATTAGGCACTCAGGCCTGGTGGTTGTTAAAGAGCTTTTTCAATGTATTTTCAGTGGTGGATTTCTTCTGATTTGTGTGGTTAGACAGTCAGGTGACAATATTGGTACGTTGCTGAAGCCCACAGTGTGGACTCAGCTCTGTGCTTGGGATAGGACATGCCTTGGCCAACGGAGCACCTGGACACCCCATGATGCTTTATGAAGCTCATGTGTGCTCTGCTGGTCCAGCAGTCAGTGAATATTTCAGTGATACTGCCTTCTTCTTCCAGTTTTGTCTCCTTCAGGTTTCCATACTTCCTAGCAGTATCCTTCTTGCTGGAAGTCTGTAAGAAGGTCTGTAGAATAACACCAACTAGACATTTTATATAAAACAATACCATATTTTGGCTTAGAAATGTGTTTCTGCATTAAGGCTCCCAAACATATGTACCCTGGCCAAGCATTGCATCTGTGGATTTTGATTTTTTTACTGTTGATCCTCAAGTCCTATAAAGCCCCATCCTATAAAATCTGCCTTTTTAAGCTCCAGATCTGTGCAGCAATTATTGTCCCATGGGAATGCTGTTCAGGGCAGCTTGTTCTACAGTTGCTGGGAGAATACACTTCAGTGGGAGCAGGAATACTGATGTGATACAAACTGTGCTGAAATCTCAATATTGACAGTGACAGCCTTGCTCCTGCCTGCTTAGCTGGATTCATTTAGCAGGAGTTTATTTTTCTCCTGCCTGTTTAGGAGGGGTCATTGTGAGCTGTGGTGTGTTGGATCCCTTCCTTGGCGAGGCCAGGAGGGTGGCTCCCAGTAGACCTGGAAGAGCTCCCACACCTTTGATCAGGTGAGGGAGACAGAAATGGGGGTGCCTTTGTTCTGCCTGAGTTTCTTTGGAGAATATACCATGAGGACCAGACTTAGAAAAGAGTGAGTCCCTCTTGTCTACCAACACAGTCTTGAGCCCCTAAAATGCATGGTCGTGACAGCAGACCCTTGTCTCTCTCTGCAGTCCAGATGCTCACACTGCTGGGGAGATTTCATTGTCCAAATAAGCTATGATTTGGGGACTGTCTGTGTTACCAAAACGCTGAGCCTGCAAAGGACTTTTCCAACCTGTGTTGCACCCTGAAAATTCCATCCACGAGAAAAGGACAGAGAAAAGAGCCAGCTAAAATACAAACAAGCGAAGTTGAAGTGCCCACCCTCACTCAGACCTTCAGATGGAGGCTGCTTGGCTCCATGAGATGGAGTTGGGAATGTGCTGGTGGCCGTAGGGAAGCTCACTGACACACTTTGCTGCTGGCTGTCCAGCCTGTGCAACCCAGACGTAGAGTCACGGTGAGCTGTCACTGTAATAGATCATATTCTTGTGCTGGGCTTCAAGGAAATCTTTCTCTTGCAAATTCCAGCCCTTCATGGCCAAAGCAACAGAACATGGTGACAGACTGGTGCCAACAAAGCCCAGGAAGTGCTTTGGTGGTGGCGTGCTTGGATTTTTAGGGAGAAATTTCTTATTTTCACAGCTGTGTCTATCCAGAGATCAAGACTTGTACAGATGTGTCTGTTTTAACAAGTATTCATGTGTCTGCATTTTTCTTTAGAAAGTCCTATAGCTATTAAAAAAGAAGTTGTTGATTAAAAAATCAGTTTATTTTCAAACTTGAACTTTCTGCACATAGCAGGGTTATATTTAGAAACAAACTCTTTATCCAAAAGTTCCTAAGTCCCTGATTTCTTATTGATCATTTGCAGCTGCCAGGAATTTCACCAGAGCTCCCAGACATGGTTCAATTTGCATTTTCATATTGGCTTTGCAGTCTTGAGTCTGAGAGAGACAAATTGGCTGAGTTTGGCTTTTGGGCTCTTACAGCATTTGAATGGTGCTCATACCACCACTCTCTGTATTTTTACCAAGCCAGCAGAGCTTTAGCTTCTCACAGTGTCAATTTCCAAAGGTACCAAGTTCACCACCCCAGCCTGCTGTTGAGTGAAAACACGATGTGCCTTGCTATGCTTCAGGTGACAGTCACCTGCTTGCTGCCTTGGGGCGGGTTTGGCTCCATGTGGAGCACAGCTCTTCTCCAAAACCAGGCTGTGGAACTGTGTGGCACATGCCTGGTGCATGAGAGCCCTAGAGCATCACCCTAGAGCAAGGGTGATGAGGATATGCGGGCTTCTGCTGGACTGCGCCAGTTACATTAAAGCCTACCAATGGCATTTTTTTGAGTATTTTTACTGTCTTCTCCTCATTATTTTCATGTGATGCTGAGTCAGGTAGGCTACTGGGAAGCTTTGAATATTTGTTTGTTGTCCACAAGATGGTGTTCCTCTTCTCCTATGGATCAGGCTTAGGCTGGAATAAACAAGGGAGCACATTGGAGCACTGTCGTATATTTATATCAGCTGAGGGGCTTTGTCCTCCCTTTGTATGTTTTCCTATGCTTGCACAGGGAAAGGTAGCATGCTGTGTCTTTTCCTGGCTCCGGAGCCTACAATAAGTCATGTTTCCCTGTTCCTGTAGCCATCCTTGGCATGCACACCTTGATGAGTAACCAGCAGTACTACGAGGCACTGGGGAGCAGCACCATCGTGAACAAGGAAGGCCTCAACAGTAAGTGATTTATGTTAGCAGGCTGCACTGTTTGGCTTTGAAGCTGCTAGCAGAGGCAAAGTGACAATTATTTTTAGGCTGAAGGTTAGAGCTGTCCATGTCAGAGCAGCCTGTAATTTATGGGGCCATCTCTGGTGAATCCTTGCCCTGTGCCAGCCAGTGCAGTCTCAGCCACTTCCCTGGTGCCTTGCAGGAGCCAGCCCAGTGCAAGGGACAGCCCCATGCAGGCAGTGTGCCTTCTGTCACCCAGATTTGACCTTAACAGCACATAGCAGCTGGCACTAGCTGTCCTGTGCTGGATGGCCCCAGTGGTGTGGCTTCTCATCTCGTGGCTGTTTGTCAGGTCATGCTTCCGTCTTCCATGCTTCCATCTCTCCCGTTCTGGAAGAGGAGGAACACACTCAAAGAAAAGGTAGTGCTACTCAGGGTGCTTTCATTTTCACATCTTGCTTTTCACTTGTAGGTGTGATTAAGCCCACACAGTACAAACCAGTTCCTGATGAGGAGCCAAACTCAACAGATGTGGAGGAAACCCTGAAACGAATACAAAACAATGATCCTGACCTTGAGGAAGTCAACCTTAACAATATTATGGTATTTGCTTCTTTCTACCTCCTTTCTTAGTAACAAGACTAAGTATCTGATGCACAGAAAGTGGACACTGAGTCTGTTTTGAGGCACAGAGCAGTATCATAACTGAATGGTTATGAAGCCAGGCAAGAAATGCCAGTGCTTCCCATTGTGGGCAGCAAAATGGATGTGGGACCTGCTGTGGGACAAAGGCCAGGGGTGGTAGCAGGAGGATTGCTCTAAGTGCCTGCAAATGTGGAGCTAGAGTGTCAAGAGCAGTTTGGGGAGACCCAAAACTGGCTGTCTGGTTAAAGCCATTTTAGGTTGCTTCAGTGATATAGACTGGCATATTTGGTGGAGGAAATGTTGATATATAGTAATAGATGGTGGGAGGGAAAAGGTTTCATAATCCAGATACTTGCCATGAAAATATGAAGAAGCCACCCTTCTTGCAGGTGGGTCTGTCTATCTCCCACCCATCCCTTCTGTGGACTCTTTTACTTTGTATGGAAAGCAGGTCAGGACATGGCACCCCTTTTTATGTTGCCTTTGGGACACATATACACACTAAAAAATACAGCTTCTCCTTCATGGGGTCTGTTAAATGATGGCATAGCAAAACAGCAAGAGCATGGGTAACTGCACGTGCAAATCAAAGATATTTTTGCCATGCTACTCACACCTTTCTAAAACAGAAATGTTTTTACTTTAACTTATTTGATTCAGGCTAGTGACCCCGGCCTTTGAGGACACGAGGCTTAGGCAGGCAGGCACACAAATTTTTGTGTGTTGAACTCATGACTTTGAGATAGGGTTTGGAGAACTGGGGAGCAACAGTGGAGGTTCTGCACTGCTGAGTGCCATGTTATGGCTCTGCAGATGAATTTGAGTATAGACGATTCCACATGGTGGGATCCAAATGGTGTGGCAAGAAGTCCAAGGTGAGGATGCAACTTACAGTTTCAGGTGGAAATTCACACATCTGAAAAGGGCATCTAAAGTACTTCATAAGTGAAAAACACTGATTTGGAACTCAGAAAAAGCAGCATGGATTGTTTGGGTTTTTTTCTGGGCTGAGACACAGGGTAGTAAATGTTAGCCTGTAAGATAGCTGCTTCGTATAAAGCAGTCAGGGGTGTCTGTGATATGTGTTACAAGATCATTTCAGGCCTTTCTGTATCAGTTCCCATTGGTGGACATTTTCTGGTGGCACAGATGTTTCTCTGTGCTGCTGCTCCTATCAGAGAGTGCAGGAGCAGTGCTTTGTAGGCTCATGGATCCTGGTTACAAACATCCCCACAATGCCCATGATCCTAATTAGCTGAGTTTCTGGACAACTGAAGAGCAGGGATATGGCTTCAAATCAAGGTAGTGAACTTTCAGCAGATCGAAAACAGGATGAAGACATTGCCATGCTCCTTAGAACATGCTGGTTATAGCAAGAGAACTTGTAAAAACATTTTTCAGCTCCTTCCCGAATTACTTGGGTGCATTTGGTGATTTGACCTTGATGAGAAGTTAAAAGTATCTTTTACATGTATTGCATATTCATTGCATACAGTTGATGGCCCACCACATGCTTTCTGCATTTCTTGTCACAGAATATACCCATACCAACTCTAAAAGCTTTTGCGGAAGCGCTGAAAAACAACACATACGTGAAGAAGTTCAGCATAGTCGGGACCCGGAGCAACGATCCTGTTGCTTTTGTAAGTACTGTGAGTTCATCACCCCAGTGTTGTGACAGGACCTCTTCTCGGGCAAGGTATTTTCAGCATTATTGACTGCTTCTGCACCTTGTGTCGTGTTTGGCACATTCCACACCTCTGGCTGTTTGCTGCAGGTGCTTCAGTTTCAGGAGTGGAAAACCTGCAGTGAACAGGCTTTGGTTCCTTCACTTCCATTTTTGTCTGTGGAGGTTTCAGGGTGCAGTCCTTTAATCCTTATAGTCTCATATTTATCCTCCAGGATCTCCTGGAAAAGGAGCGGGAGACAACAAGTGATGTCCTAGTGGCATCTTCTAAAAGAAGTTTCTCTGTCTCTCTGGAGATTTGCTTCTGTTGGTATGAAGGTGTGCACACCCGCTGCTCCCCTCACACACATCTGCTCCAGCTGTCTCTCATTTAAGCCTTGTGCAGACATGTGCAGAAGCAGGACTGCATCTCCTAATGTGTGGCCTCTGTAGATGATAATGGTCTTTATGGCTGTGTGTGAGTGATCTTAAATATAAGTGGGGACACAGAAAGGAGTCGGTCGTTCTGCCTGGCCTTCATGCTGCCTTCCAGGCTGTACCTTTGTATCCTTCTCCACCAGCATTGCAGTTTTTGCTCTTAGTCACCCAGGTTACCTCTGCCTACCTCCCCACATACACACACACATGAGCACAGCAGTTTCCTACTAGAAAATTTCTGGAGGGCAAGTACTGCTCTTAAATTACTTCAGGCACTCTGGACTGGACAGAAAGCCTGTGCAGGCAGGACAGGGCCTGTGTCAGAGCTTGAGGGGTGCTGTGCTGGGCTAGGGGAGCTGTGGGGCCAAGTGTTGTGGGTGCAGGTCAACCCTGCCATGTGGGCATCATCTTCTGGTCCTTTTGTTTCATGATGTAGATAGATCCTCCCCTGCAGTTTATTTGAAGGGACATTATCTGATCAGGTCTGGGGCACTACGAGCGTCCCAGCACTTCGGGTCTTACCCACTAAGGGAAGCAAAAATGATGAATATTGTTGTGATGATTCTTAGAGGACACCTTGTATGTGGAGGATCCCTTGTTCAAGACAGATGTTCGTCTCTTTGCGTGCTTTAATGGGAAGTATCTCAGTTCTGTGCAGTGCAGGCAGGGGCTCATCAGAATGGAGGCAGGCCAGTGCTGGCCAGCATCCTTGTCATACCATGCTGGCTTTAGAAGAGGGACAGAAGCCGTCACAGGGCATCTGCAGCTGTGGACTGTAACCTTTTGGGGTAGCCCCAAGTATTTGTCCATGCAAGGTTTTACTGTGGCCTGCAGCAGGCTTATGTTCAAGAATCCCCCTGCAGCAGCAGGGAGCCCCCTTCACTCCACAAAGAGCACTTCCATCTGGTGACACTGATGTGGGATCCTCCAGGAGTACTCTGGAGCTGAGGGGAGCTGAAGGCCCTGCTGCCCTGTGGGGCTCTGCCCCTGACTGCCACCTCTTCCTGCCCACCTCTGTCCACAGGCCCTGGCGGAAATGTTGAAGGTCAATAGCACGCTGAAGAGCCTGAATGTGGAGTCCAACTTCATTTCTGGGTCTGGGATCCTGGCTATTGTTGAAGCACTCGAGGGCAACACGTCGCTTGTGGAGCTGCGCATTGACAACCAGGTAAAGCGCCTGTGGGGGACAGCTCAGGTGAACGTGGCTGGAGTGTGGGGAGCCAAGGGTGCCACGATACAGAGGCTGGGGCAAGTGTAGCTCCCCGAGAAACCCAGAGCTTGAAGCAGCTGAGTTATGGGGAACTCAGAGACAGCTGATTGACAGACCAAAATCCTGGTTTCTCCAGATGTCCCTTAGCTGCTAATCTGTCCAAGAAAAAAAGTCCTTGGGCAAAAGGACTTGTGGGAATGTTTGCTGGAGGAGTTGAAGCCTCTCAGTTGCAGTGTATGTACAGGAACAGGCCAGTGGTTTGTTTTATCAGCTCCAAGTCAGAAATGAACACGGGTCCAGAGAAAGATCTGCAATCTCCACCCCCTTCCCTCTTAAGTGCTCGCTCTGAATCACCCTCTAGCCTGAACAGCTTGTTTTTCTGTTTTCAAAAGAGTCAGCCTTTGGGCAACAAAGTAGAAATGGAAATTGCAAATATACTGGAAAAGAACACCTGCCTCCTGAAGTTCGGGTACCATTTCACTCAGCAAGGCCCCCGGCTTCGAGCCTCCAATGCCATGATGAATAACAACGACCTGGGTGAGTCTGGCTGGCTGCAAGCTGGGAAGCACGGAAAGGCCTGTGGGGAATTCCTGGTGGGATTAGGGCAGAACTGCTCACGTTAAAAATGTCTGTGAATTTGAATGTGCCTCTTGAAGGGCCTGATGGTGCTTTGCCCCACAAGAAGGAAGGCAGCCTTCACCAGCTGGTGCCTTACTGCAGCTGCTGTCAGCCAGGCAGTGCTTTCTGCAGTAACAGGGAAAGGGCAAGGGTTACTGATGTGGTTCAGTAGAGCTTCTGATACAACATGTGGCACATGGGCTAAGAGCTCCTAGCATTTGTGACTCGTGCCAACTGCTTGTCTTCCTCCAGCTTCACTCCCACTTTAACAAGGACATGAAAAGTAGTAGAGTCGAACTTTGACAGCAGTTAAGATTTGGCCCATCCCCTTCAGCAAAACAAACTGGAACTGCTTCCAGGGGTATGTGGGACGACGCCACGTGGCTTTGAGCTATCTGTATACCCTCAATGAAGTGATCAAAAGCGCTTGTGAAGCAAAATGTGGGCAAGCCTGCAAACTGCCATTTCAGCCAAATCATGTGGCAGAGCCTTTCCACTGCTTGGCTACAAGCTGCTGAAGAGCACTGGAAACCAGGCCAGCAGAGCAGTGCTGAATGCAGCTAACACTCCCACCGTGCTGTACTCGGCAGCTGTCATATCTTGGCAGATGATGAATTTGTTGTGTTTTAAAAACAAAGAAAACCAATCTTGCTTCAGCCAGTACTGTGCTCCTAGGAAGCACAGCCAAGCACCAGGGGTACGTGCCAGTTCTTCAAGGATCACAGAAAATACTCAGGACCTGATCACTTGAGCACTGCACCGGGAAAAGCTTGCTATTTTCTGTCCTTTGGAACACAGCATGACTTTTTATGAGTCTGTAGCACCTGGCATTCAAAGTAATCAGCTCCAAGACTTAAAATCTAGTATTTTGATTGTTCCTGCTGTTAAAGGGATGAATTCGCTATTTGCCTTCCGTGTAAGAGTTGTATATTTTGCCTTCTTGACCACTAAGATCTGCCTCTTTTGTCTGATTTGGTTCTTGTTTGCAGCTCGTATTCTTTGGTCTGATGGTGTCTGGCATCTCAGCTCTACACCTGGACAGTGCATAAGTAAAGAAAAACTTTATTTTCCTCCCTGTCAGCAATAGCTCTCTGCTCGTGCTCCACTCCAGTGTTCTTGCCTATCAACTGATGGTACCAGAACATGGTTTTGATAGCTTCTGATCCCTACAATATTCTGTGAACCAGCTGTGAAGGCTTTTATGTTCTTCCTCATGAGCTAACTCCTGCATCCTCTTTATACATTTTTGTTCTGTTTTTTTTTCCCCATACCTTTCTTGGAAAGTCGTAAGTGTAGGCATCCAGAGATGTAGTAAATCAACTTTTAAGAATAGATATGAGATTGTTTTGCCTATGTTAACCATGATCAGAGGACCATAGCCCAATGGCTTAGGATAAGAAGATATTTTATTTTTTTTTTAATAATAATTTGAAAAGGCAGACTTTAATTTGAAAAATTAGCTAAGAAAAAAGTGACATCTGTTTCCTGCTGTCTCTCCATCAGTCAGATGATGCACTGGCCAAAGTCCAATTACAAAGACAAACTGTGAAATATAATTAACTACAGAATAAGGGAGGTACAGCTGAAAGTAGCTTCTGGCCTTAAAAACACACAAGGAGAAAAATCTTCATCATATTCCTTGATTTTACTGCAATAAGCCTGTGCCTGCTGCTTAAGGCAGGAATTCAGAAGCTGATGCTATCCTCTTTCTTTCCTGGCAGAACGTACATCTCTCAGCTCCTTTCTACAGCTGTTAAGGCAAGCCTGCCATCCACATTTGCCATGACTGACTCCTCTTTCTCTTCTTTTTCAGTGAGGAAAAGAAGACTTGCAGAGGTGAATGGGCCTATTTTTCCCAAGTGCAGAACTGGAGTGTAGTTCCTGGCTGTGAAGGTCATTCCCAGTGATCTGTGCTACACTGTGGAAACCTAAAGGCAATAAGTGCCTTGACAGAGTATTTGTGGTGCCTCTGTTCTGTTTTATGCACTAACAATTGAAATTAAACAGTGGCTGTAGTTTTTATGAAGATTTTATCCAGTAGGACTGTTGATGTTTTCTGTAGAGTTGGAAACTATTCAAGCCAACATGTCAATTTTATGCAACCTCAGTTTAGAATACAGTCCAACGTTAAATGGGGATTAATTTTTCTATAAACTTCCTGCACGGTGTTACATAAAGTTAGAATGTGGTATGCATGAGTGAAAGATACAATTGTTTCACACAAATTATAGAAGTATTAAAAAAATACTTTATTTTTGTTTTTTTTTTCAAAGTTGATCTCAAGTAACTACACAGGAGTAACTAGTTTAACAAGCACTTCTAACACCTGGAAACATGGCTAATTTCAAGAATTGTGAATTACAATTTTTTTACCAACATTTGCTGAATCATTTAATTGGAGATGCCATTTCTAATGCATCCCAGCATTTTTTTACAAAAAAAAAACCTGATCTCCACCCCCTGATTAAATGGAACTTAAGGCCACCAAATATAAAACAGAGTCTCAAAAATCGAGTGGTTTAGATGGGTCAATATCCCTCAATCCCATGCACATGTGAAGAAAGCAATCATTCTTAGAGGTGTGATGCAACCCCTAACCCCCAGAGATGGCCAAACTAATTGGCAAATGAGAACCTTCTCTTCTACTCCCCCAACTGCTTTCAGTTTCCTCCTGTTAAAAGTGTTTCTCCAGATGGAGACAGGTCAAATTCTCTCCTTTTGCTGTTTTGTCTAGATGACCATGTCTACTAACTAAATTTTGTTCTGCTATCAACTATTTATTTTACTGCTGTCCCTTATGTCCACATAAATGCAAGAATAAATGCTGTGGCCTAAAGAATGTGTGAAGTGAAATACCCCAAATCTGAACTTACACTGTGTATGATCTCACAGCTTTTTGTCAGTATCCACTCCTCTTCCAGCCTGGGAGGAATCCCCCACAGGCTTGTGGACCTCCCAGACCTGCAGGGGACACCCAAACCTCCCGCTGTTAATGTGGGTGGGATCCTGCTCAGTAAGAAGTCTCCAAGGAAAGAAGCATTGCTGTACTGAAACCTCAATCTTTGGACAGATGACACATCCTAGAAAATGTTCTCTCTTGCTAGAAATCTGCCTTTAAATGTCTGTTGGAGTGAAGTTTTTCAGCCTTTTGCATACGTTCTGGCAGAAGTCCCAGAGATTTCTTCAGAGCTTATGCACAAACACCACTGATAATTTAGCTCTGGCCAGTGAAGCAGAGAAACACTATTCAGCAATGTGGGAAACACACTTGTTGCTCTTCAAATCTTAATAAATGTGCCCACAGTGGTATATAAAATACTTCATTATAGCTTGTTTCCTTCACTGTGCAAGGACTGTATCAGAAAATTAATGTGGAAGAAAAATACTTGAAAACATATTAAAATGAAAAAAACTGGCAGATTTAAAACAGTACTTCCTTCTATGTGCACTGTGAAGACTGAAATGACCAACTAAATAATTGAATCAGAGCCACACACTTTCAGCTGAGCCATCCACATGGATTTATTTGCATGACACAGGCTCAGCTCTTCCCTTGGTTTCAGAATGTAAATTAATCTCATCCTAGAAAAGCCTGGTGGTACTAAGAAGCAGAGACATGCAAGGAGATGCATCTGCAGATCAGGGAGCACTACCACGGATACTACTACAGCCCTTAACAAGAAAAAAAAAAAAGACAATTACTTTGTCCTGTGTTTCACTGTAGCAGCATCCACACTAACCCTGCAACCCAAAGGTATATATTAAGCTGTGAGGAAGATTCCAGGTTCCTCACAGAGCTGTTTTGCTGCAGGGTGCACCTGACAGCTGAGGGTGGTGCAGCAGAGACAGGCAACGCTGAGGCATCAGGCCATGGGGTGAAAAAGCTTTAAGCTGTGCAGCAGTGGAGCTACAACATGGTGATACTTAGGAGGAAACATATCCCTGTTTGGCCCAGCAGTTCCTCAGGAAAAGCCATCTGGTGACTGCAGCATCTGGCAGTCACAGCCCATCTGGCTGAAAACTTCCCTCTCCTGCAGCTCACGCACCTTCTCTCAGGCATTGCCACTGAGGTGTCTGGATGCCACCACGTAGCTTTTCACATGGCAAGTCCTTGTTTGCATTCATCTGACAAGACTGACCCAGGAAACGGGACAGAGAGCCCCTCATGGGCTAACGTGCAAGAAGCAAGACTGTCTCATCCCCTTCTCTGCTCTCTGCAGCAGAGAGAACATGGCTTTAAGGGACTCCATCTGTACATCTCAAATCCTTCTCCTCCCTTGCCTTAGTGCAGCAAGGACCAGAAGAGGCCTCCTGGCTCCCCTCTGCCTTTGAGGTAGAATCTCCAGCTGCCAGGAGCTCTCAGAAGAGTTGTACCTTGTAGCCAGGTCTACCATGTGGCAGACTAGCTAGGTTTCAGTGTTTATATCCACAGAATTAAGTACCTCCAACACAACATGTGAAGTGTATTTGTGCAGTACTTAATTATAATGGAAGCACTAAAGGTTATTTATCATAGATGTTTCAGAAATTTACATATAAAACATAGTTGCTGCCATCCTGTACTGGTGATACAGAAACAGCATTACAAATTTATTACAGCGCTCCAGACCTGCTGATAGACTGAATTACAAGTTTCTGTTCTTTTTAGCCTAACACAACAAGATCACGGGGCACCATGATCACCCAACAGTGCTTCAGACCAGACCTGCAAGCAGAGCTTGCGTGTTTCTTCACGAACACTCCACTCCTCAAAACCACAGAGGTTAACTGGCCAGCAGGGACCTGGAAGCCAGGGAGACGTTGGCACTGCTCAGACTTCTGCTGAAGGTGTCTACTGATGGGAATTTTTACATTACTTCTCAGGGATGGGAGAAGTAATTCTCCCACAGAGAATTCTTCTGTTCACAGATTTACTATTAAATACTATCCTGGAGAGATTCCCAAAGGAAATATACCTAAGGTCCAGGGTTTTGCCTTGTTAATGGAATTGTCAGGAGGACAGTTGGTGAACCGTTGATTCCATGGTAGCAATATTGGAAGCAAGAAGAAATGTTTGCCATGGCTTTAATGTTTGCCAATGCCCATGTATTTTAAGTTGCCAGTCAAGCCAACGATGAGGCTTTGCTGAATCAATAGCACCATGGAAGAAAGGTACAATCTATATGAAAATAGTATAGCCCTGTCATTAAGCAACTCCAGAAACCTAAGAAATTATTTTCTTTCTTTTAAAAGCATCTGCTAGTAAAAAAACTCCAGACCTAGTGGCTTTGATATCCTAATGACTTACTGTTTAGGTCCCAGGATGACAGTAAATTTCAAAGATATTTTTCAGTCAACTCACGTCTTCCAAACTATTAATAAATCCTTTCTGTACATTCTACAGCGTCAGGCACACAATACAGCACGTGGGGCAGTATTTTAAGCTCATCTGCTGTAGGTCCCTTCAAAGACAATTTCTCCACTAACAAGTGCTGGAAATTGCATAAACTACTTGCAGCTTTTAAAAAACTCATGTTTAAAAAGCACAAATGCTCCCCAGAACTTGAATTATTTAACTTGGATAAAGGATCTTGCAGTCTCCTCATAGCTGTTGCTGACATTTATGCACACATGCATCACTTCCAGTGCCATGATGCTGGTATTTTGACAGTTTCTGTGCTCCCCTCTTTGTGTGCTTGCTTCAACATGCTTCAACCTGTCAGGTTTTTTTAGTGCAAGCAGAGCTGAGCCCTGCATATTTTGTACACTGACAAGCTGAGGGGAAAAAAAAAAACCAGTTCCCAGGGAGACTGAGCACTGGAAAGAAGAGCAGGTTTGCTGTTCATCCTATAGGTCATGCAAGTATGGCTGGGCAAACAGTATCTCTGGGCCTTTGCTCCAGTTCCTGATGCTGCCTTCAGCCAGTTTTACAGCAGAGTTAAGTCAGTAATTTCAGGTAACTTTGCCTTGCTTCTCACTGGTATAAAGCAAGAGATGCACGTCGATGACGTGCACGTGGAATATATCTTCAGGATCTAATCTGGTCACATACCCACACCAAACTGATAAATCTTCTGTTTGCACACCTTGCAACAAGATATTGAAGCAGATGCATGATCTTGGAGAGGTCAGACAGGTTGATCTCCATATGCAGGAAGAAAAAAAATGGCAATTGTTCTTGAATTCCTTCAGTTCCCTTTGACTTGTGAGCAGCTCTGTCACAGTGCAGGTACTCTGCTCCAAAATCCCCATGGTAAAGGCCACACTACAAGACTGTACCCAGAGAGAGGAATCCTGTAGTGCTGGTAATGGATTGGGCACTCTGGTAACTTACAGGCAAGTAATGGATGGTTTTCAGGGCATATTCTATGTTTAAAGGCAGCATATGAACAAGACTTTCCAAGCCAACATATTTCCATAATTTCCAAACCTAACTAAACAACAGATAGAGATCTGATTACAGAAGCCCTTCCCATGAGCACATGCCAGATTAACCAATGAAACAGCTTAATCTTTTCCTGTGTCCAGCATCCTTGGTTCAATTGGTACCCTTGGCCGTCTCCTTGTACATTCACATTCCTCCTTAAGTGTCTGTCCTGAAGCCCTTGAAGTCACCTTGAGCTCCTTCTCTTGACAAACAGGACAGCAAGCTGTAAGACCCTTGTTGCAACAACTTGGACATGTCAGGACAAGCTGCCGGCAGTGCTGACTGGAACAAAGTTTATACTGGTCCCACAGCACCCCACAGTATCTGCATGCTGGAGGGAGGAGGAAAAGACAAAGTTAACACTGCATACTGCTCTGGCTGTAGCCTTGCAGAGGGCTTGCCAAGGTACCCGGGGCTGCCAGCTCTCATTTAAATGGCTATAGTCTTGCAGGTTTTTAATTCCCGTTTAGCCTGACCGTCTATAAACTATTTAATTTTAAACCATCTTTTTTTACATACTTAGGACAGTTTTCCCTCTGGAAAAGAGGAGAGTGTTCACTAGTGCTTTCTCTAGTTCTGAATAGAAAGATTAGATTCTTACTGCCAAGAGAAGAAGACATGCAGGTGGCAATTAAGCCAGTATGCAGGAATGTCACCTGCTGAGGAAGGGGATGCCATGGAACTTCCTTCCATCTACAAACAATGGTTTGTGCAGACAGGATACCATTTGCAGTCCTGGTAGAATCCTTCCAGAACATCACAGGTTTTAAGTGTTTAACTGAAAGCTGTAAGGATGGCTGTGATACATCCAGAGTGCGTGTGTTCTGTTTCTACACAAAGTCAGGCCCCTTCAAGATTTACAGAGTAACTGAGAGTAGGAATGGGAGGTTATCCTTGAAAAGTTACCAACTCAAGAGACAAAAACAGCACTGCTTCCTTAGAAAAAGGGCTAGAGCCAAATTTCAGCTGCTTTTTATATCTGGTAACTGACAGCAAAATAAGAGATTAATTAATTTGCAGTAATTGAAGAGCAATCCCAGCCACAAGACCAGGGCAACGTTCTTAACAACTTCAACTAGAGGCCACTGAAATTCCACTTGATATAGAATTTCTTAAGCATGAAAATAACCAAGAGCATAGTGCCACCGCTCTCCCAATACCTGGAAGTCTTTGTTGCTGTTCTGTGAGACTGCTGGAGCAGAGGACTGATGTCAGAAGGAGAACTATTTAAGACTTGGGTCACTTGGCCAACCACAGTCTGATCAGCACTGTGGACAACAAGCAGGTAATGTCAGTTGTAATGCTGGACATATGTCTCTACAGGTGCAGATGGCTCATAACAGAGCTGTTCTGCAGGGGACACTTCCTTCTACTGCTCCTGTTTTAGTGAATTCTTGTTAGTGACTCCCTGTCCTCTCATTTCTGTTTTACATGTTAAAGCTATAGTGTTGACAGTCATCACGAGAAGTGACAGCACAGTGACAGAGATCAAACCAAGTATGAGGAAGAACTGCACAGGCCAGTTTGGCTGTCCCTACCCTGCACACCTCTGGAAATGATTGTAATAGCTTCACAGCCTTCTGCACTTACATTAGCTAGTCCTACCTGAGATGATATCTTCATTGGAACAAATGGCGTAACGATCATCAAATACAAACAGCTTCCCCCTGTAGAATCCATCTGGAAACTCTTCTAGGTACTTGTGAATTCCACCTTTTAGCTGGTAAACCTCTCTGCACACTGCCTGTTTAAAGCATATTAGCAGAAAAGCTGAAGGAGACCACAGCAGCGGTGGTGTGCCAGAGTTCCCAAAGCAAATGCTGTAAATGCCAGGAGTCAGCCACACTCCAGGCAGTGCCACCAGGGAGTGAGTACTGGGCAGCTCCACAATGCTGGCTTGTTAGCCTGAACCCAACTCTTCATTTAATGTTACGCTCAAAAGAAGCTGGTAACCTCCTCACCTGAGGAAGGTTTGCTGCATCACAAATCAACTGCTTTTGAGCCTCCATGAACTTGTTCAGTTTTTATTTAGTTCACAGTTAGTAGAAGTACAATTTTGCAGGGTTCGCATTCATGCGGCAGTGAAAGGAACCCCAAGATTTAAATCTCTGGAGAACCTCTGTGTTCTGTTCCTTGATCCTTGATAGAAGGATCCAGGAGAAGAGTGGGATGGAAATTTTAGAACACGATTAGAAGAATGCACTCTGCTGGATTTAGTTCTGCAACACTTGGGATAGTACTGACTGGCTAATTTTCACGGCTCTGAGATGCCCAAGCTGTGCAGTAATGACCACAGAGCATAACCTAGACAGTCTGTGGAAACACTGCAGAGTATCTTCAAGCCCTCCTAAAACAGTCCTACAAATAACTCTTCTCAGGAAATGGGTTATGTAATTATTCTCACTGCTGTGACACCAGGCCATGCAGGTCATACTGAGCCACACTGAACTATCCAGGTCCTTGACAGACAGCGTGAGACAAGCACACGTCAGAGCTATTTATCTCCCCACCTGCACATTCCACAGTTTGTGCACGGTAAAAGTTCCCCAGCAAGACAAAAGACAGGTGCCCTTAAAAGCAGCCTCAACTCCCCGACACTTGTGCCCTCAGAATCTTACCTTGCTCCTGAGGTAAGCAGAGCCTCTTTCACAACGAATCCCTCCTGTGCAGTACATCAGGACACGCTTGTCTTTAAAAAGCTCCAGGTTTTCATCTACATAGCTTGGAAAATAGCTGAACTTCCTGATATCTGGAGCCAGACAGCCCTGGAAATGCCCCTGCAATTACAACACATGGCCACGCAACTGGTTACAAGCACTGTTACTGGTAATGTCTGTGCCTCAAACTAGAGGGACTAACAAACCTTTGGGCTGGAATATTCTAGGCAGTTTTAGGCAGCTCCTCAGCTGCATTTATGTATCGAAACATACGCTAAAATCTGCAGGATTCTGGACACAGCAAGTCTCCTCATCAAAATAATGAAGAGAGAGCTAAGCAGATCTGTCAGAGAGAGGACAAACCACAACAGTGCATGAGGGGTGGTGGCTTTGACAGCAGGATGCCCCTTTCAATCTGAAAGGTGACAAAAGATGCTGAAAAACATCCCTACAAATCATGCTACTTCAAACATTCATGCTCACATTGTATGGACCACACTGTTTTCTTCCTGTATAAACACTTGGCCAGGCACAGCCTCCATCCTGAGGTTCTGGGCAGGTCCTTTACTGTTTGTGTCTAATACTCATTACTAAACTGCACTCTGCTCACATTACAGTCAATCTGGAGTATGAAATATCTTCTAACAGTAATATTACATTCTCATAATTGTAAATACTTCACTCCAGCACCTGTAAAGAAATAGGCAAGCAGCACTTACTATTTTACTTTCATAGAAGTTCCTACAATCCAGCAAGATGGTATCACTTTTTCCTTGAGTGGCCTGAGACAAATACTGTTCTACTTCTCTATGAAATTCCTGAGGGGATAAATGGATTCCTTTAACAAAACAAGGAAAAAAAAAAGAAAAAAAAGGGA
>VWZN01007528.1:1675-23326 GCA_013396955.1 Regulus satrapa
AATGAGAGATGTTTTTCCAGACAGTTGCCTGGTATTACAAGGGTTGTGCAAGCTTGAAGCAGTTCCAAAGTCTATTTGTGCAGGTGGGTGATTAGAGGAAATAAAAACTTGGTAATAGTCATACCCAACTCTCTTGGATGATGCAGAAACAACTAAACAGACCCCCTGCTGCCACTGGAATGCACTTCACTGGTAATTAATTCCAAATACAATCCTGAAATAGCTGCCACATCCAAGACTGGGCCAGTTATAGCTTTGAGTGCTTTCAACAAGACAGTTGCAGATATATATTTACAATTCTACTCAGAAAAATGATTATTCAGGTTTAAGTGTGTGGGAACCAAGCAAATTCAAAAGAGCAAATTCAAACAGTTGAGTCCAACAGTTCTCCCTATGCATCCACTGTAGCTACCTACTGATTCTGTTATTCATTATTCCATCTGTTCTATTGAAGTGTCTGTGGTAATGTTTGTTCCTTGAAATCCAGAAATACATGATTGTCCTTATCTGTAGTTTGTAGATGTATTCCATATTATATAGTTATGTAGGAGAGAAGATTTGCTGTGGGGATTTAGTCAAGTTGAAACAATTTTAAAGCTGAATCTTATCCTATGGGAAATTCCTTAGTCCTGTTAGAGGCTACTCTATAGCATTAATGTTTTTGTTATCTGCCTGACAAAATAGGACATTTTAAATTTTTTTTTCTGGCTTTCTGTATGAACTGCTTAACTTACTACATGCAAGTGCTATTAATCTTTGCGATGGGTCCCCCACTTACAGGGGAAAACACATTTTTATCACACATGCTGCCCAAGAAGTCTTACATATGGCTTCTGTGAATAAAATCAGTATGGTTCCCGCTACTTTGTGACCTGCTCTGCTCAGTTTTGAATCTGTTAGTTCTTTCCTATTTGATGGCTTGGGATCCTGCCATGTAAATCTGCTTGTGCTGGAATCCAGCACCCAAGAGTGATCCACAGTGAGCCCTCATACAAGCACATATACTTTTACTGAAGTCTGTGGGTTTGGTTTAGAGTAATGGGTTTATTCTTCTTTCTCTGCCTTAGAAACGGTTGTTAATGAGCCCTCTACAAGATTTGGGGCATCACTGGGCCCAAATTCTCTTTGCCATGCCAAATCAGATTTAGATGACTCTTCATGTGGGCTTGTGTTTCTCTTTTGCTTGTAGATAAAGCTCAAAGATTCCCTGAAGCAGAATCAGGGATGTTTCTTGGTCTCCTCAGCATGAGGGTATCAGCATATCCCTGATAAAGCATCCATATCTTTTATTATCACAGAAATCAGATTGCTGGTTTATCTATCACTCCAGGGGGATTACAAATGGAAATTCCTTTTTTCATTCCAGTTACAAAGATTTTAAAAGGACTAGATGACCCTTCCCTCATTATCAAAGAACATTAAAATCTTTTCCTAATGACACCATGCACAGTGGGACCTGCATGAATGTGTTAATTTCTTAACCAGTAAATTAAATTAGGTATTTTGGTGGCTCTATTTTCTGCAAGGAGATGTAAGTTCAGTCACTGAAGACTGATCCTCCAGAAATAGAACTATTTCTATAATATCTTCTTTTTTTACTGTTCCAAGATTTCTATTGTGATTATGACTGGTTTCTGTCCAGAACAGATGATTAGCATTTCCATGTTCTTTTTAGAGCTTTTTGCCTTCATGTAACATATTTGATGTTAAGAGGACATGAAATGTGTACAGACAAAGTAATTTCAACTTTTTTCTCCTAAAGATAGATCCAAACCCATAGAAATTTCCAGACTAGATTAGAAATGTCTAATAGTCTAGCAAAATTAGTCTTCTGTAATTGATCAAACTTAGGTCTGTCTTGTTATCACATTGAAAATAATTTTGAGCCCAGATAGCACTGAGCCATCTGGACCTTTATCCATATTTTTGCATTGTCCCTGATGCTGGGGTGTCCAAAACAGATGCAGGATTTTGACCTACCTTCAAGTAGTTTGAATCATTGCATGAAATATTCCACAGAAAGCAGAGCTTGAGGAAGCTGTTACTAATAATAGGGTGCCTTTGGATTTGTTAACCATTTATGTGTACAGGTGTATCTCTATATATATATATTTATGTGTATGTTCATGCACATTAATTTTCCATCCTTGTCTTTTTTCTCTCCCAGGTTTGCAGTGAGCAAACCAAGCCGAGCCCTGAGTTTGCAGTATAAATTTCTGCAAGGCCATAATGATTCGACTTTGTGCTTTAAGGATTTTGTTCATGCTTAGTATGGGGTTTTTTTGGATGTTTTAGAATTTAGTGTATGTTTTAAACACAGCATTAGGTGTGTAATATATAATCTAGTTCTGGGTTATTACTGGTCCAGACCTGTAAAGTAGAATATACATTTCTTCCATTTTTATAGAAAATTATAAATCTGAGAATATAGTATTTAAGTGACTCCACAAATAATTGGAATATGGAAATAATTGGAATATGGAAATAATTGGAATATGCGTTTGCATTATAGCTCAAAGCACTGGATCTGAATATGAAATAAGTCATCATTTGCAATTGCTATTTATTTCTTCAGTCACAGGCCAGCTTTGGAGCACATAAACCAGATTCCTTCTGGATCTCACAAAACTCCATTTTAAGTGGGCACCAAAAGCATAGAGTCCTTTTAGAAGCTGGAAATTGGGAGGAGCATGTATGAGGGATCTTGGTAGAATAATTAAGTTGCTATATAGTGCTTGAAGTTCAAACCCACATTTATTGTAAATGGAGTGTCATGCAGATGAACTGCTTTTCTTCTGCTGATTCACTGCCATTACACTTAGTTGTAGAAATAACTGATGTAATGGCTAATACAGACGTAACTGTAAATTTTGATAAGGATGCTAGCATGTTTCTGCAATGAAAGTAGAAAACTAGATTAACTGTGTGTTCCATTTTAAAGATTTATTTCTGTGGTGAAATTCAATTATAATTATATTTCTGGATTCTGAGCTGTGTCTGGCTTTTGATATTTTGCTGGGGTGCACTAAGTGTTCTGGTTAGTGTACTTAGTGTTGCCTGATAGTTAATATTGTGGCATTGTATACATATAGTGCCTTTTCTTTGGGTACATTATGATTTAAAAAACCAACAAACTCTTAGAAAAGTTTCAGTGAGTGGTCTTTCCTCACAGTACATAGATAGTGGGATGGAAATATCAATTAAGAACTTGTTGACCTCTGGTGTTACGGTCTCTTATTAGCCATTATTCATCTGTGCAGTCCTCCCTAAGAAAAAAGACATATGAAACTGACTGTTGATGTCACACAGCACAGGAAAATACAAATTTCCTGTGCATGGGGTTTTTAAAATCATCTCAGTTAAACAGTTGACATTTTTATGTTTTTGTCTGACATCTTGGAAGACAGCCCTAGAATACCACCTTAGTTTGCTCTTACAATATACTAAAAGACCACATTAATATATTTTCCTTGTTCTATTCTATTTCCATTGCCCTTAAAGAAAATTGAGAATGTCAAGTCCTCAGTAAGCCTTTGCAAAAATCAAAATAAGGTCCAATTACATAGATCTTGTGACAACTTCTAATATGTGATGGAGGAAGGAAGGAATATTGTTAGAGCATGCTTCAGTTCATTAGTTTTCTGCTTCTAGATGATCCCTGGAACCTAGTGCTATCTGATTTACACAGTAACATTTAGATTATTGCAACATGAGCCAGGAACTAGAAGAGAATGGCATTTGTAAATAGTTCCCTGTTAGCTGTATCTGTAGCACCTATCAGAAATTCAATATGGAAGCTAATTTTTTCTGGGTAAATTTGGTCGTTTCTTAGGTTTCCAAGTTCTATTTGCCATGAGATGTTTTTCTGAAACTTGCAATGTTGCCATTATTGTTACCTGAAGGGGGGGAAAATTGCTTTGGATTTGTCAACAGGGAAAATGAAATAGTTATTATTACATAATTTAATTCCAAAGAAAATATATTCAAAGATACTCTTAATGAAACTATAAGTTCTGTATATATAAACAAACAGGTCCTAAAAATCGGTTGCAGGAGCTAATTTGATGGTGTTGTTCTTTCTCTGATGGAGCAGACCCAGGTAGTAAGTCATTATTGGTTGCATAATGGGAACATCCTACTGTGAAAATAAACAGCTGTCCACAATAAAGAAATTGTTTACAAGAAACCATTACATGTCAGACACTTAGCCCCTTGAGAAAGAAGGGAAGCTGTGAAATACTGGGCAATTGAATGTTTTTTTTTTCTTGTCTGTTTATTAAAAAAAAAAAAAATACAAAGCAAAAATTCGTTTTGCAAAGTTTTGTTTTTAGGCTGTATAAACATGATTTTTTTTTTTTTTTTAAATTGCTGCTTAATTTTGCTTGGAAAGAAAGACTGTAACTACTCTTTTCTGAGATTGCTGTATATTGTATATACTGCTGAATTGGTTATGGTTGTATTCACACATTGTAGTTGGAGAATTTTTTCTCAGCTCTGTCTACTGGGGCATGTAACAGCCCTGTTCCCTCTCCTGTATTCCTTCTAATAAATTTTCCTTCCAAGAATGTCACTCCTAGTTGGTTCAGTGGCACTTGTGTGAGACTCTATGAAGGAGCCTTCAGTGAGCTACTACTGAATGGGATCAACATGAAATCTTTCCTAGGCAAAGACTAAAATCTTTCTCATATAACTTGACTCCTTTGTTACCCTCTTCTGCATATTTAAAGTGTGGTTAAACTGTGCTGAGGTGACTGTTGACAAGGCTTTGAAACTGAATAAACTGGTGGGCAGATAACTGCATTTGTTACCATTGGCACCAATCCACATTTCTTATGATGTGTCCTCTGAGTGGACATTCCATCCTTGAGATATTCCTGCATCTGCAAGACTGCCTGATTTCACTTACCAGGCTTTCATGTGCTAAATAGCTCAAGGGCAGTTGTGCTAAGCACAGCCACACAGGCTCACAGGGAAGCAGTGACAGAAAGGCAGGGTCTGCTGAAGTACAGAGGAGTTTGTGTTCTTTATAGCTTTAGCTGTTTGTCAGAGACAATAATTCTGGTTTTTTCTCACACCGGTGAGTAAATAACTGCACTAAGTGTACTTAGCTGGATTCATGTGGAGCATTTATCACACTAGAATTTTTTTTTTACCTTCCTATATATGGTGCCTGTATTCCCACATTTCTTGACAGTAGTATAGTCTCTTGTTTGGTGTCTCCCCAAACTGAGGGCAGGGATCTCTTAGAGCAACTCTCTGATTCCTCAGTAAGGGAGGTCCATAAATGATTTTCTGTCTGTCCATAGAGTGAAAGAAGATGCTATTTCATAGTCTGGAGCAAAAGTGTCTGAGACTTTCAGCTTGCTTAAGGTGTTACTCATATCTAGCCTTTGTCCAGATTTCCAGAGTATGGAAAGTCTTTAGAGGTTTCTCTTATTGTCATATCCCTATCCCTTCTTTGATGAGCTGGGCTTTCAAATCACAGGATACTCATTTACATGGTGCACGTGAACAGTTTTAAAATTAGACACCAGGTCAGGCAGGAAAGAATATGAGAGACTTAAGGCTTCTGAAATGTTATCAAAATTCTTTTGTATCAGTTATGTTATGTGAGAATTGATTTTCAGTTCCTTTCTAAGGCTGTGTAAAAATTGTCTTGATACATTGTATTAACACACATGTATTACTTTATGAAATGAATTGCTTCTGAGCCAAGCTTTCTGTGCACACTTCTGATGATTCAGGAAGACCATCTGTGTGGTACGACTGCACACCTTTGGGTGGGATACTTTTAAAAAAAGTTGGACTTTTCTGTTCCTGTGACAGGGAGGGTTCATTTTGTCAGGTAACACCTGAGGTTATCTACAGGATGCCTCCATTTTGTCTGCCAATCTGCCATCTGAATTTTTGTTTAAACTTTCATTAAATGCTGTATCAGTATTGCTGAAACATTTCAGCCGGATGTTTGTTTTAGAAAAATGAATTTTCAGTCTGTACTTGATTAGAAACTTTGATTAGAAACCTCATCCAGTTGCACAGTGTTCCTACAAGAGGAATCCAGCAGATTTCCTAGAATCACTCATGCTGTGAAAGTGTCTGTAAGTTGGAAAGGCCATCAAGTTTACATTCCTGAAACTATTCCCCTTTATCCTATATTATCTCTGTTAATGTAACTGCATATTTCCTTCCTTTCAATATCTCTGTTACCCTTCCAAGAACTCTTTCAGGTTAGTAGGACTGAGAGAGAGAAGCTTCTGTCATGGTTTTCACAATGGCATTTGTGACTTGTGCAGAGAAAGGAGGTAATGTGTGTACCTGTAGAAGTTGGTCAGGCAAAAGTTTTCTGGCTTGAGAGCTACTTTGCTTATTGATGTTTGGGTTTTTCTGGAGTAGATTTGTCCACAGGGTAGGAGCATGTATTGGACAATCACCATAATCACAAAAAAAGTTGTTTTCTGTGAACCCTGGTGGCTGTTAGTTGAGGCCTACAGACATGAGATTTGACATCATTGTCTTGATGCAGAGCTTCAAGTGTAACAGCACATTTAGGATCAAAGAACATATCTTTGTAACTCACCAAGAAAGATGCTCAGTAAATTCACAGACACTGTAGTAACTGTAATAATGACCATAACCATACACAATGGCACTTGCCCTGGAATCTGAACTAAATAGTTTCTTTGCTGGTACAATTCTAAAGGCCTGAAGTAATGTGGAGTTTTTTGCCTTCTGCTAAGTCATTCCAGTGATTGGGTACTCTCACAGCTGAGAAGCTATTTCATAGTCCTCTCTATCCTCTGATCTGATTTTTACTAACTTTAAATTAATCAAACAGCATTAAGAACATCTAGAGAAAGTAAGAAGGATATTTTAAGTCCTTTTAATGGTCCTTCATAGTGCCAAAAATGGTAAGAGCAAAAATGTGTCTAAAGAGCAGTTTCCCAGGTACATGCAGGTGTGCAGGTATTTTTAAGCCAGCTGTAGGTTATCTAGCTGAGGTACTGCTGAAAAGGGAGCTACTACAGTGCAGAACTCTATGGAGGATGCAAATTTCACCTGAGAAACTGAGCATATTTTCACATAATTAGTCCTTTGGTGGTCAGTTATGCTGGTCACAATGTTAAGAACGATGTCAGTGATGGCTATTAGAATTTTCTGAGTTAGTATGTGTTTGTATAACATGTAGAGCTTGGTCATATGTGTTAGGATTTTTCAGGATGAGCTAGAAGTTGCATTATAAATCTCCCTTTCAAGTGACCTCTTGTTATAGTGCTAATATTTGGATTCACAGTCAGTAATTCAAGGTAATGAACGAAAAATATTAATGCTTGGTTTCACCTCATATTGTTTAGGTACTGAGAGAATGCTGTATCTTGTCTTAACATGGAATGAATGTATGGGCTGAAAAGACAAGTGTCGATATGCAATATATTCCTTAACAAAAGTATTTAACTTATATTCGGTTTTGTAAGTTTAAATAGTGTTCTGAGTAACCTTCTGTTTTCAAAGTTCTTTTTTATTTTAAAATATACAAAGTATTTGTAATTTCACATAGATGTTATTTTTATTCACAGATAATGCACCTCAGGTAGCAATTACCGCACCAGGATCTGGTAACCATAGAAACAGCTCTACAGGCCCAACACCTGACTGCTCTCCTCCATCACCAGACACTGCACTTAAAAACATAGTGAAAGTCATACGTCCTCAGGTAGGTGCTCACCACGAGCATCCTCTTATTTGTTGCATTTCTCCTTTTAATAGCAGACTGTGGTGCTCGTATTCTAAGAGGATGTTATGACTTCACACATTTGAATAGGCCAAAGACAAACAGAACACAAAATACTTTGTCTTCTTAAGAATAAATCTTAGTAGCAGAAGAAGATAAAATATTTTATGAATGAGCCCAAATGCACAGAGAGCTATCTGTACATATTTCTAATAGCTCTAATAGTGAATGAAGTCCTTATGCAGTATTTTGTGGTTTTACATACTGTTACTCTTCTTTCAAGGTTATGTTCTGATTTTATCAGTATTATTTCCATATTACTTTTCCAGGTTGACTTTCTTCTTTCTGCATCTCCATTTGCATGAAATGATAATGTTTCTTACCTTTTTTTATTTTACTTTTCCATACAGTATTGCTTGTGAGCTTCCATCCTCCTTAACTATCCATATTTCTAATACTGTTCAGGAAGCAAGATGTGTGTAAAATTTGACTGCTCCATCTAATTCTTTAAGGAGCACATCTCTTTAAAACCAAAATGTTCAAGTAAATACATGTTAGCACTTGAATCATTAATATAGAGTTAAGCAGCATAGAGGAGTTTATTTTAGAATTGTGGGATCATGGGATAAGTCAGAAGAAACCTTGGAATGATCTATTTCCTTGTTTAGAAAGCCATGACATTAGGTGTGCCAAAGCTAGCTCGGACAACTACATGCTGAATTGACTAATTGTGAAACTTTTTTAGTGTGAACCAAAAGAATTTCGTCTCCTGCTAATTTTGGGTTCAAGTGCAGCCATCTGTTCCTTACTGCTGAGCTGATCTCTGCAGCTGGGCCACTCCGAAGCTATTGGATGCAGGCTTTGTACCATCAGTATGTCACTGGTATTTGTTTTACTTGAGGAGTAAGCTGATGGACACATGATGTTCTCCTAGGAGTTGTATAGGCCAGGTTGTTTTGGTACCACACAAGGCACTGTGTCACAGTGGAGGTGAATCTTCCTTCCAGTACTCATTGGAGCACACAGTTCAGAAGGTCTTGCAGAATTAAAGCTGCACTTGCCATTTCTGTCTAGGAGCCATTGGCTTCCTGTGGCTGATACTGTCACTGAACAATAAATAGAAAGACAGGCTGGTGCAGACCATTCCCTTCTGACACCAACATAGTTCAGGTTCCCCATGCTGACTTAAATCTACACTGCAGAGGGTCTAAAAATTACAGTTTCTTCTATTTTTCCTTTTTATAGTTGTTTCTCTTTTTGCTTGTTTTTGTAGTGTCTCTGTCCCTCCCACCCTCCATCAGTCTATAGTACTGAAATGCCTCCTTCCCTCCAAGCTGTTTTTTATAGTAGGCGGCAAAAAAACAGAAAGGTAATGGGATATTGTTGAAACAAGCTGTTGTGTGTGTGATAGCTTATTGAAAATAGCATTTTCAAAGCTGTTTCCATCATGATATTGCCAACAGATGGACCCAGAACACTTCATGGTGATGTTCTCCTGCTAGTTAACTCTGAATGGATTCAGCAGATTCTGGGGAGCTATTTTCAAATTTAAATTATTCCTTTTACTGACTCACAGTGTTCTCATCGTTCTGCAGAACAAAAGCTAGCTCTGTGATATAGATGGTCAGAACTTCACCACATTTCCTAAAATGTCTCTCACGTGGCCCTACACATGGCATGCTCCCTGTACAGAAAACAACAGCAGACAGGCATAATGTATATTGTAAGTATGTGTGCTAATACAGGACAAGTTGGCTGTGCCATAGCATTCAGATCCTATTATGCTTCTCCTTTTTTCATGTGTTTTGTACACATCCTCCAGTATTATTTTTTTTTTTACTTTGTTTTTGTTTTTTATCTAATCACCTTCCCCTAAGACCTCAACTCAAGAATATAGACAAAGAAATTGTAGATATTTGCAATGTACTGTTTGCTAACCATTAGTGTTCATTCTGCCTGCATATTTAATTTCTTTATTCCATTAAATTACATGGTACTCTTTTTGAAGGGTAGCACAATGGGATTCTATTCCTGACTGACCTCTCACCATTCATGTAAAACGAATGAATACTGTTACACAATGTATGCAAAATAATTAATTTTCAGTTGGCTGCCTGGTCCTCTTTGCATTTTTCTAGCAAAATAAATGAATTTCTAAGAGATCTAAACCAGGGATCATATAGATTTCCAAAACAGCTGTCACTTCTTTCCCTTTTTCATGTCTTGTTCATCTAGCACAGGAAGGTGCCAGTAAAGACAGAATGGGAAACTCTTCAGCAGCCAGCTTTGCATGAGGCAGGCTTTGGCAGCTGGGATGGAAATGCCAGTAAAGTCTGGCCTTTCAACACATTGTTGTTTTAATATTTTACTTTTATTTATAGCCTTGTTTTAATTTATAGCCTTGGTTATCTTTCCTATAGTGATGTATGGTTTAACAGAAGAAGCACTGTGTTTCCATGCAGCCAGGATGGGAGTACACAGTCTTAAGGTGCATCAGGGGAAGTTTAGGCCAGACATAAGGGGGAATTTCTTCACAGAAAGGATGATTACACACTGGAATGGATCACACCTGGTGGAATTGTCATCCCTGGAGCTGTTTGTGTATTAAGTTCAGTGCCAAAATGCCACCCACCTCTGCTGCCTTCAGTCCTGAGGCTGGCATACTTAACAGTATCTCAAGGATCTGTGCACTCTTTTTTTCTGGGCACTTTAGGTATGGTTTGTACCTGTGATCTAGTATTTTGAAAATGAATTTCTTATTTTTGGATTTTCACATGGCCAGTCTCTGAAAAAAAAAAGTTTTTAAAAAGTTGCATATATGCAGAAAAGAAGTATACAGAATTTAGCTCATGTATTGCTTGATATTGGTATTTCATTTTTCTGATTGTCCAGATGAGACTTACTAGGTTTTTAACTCTTTAATTGCTAGTTAATGAAGACTTTGAGAAAGTAATACACTTTCAAATTAAGAACATATGCCACTGTGCATAGTCACAACACATAGGATCCAAAATAAGATGGGGTAGGAGAACAAGTAGACAAGTCTCCTTCAAGTTTTAATTTAGTTACATTAGATTTTTACATAGAGCAAAATATAACTTACCTTATCAGACCTTAATTTTAGAAAGTGATGGTAAAATTTGGTTTGTTCTGTCACAGTTCCTGTAGCTCTCAGTCTGGATGAAGCCTGAACAAAACTAAACTGCTTGTGATTCTTCATGTATTTTTTGTATTAGCTACTCAATTTAATAAGATTCACCTTATTTACTTGATCAGCTTAATTTTAAAAAATAAACTATATCCATAGAGGGAGAAAGAGGACCTTTTTTCCTATGAGAGTGTTTCTTTTGCCAGAGTTATTTATTTGCGGGTCTTGGACCAATTCTCATTAAATGAGTTCTGTCTTCTCCCCTTTAAGTGTATTTATTTAATGTAGTCCAGCATTTGCATATTGTCTTCTTGTCTCCTTAAAATGTGTTTCAAATGGCTTATGTAGGGTACAGCTTTTGATGTCAAAATGTGGATTATTTAAAAGTGACTTTGATTTTATCTATGATTAATTACTATTTTCCCTATTTTATGTGAATAACCCAATTTCCTAAAAGTGTTGTTTCAATGCTATTAAGAGAGTTTCTTGTAGGAGGACAACGGAACAAAGAATTTCAGCATTTTTGACATGATGAAATTTCATAATCTCATTTTTTCTGGTTTTATTGCAAAGATCTGTGATAATCTATTAATGATATCTTCTCTTTTTTCTTATCAATATGAATGTGCTTTTTTTACAGGAATCAAATTTTTTTGTCCCCATTTGTCTTTTTTTAACCTCTGTAAACCAAGATGCAGTTCAATCTATGGCTCCTCATTTGTCCAGCTAAGACATCTATGCACATAATACTTGCTAAGAGTTTAAACATTAGCAAGCAAAAGAAACTGACTCCTTTTTCTGCAAGTTCTAACAGAATCCTGCAGGACGTGTAGTTTCTGACAGACCTATCCCGCTTGTTTGGGGTACCAGGTGTACAACTGTTTTTTACATGCACAGTGTGCCCATCAGACCTATGTATATGTGCTTCATCTGGGCCTGGGGGAAGACAGGAACCATGACATTCCACTCCCTGTGTCAGCCTGTACATTAATGGACAGACCATTTGTAGGAGATGTGTGCTCCAGAGGCTCCTAGCTGACTTTAAAAGTGATAGTAATTTACATTCAATGAAATTATTTATCATTCTTTTTCCAGGTAGGTGCAGGAATTACTTTGAACACAAACAATCAAATAAGAATTGTCTTAGAGGAAACTTTGGAAAATCTCAGTTACAGAAAATAAATTTTCAAAACTAATGGTTCTGTAAACAGGATTTTCAAGTGGATTAGTGTCACTATTTCCCTGTGCTGAAACAATGAAACTATTTCTGCCTGGTTCCTCCCATATGCTAGCACCATGCTGTGATTTCCTTAGTTGTTCACAAAGGAAATGCATGCCTTGTCACAGTTGGCTTGAGTTGGCACGTCCCTGTTTCTACCAGCTTAGTGAAATCCCTGCTGGAGGTTGTTGCACCAGTGCACAACACCATGAGAACTGTGTTGCCTCTGCTGAACTTGTTTTGCAGCACGCACACACGCGCACACACACACACACAAAATCTGTTTTGCTACATTTTACCACAAAAAGGAGGGCTGGAGAACACTGTTATGCAATTAATTCTCTCCACTCTCTGAATGAGATCACAGGACAGCAGCAGAGCAAGAACCTTCTTTCTCCTATGAGCTTCTTTCTGTGCTTAGCTCCACTTACAACATGCTCAGCCAGGCAAGGAATAACCAGGAAAATCACTGTGAAGAAAGACTGTTCAGGTGTATGCTACTTCCTGCTCAGGTTCACTTCTTTCCATGCTGTGTTTTGGTGCTGGACTTTGTGCTGTGTCTGTGCTTAGCACAAGAGGCAAATAAGACTTAGAAAAAAATCATTACTGAGAGTTATGATTTTGTGGGGAGTCAAACCCATCATACCCAAGGTAAAAGCCACTCCTGTGTATCTGCTTTTATGAATTTCTGGAAGGTGCTGGGCATTCTCCAAACCCTCTAAAATAAAAACGCATTCTACAGTCCACACATGGATAGATTTAGTGCTCATCCTTTGTGTGCCTGGTTTGTCATAGTGTTTCCAAGATAGTGTATATCTCTTAGGGCTGCAAGCATATTAAGGTGGTTGTCAGTAGTCAGTGACCTTGATTCTAGGTATATAAATATATTTCAGATTATTCTCTCTGTGACACGGAATGTCTATAGAAATCTACTGCACGCAGTTTGATGTCTTCTCATTCTAATGATGTTGAATGAAAACTAAAGCTCCTAAATAACCCTTGAAAAAACGGGAGCAGAGTAAGAGGTATACTGTCAATGCCATTAAGATGTGGTTAGCAATTCATCTATGCATGACTGAAACTAGGACAGACATTGTGAGATTATTTTATTCTGGAATACTGAGTGCCCAACACAAAAAAGGTTATAGTTGGAAATGTCTTAGAGAACTGATTCCTACTACACACACCTCTCCCCCAGCACATGCCCCCCATACCCACCTGTTTTACCACAGCACTTATGGGCAGAAGATGTGTAACAGATCCAGAGGAGAATACTAGGAAAAAAGTCCTTAGAGCATAATGGATACTCTGTCTACTTAATAACAACATTAAACAAAATATTATTAAAGAGACGGATTGTAAGAGATTTCCTTTGACAAGTATCTATAAAACATAATTATATTTATACATTTTAATTATATCTAATAGGAAAACACGAACACATCTACTTAGTACGTGGTACTAATGAAAACAGTGAACAGTGTGTGTTAGTGCATTTAATTACAGTTCAACAGGATATTAAAAGACAAGTATAAATTAAAGAATAACATTCAATTCTGAAGAGTGTTAAGTTTTTAGAGTATCACTTGTACAAGCATTTGTCTTTCTTGTTTGAAGATGATTGCTTACCTGGAGAGATTCTCTAGGTTGTGATTCCTGATTCCATATAAACACAAATCATGTGAAAATATAGAACATTTTTCCGATATGAGCTTGTAACAGACAGGTGAAATACTGTTTTTAAAGGTAGTTCAGATACTGAAAGGCAGATCTATGCTAGTAAAATGAACTTTAGCTCTGCAGAGTTATCATCTACACTGTTGAATTATGGACACAGTCCCAGGTATAATTTTGGTAGTGTACAATTTTCTTTCTCCAAGCATAGCCGCTGTCAGGCCTGAGTTGTGATTTGAATAGACCAAGCACCATTCCTGGTAGATAATTTTGCCTTGAAGACCCTTTTCTGACACCTAATGAAGTTTAATTTTAGGCGTGTGAGCAAATCCATGCCAGTTGCTCTGCCCTAGTACACATACTGCTTGGAAACCGTAATACACTCAGAATTTGGAAGATTAAAGCCTTACATATTTTGCCTTGAAGGGTTTTCTACATTATATTCTTAGCATTTTCATTTGTTTCTCTAGTATGGGGGTTTTGAGCACCTTAGTTACTCAGTAACTCTTTATCATCATCTGATAATGGATATTTTAACACGTGCATGTTATCTGTAGCACGCAGCTTAGAAAAAGAGCCATCACTTTGACCCTTCAAAATTTGTGATATATAAATATCATGATACAAGCCATTTTCATAATCTGCAGGTGAGAAAGAGCATGTTGCTGGCAGCTGGAAGCTGAGCCTTTTTGAAGAAAATGGTCTTACATCTGTTTTCCTATTGTTTCAGTGAAAATAACACTATTTTTGTCTTTGAAAGATATGAATTTTTTTATAGCTGAGGAATGAGACATTCCTCTTATTTTTCAAATGTATGCCTTGCTATTTAAATGTCATTTCAACAAATGTTTTCCTAAGATAGGTATAATTGTGTATCTTCCAAATCTGGTCACATATATCAAGGAGGGAAAACGCTCCAAAGGTGTTGCAGTTTTTGGCATTCAGGATTGCTTCTCCTCAGAGCCCACAACTAAAATAAAAGTTAGAAGGCAAGGGAAATAAAAACTGGGCTGACATCAACTTTTTCCCTTATTTATTTCCTGTGTGATTTGTCATCTGAGATAACAAAGAGAGGTCATAGAGATAAGACCACAGGTAGAAGGGGCAGCAACCTCTGGGCTTTAATTACATACTCCAGTGGAGGGCTTCTGAGGCAGAGCTAGGACAATGTGCACAGAGGAGAGCAGAAAGCACCGTGTCTGTGTGGTACCCAGAGTCACATGGCACAGCTTCCTCAACACACGCTCCATAAAAAAGCTGAGTCTGTGTCACTCCCGAGCATGTCACTGACAGAGGAATGATCCAAGTGTGATGAGGGGCCATGAGATTGCTGTAAAGTAGTATGCACTTGCTGCTCATGCAGGATGCAAGCAGGGTCTTCCTCTAAATTAAAAATCAATCAAACAGCAATTGCTAGGACTTTGACACTATGATGTCATTAAAAATTAATTTAGTTTTAGAAGGTGTTATGCTTTTAGAATCGTAAAGGATCTACAGTTAAAAAAGAGTGAAAGCATTTTTCTTTAGGTTTTTTTTTTTTTTTTTTTTTTAATTCTCATGATNCATTAAAAAAGAGTTAAACTTTTTTTTTTTATTTTTTTTTTTTTTTTTTTTTTTTAAGTCTCATGATCCTGCAAGCTCCCTGTAGTGGCTGCTTGGGATATATTAGTTGCCAGCCTCTGTGTGTTTTCTGCTTTCTGCTCTTAAACTTAATTAAAATGTTGACATGTAAAATCAAGAATGTCAGGAATGGGTGTTGAAACTGCCTATATTTTATTTTTAATTGTTGTCATAATATAAAATAAAGTTTTGTGAAATGAATAAAGAGAAAATTATATTGCCATATTAAAGAGAAAATGTGTCTTCAGCTTGTTGAACATGGTATTTTGAGGCTTGACAGAATAATTGATTCAGTAGCCTAGTAATAATTCAGTGTAGTTTTGCTCTTCTAGGTGACATAGATAAATCAAATGCAGATGCATTGTAATCTCCAGTTTTTGCAATTTCAAGGCTATTTGATCACCTTAGCTCAGATCCTATAAATCAAATAATTCTTGACAGCAGTATTGACTGATGTGAATGTATCAGAACTAATGTTTTCTAGGTTTGATGTTTGATTGTTCCAAATCAAACTGGAGACAGGAGAAAACAAGGGAGCCTATCCTGTCAAAGGCTGTATTTTACTGAGAAAATTTGGAATGTTTTGGGCTTTTATGGAAGTGTATATGAGCAAAAGAGACAAAGATAGAAGCAGAGGTAGTATGTTGGAATGTCGAGGCAAAAGACAGAAACCATAAAAGTGATGTGAAAGTTGTATTTGAAAGGGAGGACAGAAGTTAAAATTGAATGCATTCAAGGACGATGAGAGGGATGTAGCGACTGTAAAATCAATGTGAGATGGGACCATGAGGGAGTTTGAGAGACCTTGATGAGAAAACCACAGTGAAAGCAGAAAAGCAAATTTTGGAACACCAAACAGAACTGGAATCAACTGGCTACTGTACAGGTCTTTTTAGGGTAACATAAGTAGCTTTAGAAGGAATGTAACAATAGATAGGAGAAAACAAAAGAAGAGAGGTGCCCATAGAAGTTGTGGATACTCAATCCCTGGAAGTGTTCAGGGTTGGATTGGATGGGGCTCTGAGCAAACTGGTCTAGTTGAAGATGCCCCAGCTTATTGCAGAAGGTTTGGATCTAATGAACTTTAAAGGTTCCTTTCAAGGCAAACCATTCTATGAAAGGCAAAATGATGAGTGTATAGAAATAGAACAAGATTTTAGAAGGAAGGAAGCTGGAGAAAGGAAAATTTCTGGAGTAGGAGTGAATTGATCAGAGAATTGAAAGAATTGAATCATCTGGGCAGGTATCAAAATGAGGGATTATAGTGGCCACATAAGTACACCCACACAGTGTTATATATATGTGAGATGAGCCTGGGGGAAGGGGCTGCAGCCTCTTGCTTTCTTTGGTAATTCTATATTTTATGTGCTTGCTAGAATTTGACAGTATAGGTGCAGTTCTCTCTTCTGTCATAAATTTTATATATGATATATTGCAATGGAAACTAGTTTCTACATTATATAGGGGAGCTGGAATTTGGAAGGTTTTCCAAATACAGAATTTCCTTATGCTCTGTTCTCAGTGTTTTAACACATCTGTCCCTTGGGAAAGCTCTATACCTTTGTTCAGCATCTGTAAAATGGGGCAACTAGCTCTGCCATAGTACAGCGTTGGGAGAATTAATTTTTTTAGAGCTATGGTAGTGCTATGTACACAAATCCCAAAGGTAAAAGAAGGTGAAGTCAGAAGTTTCTATTGCAGAGTATACTTCAAAGCTGAAGAAATTTTTTGGTGTTGAATTGAGAAAGAAGTTTTGAATGATCCCTTGCCTGCTCATAGTGTTACGTGCCAGTCACACTAGTATTACAGAATTTGCGTGCAAACTCCATTAATGGAGGCATTAAATCCTTGTCTTTTTATTAGAAAATCAATTCAGTATTGATCTTGATGCTTTTCCTGTTTTTACAGTTTCAAAAGGATATTTTTCATTGATATATGTTCCCTACAGACTGAACATGAAAATACTTGGTTATACCTGATTAAATGTTATTGAAATATTATTATTTCAATATCTTTAAAGATTTGTACTGATATATTTTTAATTTGGCACTGAAAAGATTTATTCCTTAGCCTGATTTGGTATGTGGTTTTAGGATATTGTAGGGTTTTCTAGGTTGGTATTATGACAGTTGAAATGATATTTGTGAAGAAATGCCTTAAAAATAAATATCAGTCATTAAAGAGATTTACACATAACAAGTAGATCAATCACATGAATGTAATGAATAAGAATCTACTTAAAGATAAATTGGTATGCATATGGGGGTGAAGTGAAGCCATAAATATGCCAGAATTTCACAAAGGTTATTTAAGCATGTCCAGACCTTTGGAGTAGAACAACAAAGGCATGTAATAACAAAGCTAGACTTGAAGTATGAGAGAAACAGTATCTCTTTGGGACAGAGCTGTGTGTTTGTGTTCCACAACTCCAAAATCTTGACCCCTGATTTATACTGTTCAATGTAGTAAATCACCTTAGAATTTCCCAGAAACTATATCAAGAGTTCATGATAAATGTAGTCAAACAGCGGCTTTGGCAGGTGTAATCAGCAAACCAAGGTTACTGTCAGTGAGGCTGGGATTTGACATCGGATTCTAAAATACCTTTCTAGAATGTGTCTAGATATGAGTTGGATGTGAGATTAAATCTGGGACCGAAACACCTCTGCTTTCATTTCTGTATATAAGAATTTCTCTCTGATTTAGAGACCTGTCTTCTACCGTGGTTAGGACAGATGCAGGATTCAATTCAGTTACCTAAAACTAGGAATCTGATGTCATTTGAGGTGCTATAGAGGTGTCTATGAATTGCAGGTGGACACTGTCAAGTACTGTACAGGGTATGTACAGGGGAGACCTTCACTCTTCTGAATGGCAGCTGGAGGCCAGGTGGGATGTCCTAAGGAGTCTGCAGTGGTGGGACATATCTGCATTAAGGAAAGGGAATCAGTACCAAGGGGACTGGGGTGAGGTGAATTGTTCTCTGAACTCTTGATGGTATTAACTAGATCTTGATTTTATTGACTATTTCTCAACTGGCTGCTCTGGGAGTTTAAATACCTAGGGTAGATGTAAAGAGCCATGCTGGAAATTTAGTTGACGAAATCAAGAATGGAATTTAATCCTAACTGTAGAAAAAAGATTTATTAATTTCTACTGTTTTTTGGTTTGTTTTTTTTGTTTTGTTTTGTTTTTTTTTTTCCTTTGTTGGTTTTTTATGCAAATGGTGTTTTAGAGAGGTAAGGACAGAGAAATACATTCAGCACAAATTGGTTTACTGAGTCTCTCATAGCATATGTTAATGAACAACTAGTATATTTTAACAATGACATTTTACAAGACACAGCAAAACTGCAAAAAATTCCTGTGGTTTCTGAGATACAAAGGCTTAGATGCTGGATTCCTGACTAATTATGTAGAAAAAAATATGGCACATATTGACAGATAGACCTGTTAACTCCAAAAAGTATAGCAGCAGTGTAATGCTGTGGAGTACTAGAGGCTGAGAGAAGTCCTCTGCAGAAGTGTTAGATTGGAATATTAAACTGAAATATATTACTCTGAATCAGTAATAATAATGCCCAAGTCAAAAATAAGAGTAAAAGGCCAAATGGTGTATCAGATTCTGCTATTCTTCCTCAAGAAAGGAGACAAAACAGTGGCTGGAGGCCTGATGAGACAAAGGCCAGTGCAGATGCCTTCAGAGCTTTGGGGGAGATAAAACGGGACCATCCCAGCAGCCTATTTAGGCATGAACTGTCCTAGCATAAAAAGAATCAGAGATACCACACCTCATGTTAAGAGAAGTGTCCCCTTTTCAACTCGTTCGTGTCCTGCAAATCTGCAAAGACATCATTGCTTTAAAAAGGGCCAGAAACATCTAAATGACTAGAGATATTTTTTTCAGTTTTAGAATTAGGTCATTCATGAATCTGTTGTCTAGAAAAAGTGTGCCATTTAGATTTAATTAATACAAATGAATGGCTTTGGTCTGATCTGAGAGTTATTTAGGCTCGGATCCCAAATAATGACTTTCAACCACACTGTTTGATGTTGGAGTCTGTCCCTGTTCATTGAACTCTCCAATGGAATTACTAGACCTAGGAGTCAGGCTTTCAAAGCAGAAACTTGTTTTAATTATTAAAGAAAGTGCACTCAATCGGCCACAGATGAGTTCCAGATGATTGCCCAAATTTCCCCTTTTTCTCAGTTTTACCGTGACACGGTTAATTTACATGTGCCTAACACAACTTTAAGAAATAATTGACGTTATACAGACTTAATTCTATTTTATCTTTCTGCCTAACATTCCAATAGAAAGAGTGAATTTTTAGTGAAAACAGGCTGGTTCAATATTTATAACACAAGCATTGCAGGATTTTTAGCCTAAAATTTAAATAGACCAAAAACGAATTTGAAAATTGCTCCACTGGGATAGATTGTATTTTAGCAGGTAGTTCCAAGTAAGGGATGGTGAATACCTTTGTAGTCCAAGGAAGATCTTATTGCTCCCAAAGGTAATAATTAGGTCTTAACTCTAATAAGGAACAAATTCTTGACCCTTACAAATATTCTGACACGTCAAGTCTGACACGCTAGAACAAGAAGAGATGAAGCATCTTTTACTCTCTTTTTTCTATTTTTATCAAGGCAAAATTTCCTGAGATGTTTTTCTCTGTTGTGAAATTAATATACAGACAACTATAAATGTGGATGTGGGGGCTCTGTTTTGGAGATGCTTAATGTTTCAGGTCATTGGTCTTGAAGCAGCAAGGAGCTTGAGGTTAGGGTATTTTGGGTCTGGAACCAAATGAGTGCTGCAACAAACTGTTTAGCATGGCATTGCAAACTAGCAGTGGTGTGTGGCTTAAAAGCCATGATATTGAGCAGTAAGGTTAGACCTTAGTAGTAAGTAGTGCACTGCAATGGGAACAAGTCCATGTAGTGAAAAAGTTGTTGCTGACCTGATGAACATATTATATAGATTTAATTTTTACACTTGATGGTATAGATCTGCCCAAAAGAAATGAGTTTATTGTGCTCTAAAACTGCTCTGCAATCCAAAGCACAACAACTAGGCAGGATCTGCTCAGAGGTTTGCTTTGAAAGTAAATATTTAAAGTAAAGTAGTATCAAGCTTTACAACTGTTCCTTGCAAACTCATGCAGAAAGTTTTATTTTCATGTGTGTTTTTTAAGCTGACATTTTTCCCTTAGGCTTCCAGACATTTCACTCTTTGAATATTTGAGGCATATTCATCAATGGAATAAACAGCAGAGGGTGGCTTTTGAGTGATGGGCACTTCGTATTATTTAGTAAACTTCATTATACAGGCATCAGCACTCTAATTGTTTTTTAAGATGTACCCAGCAATGCAGCTGGTGAAGAGCTCCCTTTCTTATCAAAAGATGATTGAAATTATTATATGCAAGGCTGTAAAGGCCTATTTTATGTTGAATTAAATTGATTAAAATGAAGACATGCATTTTTTTCTAATAAAGATTAATACAGATTTGAGAAGGAAATTATCTCTACACACCACAGCTTGTTGTATGAAATGATTTTTACTACTATAACCTTTGAGCCAAATAAAAACAGTAAAAATAGAGAAAGATAGGTTTATTAAATATCAAGTGATGAAAACTATACAAAAAGTCTGTATTTTTCATGCCAAACTTCTATTTTTCTTGTAGCCAAAGCAACGTACATCCATAGTATCTTCTCTGGAATTTCACCGAATGAATCACAGCCACAATTATTTTGAAATCAACCCATCCATTGGCTGTGCAAGTTTTATTTCTACTCCTGCAATCAGTCCAGCTAATTATTCCTTTGGATCTCTGGAATACAGTCTTGAAGAGAAAGAACTTCCAGGTATAGAAAAAAAAGCTTACTTTGTCTGTCAACAAAGCTTTATAAAACTTTAGGTCTTCGGGTTTAAGTTGGAGTTGCTGTTGTCTTCGGTAGAAAAATACATTTATCATAAATACAAAGAATGATTCCTGATGTTTTTCTTACTACTCTACAAAGAGCTTTTCTCCTTAATATTATATTTTGAATAAAACCCCTTTTCTTTCCAGACTTGCCTAGAATGTCAGTATTGTAGCTTTTGAAATTATAATGATTCATACATGTACTTTCATCATTGTGTGGTCAATATACTCCAATAAGAATTTTAAATTGAAAAAATGTAATTAGAAAGCATTATGTAACCACCAGTAAAGATGTGGAAGGGAAGGTTTCTAAGAAACCTGGGATTGT